>CM046667.1:54138623-54186123 GCA_025594165.1 Tamias sibiricus | reverse complement strand
CTTCCTTCTTCTTTCTTCTGTCTTCTGTCTTCCTCAGGAGTCTCGGCCTAACTCTGACCAGTCATTACTTCTTCTATCTGGTTTCTCTTCTGTAACCGCTCTGCCTACGTTCTGGCCGCTCTGATTCTTCTGACCGACCGAGTGACTGCCCGGCTGACTGAATTCTCCGTTCTCCTAACTCGGACTGCTTTCACCCGGTTATATACCTTCAGCTTTGCGGGTGCCTACAGGTGCGTCACATACATATCAGGTGGAACTTATGGCTTCCAGCTAGCTGCAACAGCCCTTCCTGATTAGGGCTCCTTCAGGGTGTGGTTGCCTGCTGACTGTTTTTATGATGTACTATGCTGGGCTTCTCTCATCCTCTTATATGATGTCACTCAGTAGGGGTCTGCATTGATGAGTTGTATTTCCCCTTGGATATTTTAAACTTGTGACTTTCACTGCTTTATTGGGCATGACTTCAAGAGCAAATTGACCTATGAGACCAAGGCACATGTACATGCTGCCCCTCTTCCACACACACAGATGAATATGTAGAAACTCAAAGAAAGTATTATATTTGATATAGAATTTTCACAAATTAGTCTTTTTTTAAAATTGGACATTTTTTAAACTTTATTTTTTAAATGATTGCTTTTTTTAAAAATTTTAAAAAATATTTATTTATTTGTTTTTAGTTGTACACAATGCCTTTGTTTTTACATGGTGCTGAGGATCCAACCTGGGCCACACACGTGCTAGGCAAGTACTCTACTGCTGAGCCACAACCCCAGCCCTGATTGCTTTTTTTTCATACCTTTATTTTATTTACGAAGTGCTGAGGATTGAATGCTGGGCCTCACACATACGAGATGAGTGCTCTACCGCTGAGCCATAACCCTAGCCCCTAAACTTTATTTTATTAGTTTACTTTTTTTAAAAAATGTGGTACTGAGGATCAAACACAGTGCCTCACATGTGCTAGGCAAACACTCTACCACTGACCCACAACCCCAGTCCCCCAAATTATAACATGTTTGATACATTCTGCTATCTCACCTTTTTACAAAACAAATCGTACATAATAAATAGGTGAGAAGGGAAAACTCTTCCTTACAGTAGAATTGCAACTAATAAATGCAAAAAGAATGATGGAAATTGAAATTTTCAATTAGGCAAACACCAGATAAATCTCATTGGATGTTAACATTAATAGGCAAAATTGCAATCAGAAATAGGATTTTTGAGCCAGGTGTGGTGGTGCATGCCTGTAATCCCAGCAGCTTGGTAGGCTGAGACAGGAACATCACGAGTTCAAAGCCAGCCTCAGCACCATAGTGAGGCACTAAGCAACTCAGTAAGACTCTGTCTCTAAATAAAATACAAAAAGGCTGGGGATGTGGCTCAGTAGTTAAGTGCCCCTGGGTTCAATCCCCAGTACCAAAAAAAAGGAAAAAATGAAGTAGGACTTTTGCCTAGCCTCCAAGTAATAATAAATACAAATAAGTAACAATAATAACAATAAATACAAATAAATTTTTAAAAAGAGCAAATAGTAACCTCATAGTAGAGGAACCTGTCACATAGCACCTGAACCACCTGATTTAGTTCACATTACTTATTTTCTTCTGTACCTTTACCTGTGCTTTCCAAAAGACAGAACACCACCTCTGCCATCCCGATCCTCTGCAGCCTCTGATCTGAATTCTGGGCTCCTTCTCACCTATTTCTGCTGAGATGACCTCCAAGGTTCTACTTCTATCTTAAGTGTATCTTGTCTCAAGGCCATTGCTCTAGGAAATTTCTTGATTTATCCTGTAGAGAGAAGGCTAAGTTAGTATAATGGAGAATATAAACAATAAAACACGCTGTTGCTCCTTCACAAGTTCAGAGTTCAGCCAGAGATGCATAAATCTGAGCACATTAACATCAGACAAATATAACTGATTCCATGATGTAGGTAGAAATAGCATCACCAGCCCTGTGGATAAAACAAACACTGGCTGACATGTTTAGAATCTAGCAGGTCTCACTTTCCCAGGGAGGACAGGCATCCTCGGTTAAGAACCGTGAAACACAAGACATCATGAACAAAAAGAGGGAAATCAGAAAATTCTAGATATGCCTGCCATTACCTGTGCTAGACTCTCATTCCCATTTTTATTTCCCTTCAAACATTGTTTCCATTAAATTGCCCATCCAAAATGTTTCTCCCCTTCTCAAAAGCATCTTTTCTATTTGTTTGTTTTCAATATGGCCCCCAAAATTTTATAATTTTTTCATAGGAATAGTGATATTTATAGCCTCATATTTTAAGATAGTTTATATGTGAAAATCATAATTTCCTGATTATTTAAGTTGTTATCACTAAAAATTTTATATATGTATGTATGTGCATATATTAAATATATATATGTGTGTATATATATGTGTGTATATATACTTTTTCTTTTCCTTTTTTTGTTGAAGATTTGAGGATTGAACCCAGGAGTGCTTTGCCACTGACCTACATCCCCAATCAAGTTTATATTTTATTTTGAGACAGGGTATCATTAAGTTGCTGAGGCTGGCCTCAAACTTGGTGATCCTCCTGCCTCAGTTCCCAAGTCACTGAGATTACAAGCATGCATCACTGCACCCAGCTATATAAATCTTATTGGTCCAGAAAAGTTTATTTACCACATGTGGTTAGAACTGATGCAAATATTTTCTTGACTGAAGGCCTGAGCCTGATCAGAAAGGATCATTTAAATATCTTCCAACTTTACATCATCATCCCTTTCAAGGTGTTTTAGTAAAGCCTTACTTTGCCTCTACATAATGGCAGTGAAACACTAATGTCACATATCATTGATTAGTAAGCTATTTCTTGAGATTCTGTCCAGCAACTATATTGTGCAGAGTACTTAGAAGCCAATGACTTAAAAAAAGGGGGGGGGGGCATTCAGATGCTGAAATGGTGAGTTACAGAAGCTAGGTAGTGTGAGAAATAGAAAATCCAGTGATCCATTTTCAGAATACAGTATTTAGCTTTAAATGTAAAATGACTTGGGATGTAAGAAAGGTAGCTGGAGGAGAGAACAGAATGAAAAGTTGCAAGCAGTTAATACAGTAGTGTAAAAATTCACATAGCCCCTTGATAAATAGGAGGTAAGAAGGAAGGGAACCTATCTGACCAAGAGAGATAAAGTGCCAAAAGCTTTCAGCCCAAGGGGACTCTCCTACCACAAGAAACAAAGGGAGGTGGAGACAATTAAAATATATTTCTAGAAATAAATAACCCAATAGGAGACAGTAAAACCTAGGTGATGTTGGGGAAGACTGTGCATCCCATTGTACTCAGCCAATGAAGAAGCTGGGGAGGGATCTTGTACTCTCAGGGATAAAATGCTGGCTGTACCCAATCTGTGTGTCCCTGACTACTAGGCACCAGATCTTGCAAGACCTTCATTAAAGTAAAGCTTTGCTTTCTGCTGTTCCTTATGTCTCTTAGTCCATTCTTTGTGTTTGGATCTGTGAGCATGTTTCTCACAGTACCATTTCCCCAGTAGTGTGGGGGAAAGGAGTTAAAGATTAGCAAAAATAAGTATTGTACATAAAGAAAAATCACAAATTTGCCTTTGAGGAAGGAGATGGTGATGCAACAATTACAAAAGAAGAAATGTTATTGTCTGTATTAAATTTCCTCATTTTTTATGGCAGTAGATCAGTATCTTGTTTTATAGTAAAATTGACAAGATCTTCATCCTCTTTTATGATAAAGTTTAAAATAAATTAAATGTTGATGCTTTACCATGAATGGCTTTCTCTCACACCATTTCATGTGTTTTTCATAGTGGTCCTGTGAGATTGTGAACCCTTAGAAGAAACTTAGACACAGATTGATTAAAAAACAAAGACAGTCTATCTGATCTGATAAGAGTTGCAATTTGTGCAGGGTGTGGCAGCATACGCCTGTAATACCAACAACTAGGGAGGCTGAGGTAGGAGGATCACAAGTTCAAAGCCAGCCTCAGCTACTTAGTGAAATCTTCACCAACTTAGCAAGGCCCTGTCTCAAAATAAAACACGAAAAGGGTTGGGGATGTGGCTCAGTAGTTAACCACCCCTGGGTTCAATCCCTGGTGCAACTCAGGAAACACATCCCCCCACCCCCAGGGTCTTGAACATGTTTTCCCAGTGTCTTAAAATTTCCAGCAAGTTTTAAAGGTATAAACCACTAGAGAGGAGGGGGATTACATGAGTTATTTGTCAGGTCTGTAGATAGGTACAGACAGCTAGCAAGCTGTCTTCTAAGAAAGGGATTAGGTAATTTAAAGGATATACATAAAGCAGTTTTCAGAGAGAGAGAGAGAGAGAGAGAGAGAGAGAGAGAGAGAGAGAGAGAGGGAGAAAAGGACAAGAGTAAAGAATTTGGGGGGAAAGAAAGGAACTTCAGAGTGAGATGACCCTGATGACTACCTACAGGATTGGAATGTTCAGCTTTAATAAAAACCATATCTCTCAGCATGTAAACTATAGGATATAGGAAGTTTGGGCCTGGCAGAGTTTTAATATATGTTGGGAAAAGGATATACATCTACAGAGGGTCAAAAGTTCTCCCAGGAAGATATTACTAATCCTGGCCTCTCATGATTTCTCAACGTAATATTTGGGGAGTGCCTCAATTCATTTTATGCTTTGATTTTAATTTCTTCCACATAGGAAGAATTTAATTTCTTTTAATTTAATTTCATCTCACTTTATTGCTGAGTAAGTTGAGTCTCAGTAACGGCCAGTACTTAGTCTAAGTGAACCAGGTATTGCACATAGTAAACCAAATTCTCAGTCCCACATCTTTTGTTCTGTGGACCATGTTCTTAGCACACCACTCAAAATCCTTAGAAATCTGCTGGGAAACAAGTTATCAATAGTTATTGTCTAAAGTCTTTGATCTAGCCTCTCTGTTTAAATTCCTTGATTCTCAACCAACCAAAACATGAATAATAGGGTATTTCTAATATAACCTAAGAAAATACACCTTGGAACGGGTTCCAATAGGATGAATTTAGAATCCATTGTAATAAAGTCTTCTCAAGCCAAAGACTTTTCTATTATGGGAGTAGCCACCTCTCTTTCCCTCCTTTCACTCCTCTTGTCTTCCTGCTGTGCACCAATTCTGGATGCCATTGCCATTCTGGGGAATCAGGAAGGAGCTGAAAAATGTGTTATTCTTCCCCTATATTTGCTCATTACTTTTTCAAACTTTTAATTTACATGTTGAGTGTGTCTTACAAAAATGTTCTTTGATGTATTCTTTTCCGAGTATTCTCCAAGAAAGAATACAATTCTGACAGTTCAATAGATTGTTTTCATGAAGCTGCCACATTTTCAAAGGGTGAATAAAATGTGCTGCTTCTCTTAGAGATAGGAGAGAACAATATAAAATAGTACAAAACAGTGATAAAAGGAGCTATACAAATGTCTTTTCAGAAGATTTCACCCATCAGTCAATACCTACCTCCAAATTCAATTCAATTCATAGCATTAAATTATATAATTATCCTGAACAGCATATTGTTGGTGAAAACATTCTCAGAGATGGTTGGGATTTTTTAGGCTTTAGTATCACTTTCCATAGCTTCTTGCTCTGGGGAGAGCACTGATGTCAAATTATTTCCTTTAAACCAGGGCACCTGGTCTTAAGTGGAAACATTTATACATATCCCTTACTATAAACACTTATAATCCCATCTTCTAACTAACAGATCCTCAAGACTGCTGTAGTTTTCCTGAGCCAATTGCTTCTCATTCATAACTTTCAACAAACTCTTTTTGAACCATACCAATGAGAAGCAGTTTCTGGCATGATTTTTTCCAGCATTCATGATATATAATTGGCAGTTAAAAATCTGTTTATTTTCAGGGAACAAATATGATTAGATACATACATGTATTGTGAAGTTATTACCACAATTTAACATGTCCATTACCACACAAAGGTACTAGTGTGTGTTGGTAGGGCAGGGTGAGCAAACTTCAAACAAACATAACAGGATTATCAAACATAACAGGATTATCAACTATGCTGTACATTTAATTACCAAAACTTAATGCATCTTTTAAAAATTTTATTGGTTCTTTTTAGCTAAACACAACATTAGGATTAATTTTGACATAATTATAAAAGCATGGAACATAATTTGCTCTAATTCAATACAATAGTCCTCTCCCCACCTCCCTCTACCTATTCCCTTCCCTTTACTCTACTGTTCTTTCTGCTGTACTAGTTTTTTTTTTTTTAATGTCTGTGGATAAAATAAACAAAAAGAATTCCATAAATGGATTTTTTAAGTCTTTTTTTTGCCTACATAAAATAGATCTGATTCTATTATTGTTAGTTATACACCAATTTGTTTATAGATTTCTATATGTGTGACTTGAGCATTAAGCTATTGAATATATAATTGTATACAATTTTAAAATAAACACTTTCTATGATACAAACAAAATTTAATGCATCTTATAAGTGAAAGCTTATACTCTTTGATTAATATATCCTCATTTATCCCAAACCTTCCCCCCAGCCACTGGAAATCACCATTCTTCTCTGCTTCTATGAGATCTATTTTATTAGATTCTGTATATAAATGGGACCATAGGCAATATTTGCTTTTCTGTGCCTGGCCTGTTTCATGTAGCACAGTGTCTTCTAGGTTCATCTATTTTGTTACAGATGGGGACATTCTCCCCCTTTTTTAACCTGGAAATTTCTTTAGTTTTTATTGTTTTTATTGGAGCTTTATAGTTATACATAATATTGGTGTTAATTTTGGCATAATTATACAAGCATGGAATATAATTGGCTCTAATTCAGTCCCCAGTACTTTCCCTTTGCCTTCCCTCTCCCTCCCCCATTCTCTTCCTCTCCTCTACAGATCTTTCTTTTATTTATTTGTAGTTTTTTTTCAAAATTAGTGCATTTTACATATATATAAAGGAGAAATTCACTGTGGTGTATTTATGTATGTATATAAGATATTTTGGTCAGTTTCATTCCACCATTCCTCCCTTTTCCCATCCCTTCCCCTTCCTTCCTTCCCTCTCAATACCCTTCCTCTACTCTATGGATCTCACTTCTATTTTCATGGGGTTCCCCCATCCTCTTTTTTTCCCATTATTTTATTTGAACTTCCACACTTGAGAGAAAACATTCAACCCTTAACTTTCTGGATCTGGCTTATTTCACTTAGCATGATGTTCACCAGTTCTATCCATTTACCAGCAATGTCATAATTTTATTCTTCTTTATGGCTTAGTAAAACCATATTGTGTGTATATTCCACATTTTGGGTCTGTTACTCATCCAAATGAATTTTAGAAATGTTTTTTTCTAGTTTTGTTAAGAATGTCATTGATATTTTAATGGATATTGAATTGAATCTTTATAGTATTCTGGCACTATGGCCATTTTGATAATATTAATTCTGCTTGTCAAAGAATATGGGAGGTCTTTCCATCTTTTAAGTTCTTGAATTTCTTTTGACCTTCTATAGTTTTTACTGTTTGGGTCTTCTAACTCCTTGGTTATATTTATTCCTAAGTATTTTATTTTCTTGAAGGTTATTATAAATGGGATAATTTCCCTACTTTATTTTTTAACATATTACTTATTGGAATATAGAAAATAATTGATTTATGTATGTTGATCTGTATCCTGCTATTTTGCTAAATCTTTTTATCAGCTCTAGAAGTCTTCTGGTAGAGTTTTTTTGGGTTTTCTAAATGTAGGATCATGTCATCAGCAAAGATAATCTGACTTCTTTTTCTATTTGTATCCCTTTAATTTCCTTCTCTTGTCTGAGTGCTCTGGTTAGAGCTTCAAGAAGTATGTTCAATAGGAGTGGTGAAAGTGGACATCCTTGTCTTGGTCCTGGTTTTAGAGGAAATTCCTTCAGTGTTTTTTTTTTTTTTTTCTTTTTTAAAAAAAATTTTGTAGTTGTAGATGAACAGCATGCCTTTATTTTGTTTGTTTATATATGGTGCCACACAAACCCAGTGCCACACACATGCTAAGCAAGTACTCTACCACTGTGCTACAGCCTCAGCCGTTTTTTTTTTTTTTTTTTTTTTCTGTATGATGTTAATTGTGAGCCCCAGGTAAACTTTTTCTCCTCCAAAATTGATCTTTTCACATCTTTTAGTCACAAAAAGAAACTGACTAAAACACCATCACTCTTTGGCTTTGAATCCCCCAAGAGGGGATGGGGCACAGGAACTACTCCCCTAGTTGCTATCGACCTCCCACCAGTTGGTTCTCATTTGTCAGCTGAGGGGTCTGAGGCTGGATGCTCAGAGGGTGCAGACTGTGTCTGTTGGCTGTTTCTATTGTGCACAGGAGTTCATGATGCAGAGCTCTGGGCTGTCATTCTGACTGCTGTGGGACACTGTGTACTGGGTCACTGTGCACAGACTTCCCTCCACAGGGCCCTTTTCAAAGTGGCCTGATGGCTGTCTGCAAGCATGGAACCTGTGGTTGTGTGTTCCCCTGGGTGATCTGTGGTGCATAAGTGTCCACCCTGACTGACACAGATCGCTGCTACCAGGAAAGAGACTCAGCCAGCTCACTGGGCTCAAGCTCCTACTACTCAAAACTGTGAACTGTGGGTGCCATACCTCTTGGCTTACTGGGACAGATAGCCATCCCAGCCTTATCCAAACTCCCATTGGCTGAAGCCACAAAACTCAGGTGTTATCATTCTCTGCTGTCTGGGTCAGAAGATGCCTCTCCACTTGCTTCTGAGCTCTTACTTTCTGCTAACATGAATTGCAGATGTCAGCTCCACCTCCAGCACTTTCCTGGTGTGTCCTGGGAGTATCCTGGTTGGGTTGCTTCATCCCACACCCCATGTTGGCATTGAGGGGAAAGGGGTTTCAGCAACTTTCAGTTAGTAGCAATCCCTCTACAAATTCTTTCTACATGGATTAATGAGACAACCCACTATAGGGATACTCCTTCTGGTTTTATTTGTTGCTCTCTTTAGGTGGGAAGATGCCATGTTGATTTAATTTCTTTTTGGGTGACTGGACAGCTGTGGACTCCACAAAATGGCTGCTGAACCCAGCATGGTTTTCAGTCAACAATTAGGTTTTAAACTGCTTGATCTCCTTCACCGATTCCACTGCTCCTGTTGAGTTTTAATTTGGTCTGCTTTTCTTTCCCACTGCTGTTAACAGAGTGAGCTTATGTGCTTTTCTGCTCCCTCTCTCTCTATTACCCTTCCTCCTCCCCCAACACTGGTCCAGGTTCAGGGTTGTGGAACTTTCCCTTATTTTCTGCTCTGGTAACTGAACTTTAAGTTTCTTCATGCCTCAGACTGTCAAACATTGGGTCTTATAGTATTTATTCTGTCCACCTCTCTGGTCAGCTAGCTATTCCTTCACAACTTTCTTTCTGTGCTATGAAAAGGTCAGAGGTCACCACTTAGCTCTATTCTGCCATCTTCCTGAGTTTCCTGTCTTTTTTTTATAATAACCATCTTAACAGGTGAGAGGTAATAGTATATTTTGGTTTTGAGTCACATTTTTCTGATAATTAGTGATGTTGTGCACTTTTTCATACACTTGTTGACCATATGTACATCTTGCTTGGAAAAATGTCTGTTTAGTTTCTTTGTCTATTTTTTACTCATGTCATTTATTTATTTTTGCTATTGAGATGTATGAGTTCCTTATATATTATGAATGTTACCTTCTTATCAGACATATGTTTTTCATATATTTTATCCCATTCCACAGTTTGCCTTTCCTTCTGCTGATTATTTCCTTTGCTGTGCAGAAACGTTTTAGCTTAATGTAATCCTATTTGTTTATTTTTGCTTTAGTTGCCTCTTCTTTTGATATCATGTCTAAAAAATTATTGCCCAGATCAATATCAAGAATACTTTCCTGGCCGGGCGCGGTGGCGCACGCCTGTAATCCCAGCACTGGGGAGGCCGAGGCAGGAGGATCGCGAGTTCAAAGCCAGCCTCAGCCATGGCGAGGCACTTAGCAACTCAGTGAGACCCTGTCTCTAATAAAATACAAAAAGGGTTGGGGGTGTGGCCCAGTGGTCAAGTGCCCCTGAGTTCAATCCCTGGTACGAAAAAAAAAAAAAAAAAAGAATACTTTCCTCTATATTTTCTTCCAGGAATTTTACTATTTCAGATTTTACATCTAAATCATTTGAGACATTTCTAGTTAATTTCTGCATGTGGTCTAAAATAATGGTCCAAAATTTTCTTCTTTTACAACTGGATTTTCAATTTTTCCAACACTATTCATTGAACAGACTCTCCTTTCTCCATTGTGTATTCTCAGCACCCTTGTCAAAGATTTGGTGACTGTATATGTGTGAGTTTATTTCTGGGCTCTCTATTCTGTTTCATTGGTTTATGTGTCTATTTTTATGCCACTATTACGCTGTTTTCATTATAATAGATTTGTAATATAGTTTGAAAGCAGGAAATTTGATACCTCCAGTTTTGTCCTTCTTTCTCAAGATTGATTGGGTGATTAGGGGCTTTTGTGGATCCATGCAAATGTTAGGATTTTTTTTTTCCTATTTCTTCAAAAAATGCCATTAGAACTTTGATAGGGAATGCATTAATCCGTACATTGCTTTGGGTAGTATGAACATCTTAACTCAGCCAAAAAAGCAAGGTTCTAAACAACCCAGTAAGACCCTGTCTGTAAATAAAATACAAAATAGGGGTGGGGATGTGGCTCAGTGGTCATGTGCCCTTGAGTTCAATTTTTGGTACCAAAACAAACAAACAAACAAAAAATGCCCAATATTATTTCTTCAAATATATGAATATAGGATATCCTTCCATTATGTTCTTTTTTGATTCTAATATAAGTGGAATTTTTTCTTAAGTTATTTTTTTGATTACTTATTGTTGGAGTATAGCAACACACTTCTGTATATTGATTTTATGTCCTTCAAATTCATTAATTTATTAATTTTAAATTTCTTTGGTAGTGTTTTCTATAAATAAGAACATGACACCTATAAACAGCATCAATTTAACTTCTCCCTTCCTGTTGTAGATGCTTTTCATTTCATTTTCTTACCTAATTGTTCTCAAGAAGAATTATTAAGGGTAAAAAACATCTGAAGTTTGTATAATAGAAAGCATGATGAGATAATAGAGAAAGAGAAGGGTTGACATTCTATCTCTTCATGTTAATTGCTTTATGGCTTTTTGTGTGTGTGTGGTGCTGGGGATTGAACCCTGGGCCTTGTGCATGTGAGGCAAGCACACTACCAACTGAGCGATATCCCCAGCCCTTTATTTATTTACTGTATTTCAGGATTACAAACCCCACATTTAGGATTACAAAACCCACATTACAAACTCCATCATTTCCACTACCATTCCCAGTGGCCATGTATGAACTAAGTGGGTGGGACTTAGTTATTTTAACTGTTTATTTCTAAATCATTATAAGTTCCTGTGGAATTTTCCTGTATCAGGCCATGGTTAGTAAATTGGACGTCCTAGCTGCATATGTTGAATCCCATTGCAATGTGGGAGGAAAGGGCCTTGTAGAAGCTGGAGAAGCAGTTCAAAACTATAAGAAAAAGAAAGTATATTTTAATTTTTCTTTGTGACCAATTCACTTGATTGAAACAAATAGCCTACAAATATGACTTATTTAAGTCTATTGACCCTAGTTTCCTAGGAACATGTTTTGTTTGATTGGTTGTTTTTCCTATCCATGGATTTTGCAGAGCTCTAGTTTGGTCAATTTATGAATTAATAACTATTCTATTAACTACAGTCTCCAGGAAAGCCACTTTTTTTGCTACCTCCTACTACACTAAATGTAGTGTTTTAAGAAATAGGCATTTGGTATTTATTAATAGAGCCTTTAATTTACTGAGGGCGTCAGGTAGAATAGCCAGTTCTTTCTCTCCATCCCCTTTCCTCATCTTCCTTTTCAAAATGGTTTCATAATATTTTATTTTATTAACTTTTAGTTCCATTTTTAAAATGCAAAAACATTTTTTGATATTGTTTTCATATCATATTCATGTTAATATATTATTTTATAATTTTGAAAGCTTATACCTCTAATATTTTCCTGTAACATGTTGCTTGGGCCATGTATCATAATAAAATTAAACTACTTAGCAAATGTATAACATTACTATTAGTTTTTGAACCTCATCTCAAGGTCATACATCCATATGTACAACTTTGTTTTATAAAATATTTTCACTGAATACTATTACATTCCCACAAATATGAAACCACAAAACTTCAGAGACTAAAATTATTTTCTTGGTTTGACACACAATTCCTTAGCACTTAAACCTAAAAGAGTATAAGATAGTTTGTAGATTTTATTTATCACAGAGTAAAATTTTTTATACAAACTGCAGAAATGTTAATATGCTTGAATCCCTGCTGACAGAATTACATAAAATATGCACTGTTAGCTGGGCACAGTGGCACAAGCCTGTAATCCTAGTGGCTCAGGAGGCTGAAGTAAGAGAATCACAAGTTCAGGGACAGCCTCAGCAACTTAGGCCCTGAGCAACTTAGTGAGACCCTGTCTCAAAATAAAAAGTAAAGGGTTAGATAAACAGGATGGGGATGTAGATCAGTGGTTAAGTGCCTCTGGGTTTAATACCCAGTACCAAAAAAAGAAAAAGCCTTATCGACTTCATTATCTTTCTGAACTCTGAAATATTTCAGTTTCTGTATCACATCTTTTTTTTGAAGTTTAATAATATATTTTATTTAACAGCTCACATGGCATATCCAAAATATTATTTTAAAATGTAACTGATAGAAAACTATACATTTTTAATTGTTCTTATTAGTTTTACATGATAGTAGAATGTATTTTGACATATTATACATATGTGGAGCATAACTTCACTTTCTTCTGGTTGTACATGATGTAGAATTACATTGGTCATGTAATTATATACGCACATAGGATAGTAATGTCTGATTCATTCTTTTCTCTTTCCTATTCACATTTCCCTTCATTCCCTTTGTCTAATCTGAAGTACTTCTATTTTTCCCTACCCCCTGTATTGTGAGTTAGCATCCACATATCAGAGAAAAACATTTGGCCTTTGGTTTCTTAGGATTGGCGTATTTCACTTAGCATGAAATATTCCAGTTCCATCCATTTTCTGACAAATGTCATGATTTCATTCTTTATGGCTGAGTAATATTTCATTGTGTGTATATGTGTGTGTATATATGTATACACACACACACACACACACACACACACACCACATTTTCTTTATACATTCATCTGTTGAAAGGCACCTAGGTTGGTTCCATAATTTAGCTATTGTGACTTGAACTGCTATGAACATTTATGTGGCTGTGTCACTGTCATATGCTGATTTTAAATCCTTTGGGTATAAACTGATGAGAGGGATAACTGGGTCAAATGATGGTTCCATTCCAATTTTTCTGAGGACTCTCCATTCCTTTCCATAGTGGTTGCACCAATTTGCAGTTCAACCAGGAATATATGAGTGTACATTTTTCCCCACATCCTTACCAGCATTTATTTTTACTTGTACTCTTGATAATTGCCATTCTAGCTGGAGTCAAATCAAATTTCATTGTAGTTTTAATTTGCTTCTTTTCTAATTGCTAGAAATGTTGAACATGTTTTCATATATTTGTTGACTGATTATATTTCTTCTGTAAAGTGCCTGTTCAGTTCCTTTGCCCATTTATTAATTGGGTAATTTGGGGTTTTTTTTTTTTTTTTTTGGTGTTAAGTGTTTTGAGTTATTTATATATCCTGGAGATTAATACTCTATATGAGGTGCAGGTGGCAAAGATATTCTCCCATTCTGTAGGCTCTCTTTACATTCGCGATTGTTTCCTTTGCTGTGAAGAAGCTTTTTAGTTTGATTCTATCCCATTTGTTGATTCTTGATTTGACTGCTTGAATTTTAGGAGTCTTGTTGAGGAATTCAGTTCCTAAGCCAACATGATGGAGATTTGGGCCTACTTTTTCTTCTATTAGATGCAGGGTCTCTGGTATAATGAATAAGTCCTTGATCCACTTTGAGTTGAGTTTTGTGCAGGATGAGAAATAGAAGTTTAACTTCATTTTGCTACATATAGATTTCCAGTTTTCCTAGAACCATTTGTTGAAGAGGCTGCCTTTTCTCCAATGTATGTTTTTGGTGCCTTTGTCTAGTATGAGATAACTATATTTATGTAGATTTGTCTCTGTGTCTTCTATTCTGTATCATTCGTCTACATGTCTATTTTGATGCCAATACCATTATGTTTTTCTTAGTATAGCTCTGTAGTATAACTTAAGGTCTGGTTATTGTGATGCCTCCTGTTTCACCTTTCTTGCTAAGGATTGCTTTGGCTATTCTGGATCTCTTATTTCTCCAAATAAATTTTATGACTGCTTTTTCTAGTTCTATGAAGAATGTCATTGGGATTTTAATAGGAATTGCATTGAATCTGTATAATGCTTTTGGTAGTTTGGCCATTTTGACAATGTTCCATTTTGACAATCCTCTACCCACTGCTGCAGCTGTGGTGCTGGGGATTCTTCTTTATTTTGTTATATTAGATCTCCTGAGTCCCCAATCTGTCTTGAGTGTCCAGTGTTAAATTCCAGTAAAGTTTCCCCTAATTTTTGTTCACTCACCCACTTTGCAGAAAACTGCCTATCTTCTTTTCTTGATTTCATGCCATGGAGCCACCAGGGAAGCAACTTCTTTATTCCACCATCTTCCAGCCCTCCACATCACATCTTACTAAAGGGTTTCAGATAAGAGATTGTGGATACCCAGATAGGCACATACACATTCATATGCATATGAGCATGCAAATGAGTGTATTTTATGGGATACAAGTTAAGGAAATGCTAGGTGAAATAGAGATGAAAAGGTCTCTTTTTAAAATTTCTTAAATCTTTTAATTTGCTTTCTTATTCTCCAAGGAAAAATGTTGTATGCAATGTTTCCAGAATATTTGAACAAGTAATCACTTTATCAAGAACCCTTTTTGCCAAGTCATTGTCAAAAACATTTTTTTTGAAAAACACATGAGAGAAAAACTTACTGTCTCAGACTTAGAGGTTACAAAATTCTCTCAATTCTACCAATCACAGAAATTGCACTTGCAATGTCATCAATTATGTCTACATTGCCAAATCCAATAGCCATTATTCAGTCCCCATCTTTCCTCTTGTAGCACTTGAAACCGTTGATCACTTCCTTCTTGAAACTTTATTTGGTATCCAAGATATCACACAGTCCCTCTTTATTCTACTGCCTCATTTGTTGCTGTTTATGTCTTCTTTACTGGAGACAAACCGTTTCTTAATCACTAAATGTTAAATTTTCTCAAAGCTCAAGTCTCAGGTTTGTACTTTTCTCTGTCTACATTGACTTGTATGCAATTTATTACCCAAGTTCCTAACTAGAAATACTCATCTGTATCTGAAAACACCCAATAGAGCTTATCTAGCCTAAATATTTTCATGGATATCCAATTTCCTCTATCATGATGGAATTTATTGGTCTTACTTTTCCTTTGTTATTTTCTCCATGTAGAGATAACATTTTGATATATATTTAGATACAGGCTTCATTAAGAATAATTTTAATTAAGCAATGAACTTTCGCCATCTAAACTTGACATTGATATTCATGCCTCAGGAAAGATAAGATAAGTGATTCATGGCCTTTAAGCTTAAAATTCTGAGGTTTTAAGCAAGAGAATTAGAATTACTTTTGAGCATGCCTATTCCTTATTTCCTTCTGAAGTCTTAAAAAATGTTTCTTATTTGTTCACCCTCTTCCCAGATCCATTCTCTGCCTTTTTTATCTTGCTCTTTACTCCAAGAAGCTGACTAGTATGTACCATATACCCAAGATCCCTTGATCTGTGGCTTCCAGTTGGATTCAGGCAATAGAAGGCACAATTAGGAAGTTCACAAGGTGGTAAAGGCCTATAACCCCAGTGACTCAGGATGCTGAGGCAGGAGGATTGCAAGTTCAAAGTCAGCCTCAGGAATTTAGTGAGACCCCAGTCTCAAATTAAAAAATAAAAAAAAAAAGGTCTGGGGATTTGGCTCAGTGGTTAAGCATCCCTGGGCTCAATTACAAAAAAAAAAAAAAAAAAAAAAAAAGAAGAAGAAGAAGTCACAATTAGGAGACAAGAATTAAGAAAAGTCAAAGTATTTGTACCTCTTGCCCTCTTGCTTCCTCCCAGCCTTGATAAAGTCCTGCAAGTGGCTGTCTCCTGCAGTGACTATAGTGACTATACTCCTATTTCTCCTTTTATCATGGCTCCAGGTCCCAACAAAGCTGCATCTAATGCAGTTTCTTTTCCCCATCATCCCTCTGGCCTAGAGTGGGAATAAGTTCCTGCTTTACTAGTCCCTATGTGCTTCAACAGCCCTTGAAAAGACCCTCACAGTAGCACCTCTATTACTCTTGAAACATTCTGGTGAAGGGGAACTTTTCAAGGCTTGTAATATCAATCTGTTTCATTGGGAAAAAAAAAAAAAAAAACAGGACCTCAGGAAACATAATAAAGAGCCTACTGATATAGAAGTGAACAAAGTTAAGAGCAATACCAAAGTTGAATTGTATGTGCAATATCTCCACAGTGATCCAATTGAATGGTCTGGCTCCAGAATAATAATAAAACATGATATAGAAATATGATCTCTGGTTTATTTGGTAAATTTGTATTTATATAGTCTCAGAATTTTGCTGCTTAATTTTCAACTTCCCTCATTATAAGTCCAAGGGAGAATTAAATGAAAATAAGTGCTCAATGAATAGATGAATCTTATTTCTGCAATTTTACTCTGAACAAGAACAAAGTCCCTACATTTAGGAAAGTTTTAAAATGACATTTCTTTATTATGTGTTTGATTGAAGCGCAAAAGAACTCTAAAGCATTGAGTTGCTTTGGCAATATTCTATAAGTACAACTAACAATATTTAGTGAATTGCAATAATAATAATAATAATAATAATAATAATAATAATAATACAAGGTGAAGAAACTAGAATTTCTGAAAGAAATAAAATATCCTCTATCAAAATACGATAAAAGCAATATTTATCAAGTTACTAAGACCATGAAAACTTATGTTTTCCTTTTTAACTTAATTAAAAAAGAAGAGAGTACATTCATATTTGCTTTATTGTAGAAGGGAAGCCACTACTGAAATGCTGGTGTGGTTTCCCCTGTCACCAGCATATTCCTTAACATTTGACATAATGTATACCCTATCATCTGCAGCTGGTAGACATAACAAAGTACATGTAATATTTTGATATTACATAGTATATTCACTTTTGGATGCTAACTTTTATGAGTATTTTAATACCTTCTTTCACTGTCTACAGTATTTTTATGGTCAGAGTTTTTACCTCAATTATAAAAGCTATCCGGGTTTTAAAGTTGCTGTGGTTTTTAACTCCCCCTGACCCAGGGTAAGTCTCCTCTGGCCGGCAGAGAAGGCTGGGGGAGCACGCCCAAACGGTAAGGTCAGATCCGGAATGGCAGGAGTCAACTGGTAATCCACGCCGGCCTTCAGAAGACTCTCAGAATTACCAGGGAGCCCGGTCGAAGCTGGAACTCAGTTTATTGAGGAAGATGGACGGCGTTTATAGAAGACATGGGCCAATCAGCAGAAAGATCACAGGAGCACATAGGGAGCATGAGCAAATCACATTGGCGGAGCCATTAGCCTATTTTAGTGGCACTGTGATTTCTCATCACACGTCAGGGGAACACCTTTTGGCTAGGCCAAGTTCCCGTATGAGGAAGTGGGAGAAAGCCAGAGAGTTTCTATCTACTGGTGTGTTGTTAATGTCCCCAACAAAAGCAATCATTTTTCCCATGCTTCAGCGTGTTCACAGGATAGCTGGGGCTTCTTAAAACCTATAATCCAAGAAGAATGCTCACAAATCAATAAGCTTTTCATTTTATACCTTTATATTTTACTTACATTTGATCCAGTACCTTCTATCTTTGGTCTTATATTGACTTTTAAGGCACCTGTTGATAGAGGTTTTCTAAAATCTTTAGTTTTTGTTTTATAATACAGTCACTTTCCTCCTTTGTTAGATATACTATATTTCTAAATGGGTTGTATTATAAATTAAACTCAATTATATCTTAATATCCAACAGAAAAAAAGTATCCAGCAGAAAAGATAGGATCAGCTCCTTGGGTGGCGGTCATGATGCCTATTGTCCGCATCATCTTCAAAAGGGGTAGTGCTCCCTAGCCATTAATAGACAGGAGTGGCATACTTATATAGACTCAGGGAATTCAGGGGAATTTAGAGATTTAAGAAATTTGGGGTGTGTTAACATAAATGTCTTTAGATAAAAAATTCTATTTTCTAAGATTTTATGTAGAAATTTTGTTACTGTGTTCATGAGAGACTAATCAATTTTATTCTTTATTGTAATGCTTCTTTCATTTTTGGCACTAAGGTCATACTACAATATTAAAAAGTTGGAAAAGTGAATTCTTTTTTGTATAGCATTGCTGTTATTTTTTTTCCTGAATATTTGTAGCATCCATGAATAAAACCATTTAGGGCTACATAGTATCGTTGTGGGCCAGCTGTTGTGGAAACCCCAGGGGAAGAAGATACTCTTCTACCCTTCCTCCACCCTATCCCTTGGCGGAAGCCACTCCCTCTGCTCCCCCTACCCCTCAGTACTTCTCTCTCTCCAGACCTGCTGATCTCCTGTCCCCTCCCCATATCAGAGCAGGGACTTCATATGCAGACCCTGCCCCGGCCCCTATACTTCCCCTATGACAGGCCCCTTCTCAGCAAGGCCCCTTTATGGTTTATGTGCCCTTTACTACTAGTGACCTCTATAACTGGAAGAATCAAAATCCCTCTTTCTCTGAGGAGCCCCAAGGTCTCACTTCTCTCCTAGAATCAGCTTTTTTACACCCACCAGCCCACCTGGGATGACTGTCAGCAACTCCTCCAAACACTCTTCACGTCTGAAAAGTGGGAGTGTATCTGGCGGGAAGCCCAGCGGTCCATCCTTGGACCTAACAGCCTGCCTACAGATGACCCCATCCAGATCGACCAGGGTCTTTCCTTCTGCTTGCCTGAACTGGGACCCCAACAGTGATGGAGGTAAGGAAGCTCTAGATCAGTTTCACCAGACTCTGATGCGGGGAGTGCGTGCCACCTCCCGAAAACCCACAAAGCTTTCAAAGGTGAGTGAGACAATTCAAGGGCCAAATGAGTCTCCCAGTGTATTTCTAGAGTACCTCTTGCAGGCATGTCATTTATACACCCCGATAGTTTCTGAATCCCTTGAAAATAGAAGAGCTATTAATATAGCTTTTGTAAATCAGTTAACCCCAGATATAAGGAAGAAGTTGCAGAAATTAAAAGGATTTGAGGGAAAAGTATTGTCTGAATTAGTGGAAATTTCCCAACGGGTATACAACAGCCATGACACACCCGAGGAAAGGCAAACCTGAAAGCTGGCAAAAGTTTTACTGGCTGCCACGGGAAATTGACTGAATGGTCCCCCTAGAAGGCAGTATAACTCTAGAGCCAGAGATTAGAAAAGGATCAATGTGCATACTGCAAAGAGAAGTGACACTGGAAAAATAAATGCACAAATAAAAATAAAAACTCCAAAATGGGGAGGAGACAACTCCAGCCAATATCGCAGCTCAGAGAAGAGGACTGATGGGGCTGAGGCTCTATTCAGTTAAGTCCCTGGGAGTCTTTGGTCACCTTAAAAGTTGGGGACAAACCAACAAAGTTTCTGGTTGATACGGGGGCCACATTCTCTGTATTACAACATCCAAAATGACCTGTTTCCAAATCAAAGGTCCCCATCCAAGGGGCCACTGAAAGAACTCAACATTGCTCCTGGACTCAAGCCAGAATCACTGACGTAGGTAAGGGAACCATTATTCATTCCTTCCTAGTAATGCCAGACTGTCCCTACCCTCTCAGGTGACCATTTCATTCTCTTCAGATTCAGCTGAGCTTAGGTTCAGGCCCCCAACCAGTATCCTATTTACATGCCCACTGGGGGAAGAATATCAATTAATCCCCGATGAAACTTTAACCAAAGGAATATATATATATATATATATATTTGGTACTGGGGATTGAACTCAGGGGCACTCGACCCCTGGGTCACATTCCCAGCCCTTTTTTGTATTTTATTTTAGAGACAGGGTCTCACTGAGTTGCTAAGTGCCTCGCCATTGCTAAGGCTGGCTTTGAACTTGTGATCCTCCTGCCTCAGCCTCCCAAAGTGCAGGGATTACAGGTGTGAGCCACTGCACCCAGCCCAAAGGAATATTAAAGGACTGTGACTACTGGGTAACTATGATACCCCAGAGTCTTTGTTAGATTCCTTCCTCTCAGAATTTCCTGAGGTATGGGCTGAATCCAACCCCCCTGGATTGGCTGTGCACTGGCCTCCTATTGTTGTTCAACTGACCAGTAATGCCACCCCAGTGAGAGTAAAGCAGTAGCCCATCAGTCAAAAGGCCCGATTGGGAATCACACCTCACATCAATTGTCTAAGAGCAGAGGGGATTCTAGTACCCTGCAAATCTAGTTGGAAAACACCACTCTTTCCAGTTAAAAAGCCTGGGACCAACGACTACCGCCCCATTCAAAACCTAAGAAAGAGGTTAACAAGTGTGTGGAGACTATCCACCCAAGAGTTCCAAATCTTTATACTCTGTTAAGCCTCTTATCTCCAGAGTTCTGGGTGTATACAGTATTGGACCTGAAAGATGCCTTTTTCAGTCTCCCACTGGCAGTGGTAAGTCAACCTATTTTTGCCTTTAAATGGACACACCTGGAAGGGGGATACTCAGGGCAATTGACATGGACAAGGCTGCCCCAAGGGTTTAAAAACTCTCCCAGACTGTTTGATGAGGTGTAGGAGCCTATAATCAAGGAGATAGATAAAGATTGCAGTTAGCTGAGAGCCATAAAAGATGTTCTAGTTTCCACCTGATATTAATGCATTATCCAAAAAATCTTTGTATGCCTGTGAACACTCTGTGATGCACCTGTAAGCTCGAGCTGTAAGCACTTGTCCTTGTTAAAGCTATATGTATATAACTGGGTGAGGTTGGTTAGAGTGTGAGGGAAGAAGAAGAAGGTGGTGGTTGGAGTTAGATCGTTTGGAGTGATTGCTTGAGCCGGAGGGAGAAGAAGAATAAAAGACCTTTTTTCATTTTCATCCTGCCTCTGAATTTTCCTGTGGCGTTCGTTGCTCCAAGCGGCTTCCGCTTCAGGCAGCAACAGGTGGTGGCCTGTACAGGGAATTCAGCCGCCAGGTAAGAAAAAAGAAAATTTTAAAAGATGGGAGCGAATATAACAAAAAGTCGGTTTATAAAAGCCATGAATGAAATTTTTGATATCAAGAACTCAGAGGATAGTGACAAAAGTGAACAAGAAAGCATATCCTCTGACTCAGTTGAGACCAGCAAGGAGATTAGTAATGTAAATTCAAAAGTAAGAACTGCAAAAGCCATCAAATGCTTAATTAAATTAGCTGAGGAGTATGTACTCTCCTTAGAAGCTGAAACTCAGGATACTAGTGAAAGTGATAATAGTAACAAGGAGTCAAACCATGAAAGTACGGTCTCCTCCACTGAGCCGGTTAGGAATTATGAAGCTTGTAGTGAAGAGGAATCAAAAAGCGATTCGGGGAGCACAGTCTCCAATAAAAAGAACAAAAAGAAACCACCCTCAATGATTTCCAAAAACTACTGGGAGACATTAATTGGCTTCGCCCTACACTAAGCCTCACTACTGGACAATTAAAACCTTTATTTGACATCCTTTGTGGGAACCCTGATCCATCCTCACCATGAACATTAACTCCTGAGGCCAGGAGAGCTCTAAAATTAGTAGAACAGGCCATTGAAAGATCCCATTCTGATAGATTTGATTTTGCTCAACCACTAATATTGATTATTATTCCTTCACAATATACACCCACAGGAGTATTTTGGCAACAGGGACCTATATTATGGATACATTTGCCTGTCTCTCCTAAAAGTACAATTGAGTCTTATACCTCCATGGTGACTAAACTTATTTTTCAAGGACTTAAAACCTCTACTAAAATATTTGCAATTCATCCCGCTACTATTATTACTCCTTATTCATCGTCACAGGTTGAATATTTGTGCTTCAATGATAATGATTGGGCTATAGCTAGATGCTCTACTTCTGCAAATTTTGACAATCATATTCCTAAATCTCCTATACTGTCCTTTTGTATCAATCATCCTATCATATTCCCACAGGTAATAAAAAATCAACCCATTTCTAAAGCATTTAATGTATTTACAGATGGATCCTCTAATGGTACTGCTGCAGTAGTCACTCAAAATGAAAAAAATGATTCATATCACTAATCAAAAATCAGCTCAATTAGTGGAACTCGAAGCTATAATAATAGCTCTGGAAAATTTTAAAGAACAGCCTATGAATATTTTTTTCAGACAGCCACTATATTGTACATGCTGTCCCTAAATTGGAGCTAGCAGGTCCAATAGCACCACATACTCCAGCTTTTAAATTGTTTTCTCAAATCCAAAATCTTCTATGGCAATGAAAAGAACCTTTATTTATAGGTCACATAAAAGCTCACACTAATCTGCCTGGTCCTCTCCATGAAGGTAATCAAAAAGCTGATGCCCTCACTAAAACAATATTTATATTTACTACAGTAAAAACAAGCTACTTTATTTCATTCCCAGTTCCACGTTAATAGCACTACCTTAAGACAAAAATTTAAAATCACAAAAGAGCAACCTCGTAGAATTGTAAAAGAATGTCCCATCTTGTGTAACACATTTGCCCAATCCACATTATGGGGTTAACCCATGAGGTTTGATGCCCAATCATTTGTGGCAGATGGATGTCACACATGAGCCAAGTTTTGGAAAATTACGATTTATTCATGTCACCATAGATACATGCTCAGGCATGATTTTTGCTTCTTTACATTCCGGAGAAAAAGTTAAAGATACTACATCTCATTGTCTGCAAGCTTTTGCTGCATTGGGCATCCCCAAAATGCTTAAAACAGATAACGGCCCTGCATATACATCCACATCCTTCAAACAATTTTGTACAAAATTCAATATTATCCACAAAACAGGTATCGTTTATAATCCTCAGGGACAAGGAATAATTGAAAAAGCAAATTGGACACTTAAAAGTATGTTACTAAAGCAAAAAGATGGAAACTGGAAAAATCTTAAGGACAGATTAGCAGTTGCCCTGTTTACCCTAAATTTCTTAACTTCAGATTCTAATGGATATTCGGCTGGAGAAAGTGACACTGGAACCCACACCAACATCATAAACCTTTGGTTTACTGGAAGGATGTTCTCTCAGGTACATGGAAGGGTCCAGACCCAGTATTAATTTGGGGGAGAGGATCTGTTTGTGTTTTTCAAAAGCATGAATCCTCTCCAATATAAATACCATCTAGATTGATAAAGCAGGTACAAAGTCAAAAGGATCAAGATGAAGTTATTGAGGAGTCTAGATTGAATAAACAAGTACAAAATCAAGAGGACCAAAATGAAGGTATGGAGTGATTCCCTTAAAAGAGTCCTCCGTTAAATTTAAAACATAAATTTCATTCTTCTCGGCCGGGACAAGAAGATCTCTCTTTAGTGTATACACAATTGTATTTTTTTTAAATTTTATATATGCCTTTATGTCTGTGCATTTGTCTAAATTTCATGTTAATGTGATGTCACAAATATACGTTTATATGTGCATCTGTCTAGTGTGACATCACAAATAATTAAGCGCTTATGAAAAAAAATAGATAGATAGATATAGATCCAAATAACGTTAATTCATTTAAGCTTAGAATATTCTAATTAGATAGTCTATAGATAGATAGATAGATAGATATTCATATAAGTTCAGAATATTCTAATTAGATAATCAATTATAATGATAATTAATTTTGATTTATAGTTGTCTCCGGGACTTCTCTTCAGCTGTGAATATGTTTAATATTGTATAACCTGATATTTCGGTGTTTTGACATAGGATCATTTATTTGTTATTAACTTCATTTGTTTAATAGCTGATTAATTTGAATTATTTCAACAGGTATAGGATTGCTGTATATATAGAGACTCAAGGATTCCAGCTAACAAATTATTTTTCCAAAGTGCCTTCAGCTTTTCTTTATCTTTAATGCAGTAAACACCCTCAGTTTCTCTTTGATTATTTCTAAATATGATATTTTGCCAGCTTATGTTTGTGGGAGCTTAAGCAGCAATGTGTGTGAGCTGAGATCAACTTTTATTTTCTACTCTAATAATTCTTTTTTTAGTTTGACAGCTCACCTTTTGATCTCAGTGCTGGAATAGCACTGCCTTTCCCTTAATAATGGGTGCTTGAGTTTTTAGGTAGCAGGCCCTGAAGATTTGCCGGTGAAAATGTCTAGACATAAAAAAGACGGCTGCTGCTACAACTGCAGGGACCACAGTTGCTGCAAGCATCCCTGCTGCTCAAGCATCAAACAGCCTCACCAGCAGTGTGGCCTCTGCTCTGTATGCAAGGGGCCTCCTGAATCTATGTGTTATAACTTATGGACATTTTGATTTTCCATTATTTTGGGACATTACGGGACAATGCCTTGTGGGTATTTGTCTAAGAGAACTCAGTGCGTTACTTGATGAAACTAAGGGCAGCTGATTCGCTTAAAGAACTTGATGCGCTATGGAAACTTGTCTCGTCAGCAGTAGGCTTGCTGCCTTAAAGCCACAGCATCTCCTAAAAATTGGACGACTGTTAGTCAACACACAGTTGATCCTGAAGTGCTCAATTGGATGGCTGGTTAGCCTATGACGGGTAATATCCCCAGAAGGGGACAACCTAAGACACGGCACAGTCGCACGGGACAGTCTAATGTGGCCGGCATGTCAACCTAAGCCAGGAGTCAGGATAGCCTCGATTCCCATGACGGGTAAGAATGTCGGTTGCTCATGGACATCCTAGAACATCCCCTCTTTTAAAACTAAAAGGGGGAAGAGTGCGACCTGCCCATTTGCGACCAGAGCAAGAGGTAGACTCCCGCCCGCTGGAAGGAGAGACCCAGCCACCAGTTTGCCTGGCCGCCTGGGCCCAGAGTAGCAGCTCCCGGCTGCTGCACGCAGGGCCAGACCCGGGGAAGGGCTTCCTCCATTATCGGGAAGAGTGCGACCTGCCCATTTGCGACCAGAGCAAGAGGTAGACTCCCGCCCGCTGGAAGGAGAGACCCAGCCACCAGTTTGCCTGGCCGCCTGGGCCCAGAGTAGCAGCTCCCTGCTGCTGCACGCAGGGCCAGACCTGGGGAAGGGCTTCCTCCATTATCGGGAAGAGTGCGACCTGCCCATTTGCGACCAGAGCAAGAGGTAGACTCCTGCCCGCTGGAAGGAGAGACCCAGCCACCAGTTTGCCTGGCCGCCTGGGCCCAGAGTAGCAGCTCCCTGCTGCTGCACGCAGGGCCAGACCTGGGGAAGGGCTTCCTCCATTATCGGGAAGAGTGCGACCTGCCCATTTGCAACCAGAGCAAGAGGTAGACTCCCGCCCGCTGGAAGGAGAGACCCAGCCACCAGTTTGCCTGGTCTTCGGGGCCCAGAGTAGCATCTCCCGGCTGCTGCACGCAGGGCCAGACCTGGTGAAGTGCTTCCTCCACTCCCTGGGGGAGTGCGACCTGCCCAGCTGCAACCAGAGCAAGAGGTAGGCACCTGCCCGCTGGAAGGAGAGAACCCTCCGCCAGTTTGCCTGGCCTCCAAGGCCCATAGTAGCATCTCCCTACTGCTGTAAGCAGGGCCCAGCCTGAGGATAAGTCCCTTCCACTATTCCACTGTGCCACTCTGCAACGGACCAAAGGTGCAGCCTTGACTCCACTAACAGGGTTGCTGACTGTACATGATCTGGGTCAGGTGGCTTAAACTGGAAGGGAAAAAAGAAGGGCTTCCAAGGGTCCATTTTGTTTGAGACTTGTTCTTGGGTTCAACGTTTTTGTTTTTATTTGCTTGTTTGTTTGTTTTGTTGTTTCTTGGGAGTTTTTTGTTTGTTTTTTTTTTGATTGACAGTGTATTTGTGTGCTTCTGCTCCTCTTTTCTTTCTTTTCTTCCTTCTCACTTTTATATTTTTTTCTTCTTCCTTCATCTTCCCTATTTACACCCTGCCATTGCATTCTCAACAGAGGCAAAAACAAGTTATACGCACAAATTGAGATTTCTAGAACGTGTACAATTGAAATATATAGCAAAGTGGTGTTATATATGGTTTATTCTCTATTTTCTAGACTTATTCTCTCTCTCCTCTCTCTTACACTAATTACTACTCCTTGGTTATTATTTTTTTTCTCTTCTTTTCCATCTTTCTTTATTTCTCCTCTCAACCGCAGCATAAGTTAGGTTTATATGTAAATCGGTCTTTCCATCTATTCATTCACTCCATTCTCTTTCCTCTCTCATCGGCTGATACTAAACCACTTCTATAGAACTCTCTTTTCATACTTTCTAAGAAAGAACAAATCAATACACTCACTTCCTTCTTCCTAAGCATATTACCTCTCTGTCCATTACTTGAAACTTTAAAACCCCATCAGAAGCATACAGAGTAAATTGGAAACAACATCTGGGTTAACTAAATCTGTACATTGTGATCAAACTGGGATTCTCTGAATAGAAAGTGTTTGATTTTAAAGTGTAAAGGAAATATAAGGGGATCTGATAGCATTGTACTACAGGAGCAACATAAGGTTTTAAGGTAAAATCAAAGTAGACAAGGTCCCACAGTGCAGGTAGAATAGAAGCACAAGCAATATGAAGAAACAAGGGAAGAAAGTGACACAAACAAATCAATATACCTCCTCAGTAGATTCCATACCATGCACAGTTGGTGCAATGCCAGAGATGGAATTCAGAAATTACATATTCCAAATGTTAGCGGAACTTAAGAATGAACTCAAAAATGAGATGAGGGAGCAAATACAGGAGGTGAAAGATCATTTTGACAAAGAACTCCATAAACAAATACAGGAAGTAAAAGATTACTTCAATAGGGAGATAGAAGCTCTAAAGAGAAACCAAACAGAAATTCCAGAAATGAAAGAAGCAATAAATCAAAATAAAAGCTCAATCGAAAGTATCACCAACAGAGTAGATCACTTGGAAGAAAGAACCTCAGACAATGAAGACAAAATATATATCCTAGAGAAAAATCTAGATTACACAGCAAAAATGGTAAGAAACCAAGAACAGAACATTCAAGAATTATGGGACAACATAAAAAGACCAAACATAAGAGTGATTGGGGTAGAGGAGGGGGCAGAGTTTCAAGCCAAAGGAATGAGTAATTTATTTAATGAAATAATTACAGAAAATTTTCCAAACTTGAGGAATGAAGGGGAAAACCAAGTTCAAGAGGCCTACCGAACACCAAACATACAAAATCACAACAGATCCACACCAAGACACATTATAATGAAAATGCCTAATATACTGAGCAAGGAGAGAATATTAAAAGCCACAAGAGAAAGGAAGCAGATTACATATAGGGGGAAACCAATCAGACTTTGTTCAGATTTTTCTACCCAGACCTTAAAAGCAAGAAGATCCTGGAATAGCATATTTCAAGCTCTGAAGGAAAAGGGATGTCAACCAAGAATCTTATATCCAGCAAAATTGAGCTTTAGATTTGAAGATGAAATAAAAACCTTCCACGACAAGCAAAAGTTAAAAGATTTCACATCTCGAAAGCCAGCACTTCTGAACATCCTGGGCAAAATTTTCCATGAAGAAGAAGAGAGAAAAATAACAATGAAAATCAACAAAGGGAGATATTAAACTAAGGGAAATACCAACCAGAAGAGAAACCAAATCAAGCTAAAGATCATCATACAAATAAAAATGGATGGGAATAAAAATCACATCTCAATAATAACCCTGAATGTTAACGGCCTAAACTCGCCATTCAAAAGACACAGATTATCTGAATGGATTAAAAGAAATGACCCAACAATCTGCTGTCTCCAAGAAACACACCTCATAGAAAAAGACATCAATAGACTGAAGGTAAAAGGCTGGGAAAAGTCTTATCACTCACATGGCCTGCGGAAGCAAGCAGGGGTTTCCATTCTCATTTCAAATAAGGTAGACTTCAAGCCAAAGTTAATCAAAAGGGACAAAGATGGATATTTCTTACTACTTAAGGGAACCATTCATCAAGAGGATATAACAATCATAAATCTATATGCCCCAAATAATGGAGCACCTACATTCATCAAACAAACGCTTCTCAAGTTCAAGAGTAAAATTGACCACAACACAGTTATTCTAGGGGATTTCAACACACCTCTCTCACCAATGGATAGATCATCCAAACAAAAACTAAACAAAGAAACCTTAGGCCTCCTTAAAACAATTAATAACTTAGATCTAACAAACATATATAGAATATTTCATCCCTCAGTAAATGAATACACTTTTTTCTCAGCAGCACATGGCTCCTTCTCCAAAATAGATCATATATTATGTCACAAGGCAAATCTCAGCAAATATAAAAAAATAGAAATACTACCCTGCATGCTATCAGACCATAAAGGGATGAAATTGGAAATCAATGACAAAACAAGGAATAAGAAAAACTACTCCAACAACTGGAAGCTAAGCAACATGCTACTGAATGAACAAGGGGTTGAAGAAGACATCAAAGAGGAGATTAAAAAATTTCTAGAGGTAAATGAGAACACAGATACATCATATAGAAATCTCTGGGACACTATGAAGGCAGTAATAAGAGGAAAATTCATTGCACTGAGTTCATTCTTTAAAAGGAAGAAAAACCAACAAATAAACGACTTAACATCACACCTCCAAGCACTAGAAAAAGAAGAACAGATCAACACCAAGAGCAGCAGAAGACAGGAAATAATTAAAATCAGAGCAGAAATTAATGAAATTGAGACTAAGGAAACAATTCAAAGAATTGACAAAACTAAAAGTTGGTTCTTTGAAAAAATAAACAAAATTGACAGACCCTTAGCAATGCTAACAAAAAGAAGAAGAGAAAAAACTCAAATCACTAACATTTGTGATGAAAAAGGGAATATCACAACAAACACCTCAGATATACAGAAGATAATTAGAAATTACTTTGAAAACTTGTACTCTAATAAAACAGAAAATGCTGAATGCATTGACAGATTTCTAGAGTCATATGATTTGCCTAAACTGGATCTGGAGGCTATACACAATTTAAACAGATCGATTACAAGCAAAGAAATAGAAGATGTCATCAAAAAGCTACCAACAAGGAAAAGTCCAGGACCTGATGGGTTTACAGCAGAGTTCTACAAGACTTTCAAAGAAGAACTAATACCAATGCTCTTCAAACTATTTCAAGAAATAGAAAAAGAGGGAGCTCTTCCAGACTCTTTTTATGAGGCCAATATTACATTAATTCCAAAGCCAGGCAAAGACACATCCAAAAAAAGAAAACTTTAGGCCAATATCCTTAATGAACATAGATGCAAAAATCCTCAACAAAATTCTGGCAAATCGGATACAAAAACATATCAAAAAGATAGTGCACCATGATCAAGTGGGGTTTATTCCAGGGATGCAAGGCTGGTTCAACATTCGGAAATCAATAAACATAATACATCACATCAATAGACTTAAAGATAAAAATCATATGATTATCTCAATAGATGCAGAAAAAGCATTTGACAAAATACAGCACCCCTTTATGTTCAAAACACTGGAAAAACTAGGAATATCAGGGACATATCTCAACATTATAAAAGCTATTTATGCAAGGCCCAGAGCTAACATTATCTTAAATGGAGAAAAATTGAAAGCATTCCCTCTAAAAACTGGAACAAGACAGGGATGCCCCCTCTCACCACTGCTATTTAACATAGTACTGGAAACTCTGGCAAGAGCAATTAGACAGACGAAAGAAATTAAAGGGATCCAGATAGGAAAAGAAGAGCTCAAATTAGCACTATTTGCTGATGACATGATAATCTACCTAGAAGACCCAAAAAACTCTACCAGAAAACTTTTACAACTAGTAAATGAATTTGGCAAAGTAGCAGGATACAAAATCAATACCCATAAGTCAAAGGCATTTTTGTACATCAGTGACAAAGCCTCTGAAAGGGAAATGATGAAAACTACGCCATTTACAATAGCATCAAAAAAATAAAATACCTGGGAATCAACTTAATGAAAGAGGTGAAAGAGCTCTATAAGGAAAATTATAGAACACTAAAGAAAGAAATCATAGAAGAACTCAGAAGATGGAAAGACCTACCTTGCTCTTGGATAGGTAGAATCAATATTGTCAAAATGTCCATACTACCAAAAACATTATACAGATTTAATGCAATTCCAATCAAAATCCCAATGTCATTCTTCAAAGAAATAGAAAAAGCAGTCATGAAATTCATCTGGAGAAATAAGAGACCCAGAATAGCCAAAGCAATCCTGAGCAAGAAAAGTGAAGCAGGTGGCATCACCATACCGGACTTTAAATTATACTATAGAGCAATAGTAACAAAAACAGCATGGTATTGGCACCAAAACAGACTGGTGGACCAATGGTACAGAATTGAGGACACAGAGACTAATACATATAATTTCAGCTATCTTATATTAGACAAAGGTGCCAAAAATGTACAGTGGAGAAAGGATAGCCTCTTCAACAAATGGTGCTGGGAAAACTGGAAATCCATATGCAACAAAATGAAATTAAACCCTTGTCTCTCACCATGCACAAAATTCAATTCAAAGTGGATCAAGGACCTAGGAATTAGACCAGAGACAATACGCCTAATAGAAGAAAAAGTAAGCTCCAATTTCCAACATGTCGGATTAGGCCCCAAGTTCCTTAATAAGAATCCTGTAGCACAAGAACTATTACCAAGAATTAATGAATGGGATAGATTTAAACTGAAAAGCTTCTTCTCAGCAAAAGAAACAATCAGTGAGGTGAATAGAGAGCCAACTAATTGGGAACTAATATTTAATACATGCACATCAGATAGAGCACTAATTTCTAGAATGTATATAGAACTAAAAAAACTTAACACCAAAAAAGCAAATAACCCAATCAATAAATGGGCTAAGGAATTGAAAAGACACTTCTCAGAAGAAGATACACGATTAATCAACAAATACATGAAAAAATGCTCAACATCACTGGCAATTAGAGAAATGCAAATCAAAACTACTCTAAGATTTCATTTCACTCCAGTCAGAATGGCAGCTATCAAGAACACAAACAACAATAAATGTTGGAGAGGATGTGGGGACAAAGGCACACTCATACATTGCTGGTGGGACTGCAAAATGGTGCAACCGCTATGGAAAGCAGTATGGAGATTTCTTGGGAAAATGGGAATGGAACCACCCTATGACCCAGCCATCCCACTCCTGGGTCTATTCCCAAAAGACTTAAAAACAGCATATTACAGTGACTCAGCCACTTCAATGTTTATAGCAGCACAATTCACAATAGCTAGGTTATGGAACCAACCTAGATGCCCCTCAGTAGATGAGTGGATAAAGAAAATATGGTATATATACAAAATGGAATTTTACTCAGCAATAAGAGAGAATAAAATAATGGCATTTGCAGGTAAATGGATGAAGTTGGAGAATATAATGCTAAGTGAAATTAGTCAATCTCAAAAATCCAAGTACCGAATGTTTTCTCTGATATAAGGAGGCTGGTTCACAGAGTTGTTGGAAGGGGGTACATAGGATCAGAGGAACACTAGAATGGTCAACGGAAAGGGAGGGGAGGGAGGGAGTAAGGGGGGGGTTGGAAAAAAATTGGTGGTTGAATGAGATGGATATCATTATCCTAAATGCATGATTGAAGATCTGAATGGTACTTATATACTTTGTATACAAGCAGTTGTATGTAAAAAGATACTATACTTGTGCATGATGAATAAGTAAATAAATAATAAAAAAATTAAAAAAAAAAAAAAAAAAAAACTAAAAGGGGGAAATGTAGGAGCCTATAATCAAGGAGATAGATAAAGAATGCGGTTAGCTGAGAGCCATAAAAGATGTTCTAGTTTCCACCTGATATTAATGCATTATCTAAAAAATCTTTGTAAGCCTGTGAACACTCTGCGATGCACCTGTAAGCTCGAGCTGTAAGCACTTGTCCTTGTTAAAGCTATATGTATATAACTGGGTGAGGTTTGTTAGAGTGTGAGGGAAGAAGAAGAAGGTGGTGGTTGGAGTTAGATCGTTTGGAGTGATTGCTTGAGCCGGAGAGAGAAGAAGAATAAAAGACCTTTTTTCATTTTCATCCTGCCTCTGAATTTTCCTGCGGCGTTCGTTACTCCAAGCGGCTTCCGCTTCAGGCAGCAACAATGAGGCACTAAGCCAGGATTTACAAGACTTCAAATTAAGACATCTAGAAATAACCTTACTTTAGTATGTAGATGACTTGCTGCTGGCTGCAAAAACTTCCTCAGTCTGCAGGGAAGCCAGTAGAGACTTACTGGACACTCTACAAACCTTGGGGTATCAGGTGTCAGCCAAAAAGGCACAACTTTGCTCTAAAGATGTAACCTATCTGGGGTACAGGCTCTATGAAAGACAAAGATGGCTGTCAGGAAAGTGGGTCCAAGCTGCCCTTCAAATCTCTGCCCTGACCACCAAAAGACAGATTTGCGAATTCCTGGGAGCAGCTGAATTCTGCCGGCTACATATATAGGGATTTGCTGAAATTGTCCAGCCTTTATAATAGGCAACTAAGAGGGCACGAGAGGACATTATGTGGACTGAAAAAGAAGAAAGGGCCTTCCAAAATCTTAAAGAGGCACTCACCCAAGCCCCTGATTTAACTCTCCCAGATCTGAGACTAAGTCCTTTCAGCTATATGTTGGTGAAACAAAAGGAGTTGCAAAAGGAGTTTGACTCAGACTCTAGGACCCTGGAGGAGACCAGTAGCATACCTCTCCAAGCGCCTAGATCATGTGGCCACTAGATGGTCCAATTGCTTGAGAGCGGCAGCATCCACAGCACTGTTAGTAAAGGAAGCTAATAAGTTAACCCTGGGCCAAGAATTGATTATCACTGCACCCCATGCCATTGAAACCCTGTTAAAGGCCCCACCCTCAAGGTGGATATCAAATGCCAGAATAATTCACTATCAAACTTTATTACTAGACCCACAATGAGTCAGATTATCACCCACTACTGCCCTCAATGCAGCCACCCTGTTACCTGATCCTGATTTGTCTCAGCCAGTGCATGACTGCTTGGATGTCCTGGATAACACCCATGGAGTCAGATCTTATTTACGAGACACCCCCTGGGAATCATCAGAAGAAGACCTCTTCACTGATGGTAACAGTTTTATGATTGATGGCACCAGGTACACGAGGGCACCTATGATGACAAAAGACAAAGTGATCTGGGCCCAGGCACTGGGACATGGGACCTCAGCCCAAAAAGCTGAACTGATTGCCTTAACTCAGGCCTTATGGTTTGGAAGAAATAAAATTGTCAACACCTACACAGATAGCTGGTATGCTTTCACTACTGCCCACGTGCACAGAGCAATTCATAAAGAAAGAGGCCTGTTAACCTCAGGAGGAAAAACTATCAAAAATACCCCTGTGATACTGGCTCTTCTTTAAGCCATTTGGCTGCCAGCAAGAGATGTGATAATTCATTGTAAGGCCCACCAAAAAGGAAACACTCTAGAAGCTCAAGGCAATAATTTTGTGGGCCAGAGAGTGAAAGAATCGGCCCTAAGACCAGTGGGCCCATTAACAATACTTCCCATGGTCCCTGAATGAATGCTACTGGAAGAACCTTTTTATTCAGAACTGGACCATCAGAAGATTGAGCAACTCAGAGCTCACAGAGATTCAGAAGGCTGGGCCACTCTCCCTGATGGTAGACTTTACTTACCTGAACAAGTCAGCCATGCCCTAATCCCTCACCTGCATCAGGGTACCCATGTAGGAGAAACTAAACTGGCCTCTCAGCCTGTTTTTATCTACCACAGTGGGCCACTTTATGCCATTGCAACTGAATTTTATAATGGACATGTTTCTTTCATTTCCTCTCTCCCTGCTCCTCCCTAATCTCCACCTCCCTAATCTCACGGGAAACAGGATTACCTTTTCCCCCCATCCTAGGCAGAGTTACCTGTCCCTGAGTACACACCCACCACAGGAATAAAGTAATCAAGACTTTGGGGATGGTACCAAAGATCTCAGAAATGATTGTGTCCCAAATTAACAAGTGAATTACAACTCCACAGGGAACACATGAAATGTAGCCTTTGAATCACCTCTTTGAAAGCCCCCTGTTCCTGCTGATGGGCAGAATCACAGTCTTTGGGACAGAAGTCTCCTGTGTTTCTTCTTTGTTAGCAAAGCAATAAACCTTATTTTTCCTTTTTCTCAAATCTGTGTGCTCGTTAATGGATTGGCATCGGGGACAAGGACCAAGCTTTTGGCAACAAATTGGGCACCCCAGATGCAGCCCCCATTCCAGCTTTCTTGGGCAGGCCTGGCTCTCTAAGGAATCTCACTTCTATGGTGAGGGGTAAGGTGCTGGTGAACTTGTTGAGAGCCAACTTCAGGAGAGTTAGGAGAGGGCGAGTTTGCCTGGGGTCCAACCAGAGGAGCTACACCTATGAGTAGGGACTATGGAGGGACTGAGGAACCATCCCCACAGCTGCCAAACTCCTTTTGCTTCAGGGAACTCCTGACTTCTCTGAATGGTGCAGATTGCTCCATCATGCTCCACTTTGAGAAAAAGGAAACTCTGGCTATTTGGTAAGTCCCCTGGTGTGCACACTGAGACCCTTGATTCCACACATCTTGTTCCTCTTTGTGTAAACATCTGGTCCCTCTTTCTGGGGCATCTGTGGTACCACTGGTGTAGGAGTCACGGTTAAGCAGGACTCAAGAACCTAGGGGTATTTACTTCCTTCTGATCTGTTTGTTGGCCTTGGATTTGAGAATTCCCTCTGGTTGTCTCTGTTTTTTTGTTTTGTTTGTATCTGCTACTGCCCCTTTAAGATATGGCCAATACTGCATTGATTCTATGGGTCATATCTTGGGAAAGATCTTGGCTGGTCAATTTAAAGGTTCCCATCTGTCAGCTGTGGTTTTTGGGGCTCCTCTTTGGTTGTGTGTGTGTGTGTGTGTGTGTGTGTGTGTGTGTGTGTGTGTTTTTTTTTTTTTTTTTTTTTTTTTTTTTTTTGTCAGTCTTGTGATTGGAATTAGTCTGTCAGAGATCAAGTAAGTTGAAGGACCACCTAAGGACCACCTGCCTAAGATAATGTTTTACTGCAATGATCTGGCTTTTGAATAGATTCTGGTTTATTATACAATCTTGCAGTTGGTCTGTCAAAGGTAAAGGAAGTGGAAGAAATTTGTACATGCGGGACTGTCTCTTTTTTATAGATTCCTATGTCAGCCCTGGTTTCAGTGATCCTCTCTTGTCTGGGGGTTTTTTTTTTTTTTTTTTTTTTTTTTGTATCTATTACAGGTCCTTTAAGACATGGGCCACATGGGCCATGCTGTGCTGATCTTACTGGTAGTCTCCTGAGCATATAGATCTTGGCTGAATGGGCCACCTATAGATATAAGCTTAAGATAAAGATGGTTTACTGTAACACAATCTGGCCTTCGAATGGTTTTTCTGGATTATTATACAGTCTTGACATTTAAGTTGGTCTGTCGGGGTAAAGTACATGTAAGAGATTCTGAATGTTCAGGCATTTATGAAGTTTCATGATAAGGAGTCTGAACCATCAGGAACTAAGTTGAAAGTGCCAAAAGACACTGCCTCTGGTGTGCAGGGATAGCAGGACACCAGAAGAAAAGGTTTAAAAGATGTAAATCTGGGTGTGCCAGCACTGTTTCTCAGCCTGGCCCCAGGCAGCCATAGATCATCTCACTGTGATCAAGGACACTAGCCCTAAACTGGGGGTGGGGTAGGAGAATACAAAAAAGCTGCCTTGGCTGTAGAAAAATGGCCAGAGAGAACCTGGCCTCTGTCCTGCCTTCTAGCCCCTTTTGCCCTGGTGGATGGGTGGGGGTGGAAGTTGCTGGCCACAAAGAATCTGGTAGTAGGTTCCAGAACTGTCTGTTTATTACCTGGGGACAGGAATAGTCTTCCCTTTTAAATATCTTACAGAAAACCCCATTTGGCCAGGGGATATTCATCACTGGGGCAGAGCAATTCTTGCTATAATAGTATCCCATTAAACTAAATGCCTGGGGAGACTGGCAAAATAAATAACTACCCAGAAAAGAAAAACATAGAAACTAAGGCCAACCTGTATTTTGTACACATCCTCTGCAAAGGGATCTTCAAGAGAACCTAAAGAAAATTATGGAAAGGGCCTCCTCCATTGCATATCCATACGCTTAGTATAAGAAAAAGGTCCAAGGGGCTGGGATTGTGGCTCAGAGCGCTCGCCTAGCATGTGCGCGGCCCGGGTTCGATCCTCAGCACCACGTACAAATAAACGCATTGTGTACAACTAAAGAAAATAAATAAATATTAAAAAAAAAAAAGAAAGAAAAAGGTCCAAAAGGAGTCTCTGGGTACAACTGACAGTGGTAAACTCACTTAAAGTTGATGCCATTGTGATAATGATAAAGAAGACAGGTCAGGCTCAAAATTTTCCTCTGTTCTACCCCCTTGAATGCAACTTTGGAGAAAAACAGTTAAGGCACAGTTTTTATATATGCCAAATTGTCTGATCCCTCTCCTGGGATAAAATTTGTTTTGTGAATTAAATGCACAGATAACATTCATAAGGTCTATTTCAGAATATGAATTTAAGAAAGGATATAAAACTAGAAAAGATAAAAGAAAGTTATAGGTATGGAAATATATGTTAGTACAGAAAATTGCAAGGTAAAAGAAATGTTTCTGAATGAGAAAATCTTTTGTCTAGTAAAGTAATATTCTTGGGCTCAAGTCCAAGATGAAAGAGGAAAAAATGAAAGATGTAAAGTTATGAATATGCAAGTAAGTCACACAAGGTTTATGGAAGTTAAAACTCAAAAACTTTGTGTTTGTGATTAAATTGGCTATAATTAAGCCAGGCGTGGTGGCTCACGCCTATAATCCCAGCATTTGGGAAGCTGAGGCAGGAGGATCACGAGTTCAAAGCCAGCCTCAGCAATGGCAAGGCACTTAGCAACTCAGTGAGACCCTGTCTCTAATAAAATACAAAAAAGGGCTGGGGATGTGGCCCAGTGGTCGAGTGCCCCTGAGTTCAATCCCTGGTACAAAAAAAAAAAAAAAAAAAAAAAAAAGGCTATAATTAGCACAGTCAAAGTTATTTGAACTTTAATGTATTGATATGAAGCAAAGTCTGAAACATTGATCTTTTATCTATTAAAATAAATTTTTTTTATATTTGTTAGGTTTTATTACTTGGGGAAACTAAGTATTAAAGGAATTAGGTTTGTACCTATTTTAAAGTCTTAAATGATTACTTTGTAACTAGTTAGACAAACAACTGTTGTTTAGGTTATAACAATATTGTTGACACCCTAAATGTATGTGACTAGGTATATGTATGCATCTGAGAACTATATCTGTCTAAGCCTTATACAAGTGTTATGTAAAAATTTATAAAATGAGAGATTATGTAAGAATACCAGCAAGATAACCAATAAGTGCTCTCTTATATATTGTATCTGTCATAGAAGGGCCACACTGTCATTTGAAAATCTGTCTTATATCTCTCTGCTTTGACTAAGTCAATTTCTGATGATTAACAGTGTTTTCTAAATGTATAACAGATTTAAGGCTATCCTTTGAATTTTGTTAACCCATGCAGACATGTGATTATTGTTACCATACACTCTCGATTCTAAATTGTACTTCGAAAGTTAAACTTAGTTAAGAGAGTACTTTTCCAAGTTGGTGTTCTCCATACTAAAATTATGTGAAGCAAAAGTCTCAGGTTTGTATAGAAATAACAATTTTGGTTGGTATCTATTCATGTATTTGATGTTTTATACCTGGATAAAGTAACCCGTTGTCAATAAGTTATATTTACAATTTTGTGTTACATTTCACACTGGAATTGGAATTTAAATGTATTTTTAAAAGGTATTAAAGGAGCCTTACCTGTTTAAATGTGACATTGTAAAACATGGAAGCATTCTGCCACTTTTCCACCATAAGTTAAAAGTTCTCTTAGTGTTTCTTTGATTCATGTTTCAGATGTAATGTTGTATTGCATTATTTGTGAAGAGGCCTGACTTACCTGAGATAAGGCTCTGCCTCCCACTTTACTCCATGTTAAAATGGCTCCAAAATAGGCTAGACTTCAGCTCATTTAAAGTTGTGTTCAAATGATTGATTTTTTATAAAGATTACTGTGATCTCAAACAGGAGATATAATATATAACTAAGTGAAGGTTCAAGATTATAAAAGTTATTTTTCTTGGTTCATAGCTATTACACAAACTGAATATGTTTTTGCTCTGTTAATTTCATTTTGTGTATTCCTTGTAAACTTTATAAATATTGCCTGTTAGTGTTTTGCAGAGGTACTGCTTCTGGAAAAAAAAAAAAAAAAAAAAAAAAAAAAACAACCTAGGTTAATTTGAGATAGTAAGCCAGCACCTACAGAACAGTATATAATGCTGACTTCCAGTAATAATACTGACCCCAATTAAATGAAAGGGTTATCTGTAAAATGATGGAAATTGAAATTTATAACCTGTTACTACCTCTTTAAGACTGAAACTGGCTTGCTGGGTGTTTAAAACAAAAAACTTGGATACAAAAGGAAGTAAATAGGTCAAGAAAAAAGCAGCCAACATTTTGGCTCTTGCCCTTTAAAGTCAGCCAGAACCCAGAGAACAATGCGACTTCTCTCTGGGCCCTACAACTCTGGTGAGTCACCCAATCTGCTGATCAGAGAGATGGAGAGGACCCTAGAGAAAAGGAAGCCCAGCAGTGCACACTGCAAAGAGGAGGGTCATTTGAGATGGAAATGTCACTGATGCTTCCAAGAGAAGCCACATATGGTCAGCCAGACCCTGACCCATCCTGGTAGGTGGCAGCACTGGTAGAAGAAAGCTAAGGAAGGCAAGATGCTTCACACATGTCCCCAAGAGTGATCTCTGAGGAATCCTAGCTGACGCTTAAGAGTAGATAAGAACAAGGTCAGTTTTGACCAACTTGGTCTTAAACACCTGGCAGGAGAGTGTAGCCTGAGCACAGTCCTACATGGATATTTAAAAGGAAAAACATGTTTTGTTTTGTTTTATTTATTCATTTATTTGTTTGTTGGTTTATTTATTTATTTATTTATTGTGGTGCTGAGGATTGTTCCCAGTGCCTCACACATGCAAGGCAAGTGCTCAACCACCGAGCTACAACCCCAGCCCAAAAATGTTTCTTTTTAATGGAACTTAAGATATACATTTGTGTCAGCCCTACCAAAAATAAGTAAAGCTGGAGGCTATAAAGGAAGGGTTCTTGTGTGAGGGTACCTAATAATATTGATCAAGTTTGTCCTGACTTAATTTGAACCTGATCTCATACTTACAAATCTTCCTATGTTGATAAACTCAATCTGTTTTTTCACTGATATGATTATGAGTTAGTTACTCTCTTCATGGTTTTCAAAGACTGACTAAAACACTAATTGCTGTTTTGCTAATTGTTTAGGAGAAAAGTAATGCTTTCCTGTCTTGTTTATTGCTTATTAGCATAATCCCTGCCCTATGTATGCCTTATCTAGTCACCTGCCATCAGCCACCGTGGACCCCTGAACTGCTCTGAAGCTAAATATCTTTAACTGTCCACACCCCACTGGATATATAAAAAAGACTTTGGGTTAGTTCCCCCAAGAACCTTGGGTTCCTTCCCCCAACTTTGCCTTTTTTTGGGGGGGGAGTACTGGGGATTGAACTCAGGGGCACTCGACCACTGGGCCACATCCCCAGCCCTTTTTTGTATTTTATTAGAGACAGGGTCTCACTGAGTTGCTAAGTGCCTCGCCATTGCTGAGGCTAGCTTTGAACTCACAATCCTCCTGCCTCAGCCTCGCAAGTGCTGGAATTACAGGCGTGCACCACCACGCCCAGCTCAACTTTGCCTTCTTTCAGGAGGAAAAAGTTGGGGGTGCCATTTGCCATTTTTTTCCATAAAAATGGAATGTAGAAATTGGCAGTGGGGAAATGTAAGTGATTCACTTTATGCTTTGGATGCAGCCCTTGCTTCTCTGTCACTGCAACTTATTTTTTAAATGGACATGTTTCTTTCTCTTCCTCCCTCCCTGATCATCCCTAATCTCTCCCTCTCCTAATCTCAGGGGAAACAGGATTACCTTTCTTCCCCATCCTAGGCAGAGTACACACTCACCATAGGAATTAAGTAATCCAGAGTTTGGAAATGGCACCAGAAGATCTCAGAAATGACTGTCTCCTAAATTAACAAGTGAATTACAACTCCAACAGGAAACACATGAAGGGTAGCCTTTGAATCACCTCCTTGAAAGCCCCCTGTTCCTGCTGATGGTCAGAATCACAGCCTTTGGGACGCTTCTCCTTTGCTACCAAAACTATAAACCTTCTTTTTAATTTTTCTCAAAACCAGGTCTTTGTTATTGGATTTGCACTGGGGACAAGGACTGAGCTTTTTTTTTTTTTTTTTTTTTTTTTTTTTTTTTTTTGGTACTGGGTATTGAACTCAGGGGCACTTGACCACTGGGCCACATCTCCAGCCCTTTTTTGTGTTTTTATTAGAGACAGGGTCTCTCTGAGTTGCTAAGTGCCTCGCCATTGCTGAGGCTGGCTTTGAACTCGCGATTCTCCTGCCTCAGCCTCCCAAAGTGCTGAAATTACAGGCGTGCACCACCGCGCCTCGCTAAGGACTGAGCTTTTGGCAGCAATGTTATTTTCTTTTTTTTTCCTCAGAAGATATCCCAAAATGTATAGTCTTCATCTTCAAATATTTCTTATAAAACGCATATATTATTTTCCTGTTTATGCATCATTATTTTTCTCATGGATTTCCCTTTTCATATAGCAATGGCCTTTTAATATATTTTCTCCTTGATTTTATCCATAAAATTATGAGTTATTAAGATCCATAATGTTATTAAGATCCATAATGTTAAACAAAACTCAGCTCCCCTGTATATAAATAAATAAATAAATAAATAAATAAATAAATAAACAGTAAAATCTGATGTATAAATGTTACCCAAACCAAATTGCAATCTTCTTTGAGAAAATTAAATTTTCACTTTTCCACATCAGTATCCACTTCTGGCTACTGGGCATTGTTTTAGAAAGATGGGCATTGTTTTAGAAAGAAACCATTTTGAGCCTGAAAAATGTTAAAAAAAAATAGAGAACATGTAATAGCAGTAACTTATTGTCTGGATTCTGCACCTTGTGTTAGAGATTCTGGAAACTGTTATTTTAAATGGCATGAACTTTTCAAGTATTTTCCCCCTTCACATATACATGCATTAACTTCATACTCATGCATCTAATGCTGAGAACAATAATGATGGATATGGAAATCAGAATATTCTTTCATAATAAATCATTCAATCTTGCATATAATCTGTTTTAAACACAAAGATGGAATATATACCATGCTCACTGAAGGGAGAGACTACAATTTGACTTCAGGTTATGAACTCTGGATTTATGTGAATTCTTTGAAGCATGTTTCATTTGGGGGCTCAGAACATGATACCCCAAAGTATAGCACCTTGACATGCTGAGTACTTTGAATGAAAGGAGATTAGAAGCCCTAAGAATTGGCCTGAGGGGAAAGGTCTCTCTCTGACCTTCTGCTCTCCGGTCAGCCCCCCCCCCCCGCCCCCTTTTCTGTCCCAAAACCATTCATGGAAGGAAGAATTCCTTTCCTATAAAGTAGGTCATAGAAGATAGAATCCCTCCCTGCAAAGCAAGTCCTAAATCCTGGAAAGGTTGCTCTCTCTCTTCCTTGAAGACACTCATTCTGTTACATAGCTGGGACCTTCCATGAAAATGAGGCAGCCACACTTCAAACCCCAATTCTTGCAATCATGTCAGAAAGATTTTAGACACATCACTCAAAATAACAGGCATGAGTTTACTGAAGGGATAGGAAAGGGAAAAGTGACACTTTCAAGGAAAAGAATGGGTTCTTTCAGAGAGGAAAGGAATAGTGTGCCTCTCCTGCATTCCATTTTTATTGGGGATCCAAGAAGTTTCCAGTGAGCCCAACCCAGATCCACCTCTTGACTTTTGACTGACAACAGGCTGCTGACATCTGACTTTCAAGTCCCCGTTGCCATGACAAATCTAGGCCACCTTGGCTCACGCAGACCAGTTCTAGTTGGATTCTTAAGTATAAATTCTTACAGATTTTATGGTTAGGAGCAATTACCTTGTGATAAGCAAAGGTGACTCCATTCTAGATTACCCTCCATTTTAAGGTTGGATTCGCCCCCTGTTCCCAGAATGAACCATCAACAAAGAACCAGGTTACACTACACCTGCAAGAGAATCTTGGGTGGAGCAAGACTAACCTATCCTTAAACTGTTTCCACCTGAGGGTGTATTAACCCACCCTTAAACCATTTCCACCCGAGGGTGTATTAATCTTGTGCTTTATAAACCCTGCCCTTGCTAGGAGTGGGTGCCATCTTCTACCACCCTGCCTCCTGCATGTGGGAGTTGGTGGCCCCAGCCAGAATAAAGCCTTCTTTGGCTTTTATATGAGTGGCTTGTGAGACTTTTTTTCCTGCAACTTGAGTACAACAATCTTTATTTTCCTGAGTTTCAGAATCTGTTCTCCTAGAATGTGAAACTCAGGGAGATGGGGTCTATGAAAAGGGTCACATTATTGACATTATTTGGGGCCTGCCTTTTTCCTTATATAACAGGTAGTTTGCTGAGGAATGTGACATATTTGTCCACTTAAGCCAGGCAGTGCTGCAGGTAAATTGCTTTTTGGGGAAAAAAGCATGTGGGGGTCAGCACAGTAGGCCCATTTTATAGAATTTTTCCTATAAAATCCCATGTTCCCATCACTCGCATCTGTCTTTCCCCTATTAATTCCAGAGGAATCTTTCCCACATCCAGGAGAAGTAAATGCTATTTAGAGAAACCAAGAATAATCAGGAAAGGACTTGCTGCATTTCCCCACTGAGTCTATTATTCTTATTCATGCTTTACATTACAAATGTGTTAAATAAGAGAGAAATGGAGAAAATTAAGTATAACTAAATGGTAAGATTTATGTCAAATGATAACATATTCAGGAATATATAATTGGACTGAAGCAAAATTTCCCATGTGGTTCTGAACAACTCCATTGTCTATTTGTTGCCCGCACCTACCAACATAAAAGTAAGGTAACAAATTAGATTTGGGCATTGATCGGGATTTATCTGTTTTTTTTTTTTTTTTTTTTTTTTTTTTTTTTCCTAAAGCTTAGATCTAAATACATCATACACCTGGGCACATTGATGACTTTTTCTGTGCAAAAAATATACAGAAGTTTCTATGCAAGTTTACATAGTGCTTTAAGATGGTGATTAAGGAACTCTTAAAGTCTGTATAAGAAATCTTGCTTTATGGATACTCAAAATTTATTGAAATGCCAACCTACTTTCCAAAAGCCATATTCATGAGATAAATGCAAATAAATACAAATTCCAAATGCCATGACAAAGAACCCTATTTAGAAATTTCTTGTGATAAACAGTGTTTTGTTTTGCTTGTTTCTTGTGTCTTTTGTTTGGCTGTATACTATACTGTATACCAGCTTATTTTCTGTGGCAATAGACAAGTTTACAACTCATGATACCTTTTCTATATTACTCCTTTTCTGAATATTCATTCATCTAATATCACTTCTATTAAAAGGGAGGAAACATGGAGTGTCAGTCATCAATCCAGATGTTTTCTTAAAAACATTGGTAACTTGCCCAAGGTCACATTGTTATACCGAATCTTCTATGTCTGGTTGCCTGTTCTCTTTCTGCTGTATCCATCTGTCAAAGTTTTCTATTTTATTATCAGAACCACTTTTTTCACTAACTATAGCCATGGTTACTGCTGGGGGAAAAAATGAGAGAAGTTTCTATAAATCGTATCTTCAAGACATGTTGCTTTTGTATTTTTCAAAAACTTGCTTAACATAGTTCAATCAGGCTTATATATTTTCTTCAATTCTATGTAGAATGTGTAATTTCAACTTTATGTTATCTACTGGTAAAATTAAGCACTGCAATGATTGATTCTTTAAAAATATCAAAGGATCAATGTAAATGCATTTTCTATAAACTGCATTTTTCCACATTTGTATTGATATATTATAATGGTATATAATAGTTTTTATTTAATACTTAAATGCTACAGCATTGGTGCAGTAACCAGCTTCATATCAGCAGTCAAAATTAAAAGGTGCAATTTCTTTCAAATGCATTTCTGATCTCAATCAGTTCACCTCTTTATACTCTGTGATTGTTCAAATTGGGGAAGCAGAGGTGACATTCAGGAAAATCAATAGGTGTTAAGGGTACTGTACAAAGCACTGGGGCTTCATTTATGGCAAAGTAAAAAATCTACTAGAGGAGGATTTGCAGGATGTGGGCTAAGTTTGATCCAAATACTTTCTGACGCCCTAGGAAACTACTAACCTGGCTAGTGAAGGGCAAACACCACACTGGGACTGCCTTGTAGAAAAGGGGGGTTTATTAAGGGAAGGGGAGAAAGGGGAAAGGTGGAAAGGCAGAAAAGGAAAGGGGAACGGGGAAGGGGAGAGCTGGTGAGAAGATGAAGGCGAAAAGAGAGAGAGTGAGTTCTGGACAAGCCAGGGCTTAAGTACAGAGGGGTGGGAGCGTGACTTGTATGGTCCAGATTGGCTCAGAAAGGGAGAGCCCGCCCTGGGGTGAATTCCCACGAGAGGCGAGTAGTCCCAGGATCAGGAAGGGTGGGGACTCGGAGCCCACCAAAGGTGAATTCTCGCAAGAGATGGGCACTCCGGGAAGGCGCCTAGGGGTATGGCCTGCCAGCCTGAATCTTATCTAACATTTCCCCCTTTTTGTTTTCTTAGGAAGTGGGGCATCGTCTCTTGATCTGGCTGCTTCAGAGCTGAAAGGGGGCGACATGGGGTGTTATGGGGGGGATGTAGGCATACAAAACAGGCAAATCAGGCTTGTGGGTAAAAAAATTCCCAGGAGGTAGGCATGGAAAAGATGAATCTCTGCAGGTATGAGATGTATGAAGTTTCCTTGAGGCATAGATCGGTGAGGGGTGTGAAACCAAGCTTCTGTAGAGGTCACGGGGGAAATCAGTCAGCTGTCTTCTCGAAGAGCATGTAGGAATTGTAGGCCTTGCGAGTTTACAGGTAGCAGGTGAAGAGGCCAATGGAGAGTGCAAGGTGCATCATGATGAGCATAGGGTGGCAGGTTAGAGGCCTTTTGGAGAAAGCTGGCCAAGAGTCATCCAGGAGTAGTTGATCCCTTTAGAATCTGGCAAATTTGTTTTGAAGTGATGATAAGTCATCTGTGGTTTTACAGTTGATAATTCTGAGGAGAAGCTGGTTAAAGGTTTGGTTATAGATTTTACTTAGTTGTCCCTGCAGAAATTTTATGACTCAGGGAAGGAAGGCATAGAATAAGATAACTTCAACTAGAGGTCCCAATATTGGGAGAGCCTAGCTGATGAAGTTTTGTGAACATGTCCCAATGGGATTGTCGTGCCAGTTGTAATTTTTCCTTTCTAACTGTTCTCCTTCCTGCATACTGTGACCAGGCCTGTACTGTGACCAGGCCCAGTGAGATGGCCAAAAGGTGGGAAGCAGATGGGCTGAGGCAGGAAGGGCAGGATGGTGCATCCCAGGACACATGAATCAAAAACTATATAGCTCCCTATAGGGAGGGGCAATTCCTGGGACAGGTTACCTTGGCAACAGGTTGGGGCAGGTTGTTGATAAGGGTGGAAGAAGGGCTCTGAGAGAATTAACATTTCAATCCCTCAGGGGACAGTCTCCCAAGTTCCCAAAATTGGCTCACTCAAATTGGCTTTCGACCTGACTTGATTTACCTATACATGCTGACTGGCTATGAGATTCTGGCTTCATTTCCCTTCTAATTTTAGGAACTCCTTACTACTGTAAGGGAATAGGACGATGACCAGATCTGGCTTCTTCGAGCTGAACAGGGGTGAAGAGATGGGGACAAGTAATTTGGAGTTCCCATTTTAGAAGTCAGGCCAGATTGAAGCCGGGGGAAGATTGTAAAGTCATCAGGGACAGGAGCCTCTATGAGAGAAGCAAAAAACATGAGTACCGAATAAATGTTGCAGCATCTGAAACATGTCAATGTATACCATGAAGATGATAATTTCTCATCAGGAGGTGTGAGGGCTGAGAAGTTGTCCCCATAATAAGGCCAGAGTGGATAGGGCCTTTATTTGGGAATATAAATCTTTAACATCCCCAGAATTATCAGGAATGTAAACACAACATTTAATATGGTAGTCAAGCTACTTAATGACATCTGATCCTATAAAATCTTTCTACTGGAGGGCTAGGTAATCATGCTAGTATATATTAAGCCTACTTGTGTAGGTTAGGAAGATCTGTTAAACTGTTTCTTTGTAGAGTTATCAGGCATTCCTGCCTAAGAATCTCTTTTGTAGCCTTCAGTCTTACCAATTCTTGGGGCTAATACAAGTGTATATCTTAAGTTAAATTTAAACTATTATTTCTTAAATGCCCAGGAATGGTTGTGTTTTGGTTTCAACTGTTTTTGCTAGGTATTTAAGATGAAGCAGGCTAAACTGACTTTTGCTTTTATCTATTGCTAAGTGTCAGCTGATTTCTGATGGGAATAACTTTTGGGGGAACTTAAGAGCAGCTTTTCCATTCTGCTAGTGCCTTCTGCAAAGATGGGTCCAGGTCTTGCTTGACCTTGACCTTGGAAGCACCAGGGATGTCTCTCCTTTTTTTAGGGACCCTCCTTTTATCAAGTGCACCAATTGGCTTTCTCTTCTCCAGATGTCTCATAGTCTCCCTGATCAGGAGGCCATGTGGCCCCAGAGTTGCAAAGCTTTTCAGAGAAGTTCCCTGTTCTCTGGACTCAGACTGACTTTGAGGGCCAGAGCCAAACATTGGCTTCCTTGGCTCCTTTAATTTAACTTTAAAGTCTTGATCTTAAACATACAGCAAGAGTCTCAGTCTTAAATTAAGAGCACTGGGCTTTACTTTAATGCCTATAACCTTACTGTCATTTGCCCTTTTCATTAATTGGGGTTTGTACCATCCTAGGTGATTGTTTATTATAGACAGTTTAAAAGGAAAATAATAACCATCTTGAATTTTGACTGAGTTATATACTACAACCCCTGTTTCTCAACAACGAAAATCATTCTTTTGACCATAACCATAAACAAATTGAAGTTTGGTCTGCCCTG
>CM046667.1:53819520-54138523 GCA_025594165.1 Tamias sibiricus | reverse complement strand
AAGTGTTTATGGGCTGGTCTCTAAAATTTTCCAGAGCTCTTACCACAGCTTCCAATTCCACTAGTTGAGCTGATTTGTGTGCAGTTATGTAAGTCATATTTTTCTTTTGTAGTGACTACTGCAGCAGTACCATTTGAGGACCCATCTGTAAATACATTAAATGCCTTAGGAATAGGTTGATTTTTTATTACCTGTGGAAATATAATAGGATGATTAATACAAAAAGATAATATAGGAGACTTAGGAAGGTGATTATCAAAATTTGCAGAGGTAGAGCATCTAGCTAAAGCCCAGTCATTATCATTGAAGCATAAATATTCAAAAATAGCCTTTTTAGCATAAATAGCTTTTTAGGTAATCTCCATTGCAATGGTACAGATGTTTAAAAAACTCCATAGCTGAATAGGACTGATGAGAAAAATATGGACCTACATGTATAGGATCAAAATCATGAGCTCAAAAACTCCATATAATCTAAGAAAAAGCAAGAGTCCTAGAAAAATGCCCAGTCAGTAATTACCACACAATTTGCTTTTTGGTTTAGTCCAATGTAAATTTAGGTAAAAAAAAATTTTTTTCCCATTCTTTTGGGGACTGAGCCATCTCCTACTGAGCTTGCTGGCTTCCCCATTTACATTTCAATGTAAGTCTCAGCTGAGGTCCGGAATGGGGGAAACTTATTCTGAGCAGAAACCTCATGTAGAAGTAGGTAAGCAGCAGCTAGAGCCCTAAGACAAGGGGCCCATCCGTGAACAGTGGGGTCGAGCTGTTTAGAGAGATAGGCAACTGGAGCAAAGGTGGGGCCCTTGTACTGGCCTAGAACACCAAAGAGCCAAACCCTTTGTTCCATGGACATAAAGGGTAAATGGCTGAAAAAGGTCTGGGAGATGAAGAGCTGGGGCCTGTGACAGTGCCTGCTGCAGATGCTTAAACTCAGCCTGAATGCTTTCGGGAAGGAACTTTCCCTCAATCCCCTTAGCTGCCTCATATAGGGGCTTTGCATAAAGAGAGAAATTGGGAATCCAGGCATGGAAATATCCCGCTAGCCCTAGGAAGGAGAAAATTTCTTCCTTTGTCTTGGGACATGGGAGCTCCTTGATGAAGGCCTTTCTGTCTACAGTAATGGCCTTCAATTGATGGGAAATCTGAACTTCTAAATACACTACCTGGGTCTGGGCAGACTGCACCTTAGATGGGGAAGCACAATACCCGCGAGAAGCAAGAAAATTTAAAAGGGTGTCACAAGCTGTGAAAAAGGAAGGGCTGCAGAGGAGAAGGTCATCTACATATTGCAAGAGAGTGGAGTTAGGGCTGAGAAAATGTTTCCGCAAAAGATCTGATATAATGGGTTGGAGGCCCTTAAGGCTAGTTGCTGGAAGTGGATACTGGACTATATTGGGGAAACGCTGAGGATCTTTAAGGTGAATTCGTATGGGGTCACACTGATCCAGGGAGGGAGTCTGAGTATCCCAGACTTTGGGGTCCACTAGATCAGTGGGGAAAGGGTAATGGGAGGTTTCTGCGTCAGTAGAGGGTTGAGGAGTTTCTGCATTGGTAGAAGATTTAGGGGTTCCTGCCTTAGTAGGGGGTAGAGGGGTATCAGTGGGGGATTGAGGGGTCTCCTCATGGTCATCAGTGGCCTTTGAAATAGTAAGAAGAAAGGTGGGGGAGGAGATGGAGCAAAACGAGCCAGGGAGCACAATTGAGCTAGGCAGATCAGAGAACACAATAATTTCCTACAGCTTATCAAAATTAACAGGTTTAAGACCACCTACTATGGAAACTAAAAACTGATCTCTCAAGACCACGTCCCCTGGGGCATTGTAATCCCAGTTCGGGTCTCTATCTGGAATGGACTCAGGACCAAAGGGGAAGTTTGGGTTTACTCTCCGAGTCTCTTCCGCATTTGCTCTTGCCTGCTTTCTCAAAAGGATCAGGGGAGGACTGAACGCAGATGACAGCAAAATATCCCACGAGTCTGAGAGAGACTCCGTGAGAGCCGCTGGGGCCAGGAGAACTCTGCCGGAGATGCAGGGGAAGAAGCGCGGACTGTGCAGCTCTTTCCCTGAGCCTCTGCCAGAGCTGTTGGGGAAGAAATCGGGGAGGGGGCCAAAGTCTGAAGCAGCGCAACTGGTAAAGAACGCGTCGCAGAATCCGCGGGAGTCGGGGCTAAAGTCTGAAGCAGCATGGCAGGAGATGACGCAGAACCAAGTGGGGGAAGCTGAGTGGGTGGGGAAAACGGTGGAAGCACAGGAAATGACGTGAAAGAAAGAGGGGGTTCTAAGGACGAAGGCTTGGTGATTGCGGAAGTCAGAGCCAAAACAGAGAGAAGGGGAGGGGCAGAAGATGATGTAAAAGGAAGAGTAGGATCTAAGCACAAAGGTGCGGCAATTTCAGAAGTCAGAGCCTGAGCCGGGAGAGGAGGAGGAGCGGAAGGTCTGGACTGCTGGTACGGGGGGGGGGGGCGGTGGGGCTTCTAATCCTGGGTCAAAGTCAAGGTCAATCAAGGATGGAAGTGGTTTACTGGGTCTGCATGCTAGTAAACCAGTTTCAGGACTACACGGAGTGCACAGGGAAGGATTTGAACAGAGAAGGGAAAAGTCATCTATGTAAGGCAAATCTGTCCATCTTTTCGACCATTGGCAAAAGCTGGAAAGTTCCTGCAAAACCCGAGCATCTAGGGACCCTGACTCTGGCCACCAATTGGACAATGGGTAGGAAGGCCAAATTTTTGTAAAAAACTTTATTAATTTATTTTTCTTTATGTGTGGCTTTAAGCCTAGGTTTGCCTGATTTTTTAGGAGGCAGTTAAGAGGAGAATCAGCTGGAATTGATAAGGAAGTTCCCATATTTCCCCGTTAACAGGGAGAGGCTAATATGATATTTCGAAAAGCGTCCCTTTCAAAATATGTATTAGAGTGAGATCCAAGTCCACTTGCCCAGTCATCACTGGGTCAGGCAGACATGGGGCACTGTGAGAAGTGTCTTTCTCAAGATGCTGGAGAACTATGAGCCCCCTGCGCAGGGAATTTTCATGTCCCATCCCGGACGGGAAAGAAAAGCTCAAGTGTGGAAACGAACTTCTCTAACCACTCCCAGCTGAAAACTTTAACCACTACAGCTGAAAACTTTAGAGCGGGCAGATAGAGGTGGGGGTGGGGGGAGTTCCTGGGGTTCACCGTCGCCTTTAAGGACTCGGGTGGGGTGCTTTCCCCCCTGTACAGATCACGAGCGAGATTGCTGGAAAATCAACGGTCAATTTTTACCACATAGTGACCAGACAGGTTTAAGGAACTTGGGGCGGGGGCGAGGGTGTGGGGCTGCCACGTGGCACAGACTCACGAACCCTGACAGACAAGCGCAGACTCAGGGGGTTTGTCGGATGCTGAGTGTGGAGGCAGCGGAAGCCGCGGGCAGGCTGGAAGAGTGTTCCCAGAAAAAGGAGAGAGAGGGAGAGAGAGAGAGAGATTGAAAGAGAGAGAGCAAGCTCCTTGGGTCCCACTGTAACCTTGAAGGTCTTAGGTGGGGTGCGATTCCCCCCCCATGGGCCACAAGTGGGGCTGCTGGACGATCAACGGTCAGTTCCCACTGTGAAAGGTCCAACAAATTTAGGAGCCCTGGGGACAGAGGGGCTTACCAATCCGATGACCAGCAGTGGATGCGTTGGAGTGGTGATCAAAAATGAGCAAAAGGCTGAGTTGGGCGGTTCCGAGAGGGTTATGCCCTCAGGAGGGATGAAGTTCCCGGCCAATGCACCAAATGAAGGGCAAAAACCACACTGGGACCGCCTTGTAGAAAAGGGGGGGTTTATTAAGGGAAGGGGAGAAAGGGGGAAGGGGGAAAGGGAGAAAAGGAAAGGGGAATGGGGAAGGGGAGAGCTGGTAAGAAGATGAAGGTGAAAAGAGAGTGAGTTCTGGACAAGACAGAGCTTAAGTACAGAGGGGTGGGAGCGTGACTTGTATGGTCCAGATTGGCTCAGAAAGGGAGAGCCCACCCAGGGGTGAATTCCCGCGAGAGGCGAGTAGTCCCAGGATCAGGAAGGGTGGGGACTCGGAGCCCGCCAAAGGTGAATTCTCATGAGAGATGGGCATTCCGGGAAGGCGCCTGGGGGTATGGCCTGCCAGCCTGAATATTATCCAACAGCTAGTATTGAGTAAATATTTATTTAGTAATTTTTGAACTGCTGAACAGAGGTCCTAGATGGATACTGGGTTAACAAGATTAGTCCCCACCCTTGAAGATATAAAGATCTATTGGAGGACACCAAGGTAATAGGTATAAACACTGATGAGACTTTTTAATGAAAGCATCTTCTTTGTGCCCAGGTTTCACACTGTTGAAATTTAATGATACACCTATCAGAGAAAGAAATAGGAGGATCAAAAAGGGTCAAATCCACATTAGAAAAAATACCACAAAATCCAAAATTGGGGGAAAAATAAGAGTGACTAATATAATATACTAAATAGTTTTTCCAAGTATGGTGTAGGTCTGACGTTTTTAACTGACACTTTTATCTAAAAGCTCTGTGTTTACTACATTTTGGAGCTAACCCATGAATCACCTTGAATTCATCCCAGACGCACTGCATCAGAATGTGTGTAAATAGGTCTGGGAATCTCTATTATTAACATATCATATCCCCTGGGTGATTTTGTTGAGAAGTTTAGGACACATTGCTATAGCTGATACCCGAACTCTAACATTTAAGCTTATATCTTTGGTTGAAGAACAAGTCTCAGAGTTCAATTTGCACAAAAGCACCTAAATCTCCACTATTTGGGCCTAAAAAACCTTTGACTTAGCAGATCATCCCTGAAAGTTAGGGAACATTTATGCTAAGAACATTAAGGTTCCTGAGCCCCACTCTCAGTTTAATGAGTGAGGGAGGCTGCTATTGTTAACTGAAAGCTCTGTCTTTGTCCCTGATGCCAATCCAATAAAGATGACGCTGTTTTGAGAAAAAGAAAAAAGAAGTTCAATTGCTTAGCTAGCAAAGAAGAAGCACAGAGGACTCCTGTCCCAGAGGCTGTTGTTCTGCCCATCAGGGGAATGGGAGGAGGAGTTAAAGAGGTGACTCAAAAGCTACATTCCCCATGTTCTTTGTTGGAGTTGCAATTCACTTCTTAGTTTGGGAGACAGTAGTTTCTGAGATTTTCTGGTGCTATCATCAAGTCTGAATTACTTCATTGCCATAGGTGGATATGTGCTCAAGGACAGATAACTCCACCTAAGATAGGGAAGAAAGGTAATCTTGTTTCCCCTGAGATTAGGGAGGGGGGTGGACAGAGAAGAAGTGGAGGAAACATGTCCTTTTAAAAAGTAAGTCCCAGGGATGTGCGGAAAAAAGATGGTGAACAGCAGAGAAGCACGCTCGGGAGACCGGCAATAAAAGAGGCTTATCGGGAAGATTGAACGCGTTCTTACCAACACTCCCGCAACTGGAAGGGAGCTGAGACATCCGCGCAAATCCAGACAGTAAAAATACAAGAAACTCCAGACCGCTGACGCACAGAGTCCAGTGCCAGCGGCCTGGAACCAACATTAACGGTGCAGCTGCTGGGGTAGCATTGTAGTACGGGAAGTGCAGACCATGGCCACGAACAGTGCAGAATAAAAAGAGAGCCAGACGCGAGCAGCGGCCTCACAGACTTCTTTTGTGTAAATTGCCAAACAGGACTTGCACGCATCAGAGTGACACACAGGACCGGGATACTGCTGTTGAGACCTGGGAAGGTGCCACCATTTTGGAGAAGGGTTGCGGCTGACCGGGACAAAGAAATGGAGAAGAAAAACAGTTGCAGGCATCCAAGGAACAATCCAGGGCCCGGAGAACAGCAAACACCTGGTGAGACGCTCACAGGCAGCCCGAAGGAAAGGGCCTGCCTGAGGCCAGCACAGCAACCACAAGAGCTATAACCAGGGGGCGGACGTGGGGAATGCATGCCTTTTTGATGAACGCTTTCTTGATGCTATTCATGTACTGACACCCCTCACCCCCCAGCCATTATTCCTCTATGCCAATCTGCCGCTGGCCAAAGCTGCAGACTAGACTCTACTGTGACTGTCTGGGCGTGGTCCAAGTCAACTGGCTTAAACCCCGACTCTGTTTTATTGTTGTTGTTTGTTTGTTTTTGTTTTTTTGTTTGTTTGTTTTTGTTTTTTTCTGTTTGATAGTGGGATTATTTGTGTGTCTGTGTTCCTCTTTCCTTTCTTCCCTTCTCACTTTAGTCTCTTCTGCCCTCATCTTATCTACTTACACCCTGTCATTGTGTACTCATCAGAGGTGAAAACAAGGTATACGCAGAAATTTGGACTTCTAGGCCTGGGGCAATTGAAATATACAGAAAAGCGGTGTTATATATAGTTTAATCTCTATTTTTCTTGACTCAGTTTCTCTCTCCTCTCTCTTACAATAATTCTTAATTCTTTGTTATCTCTCATTGTTCCTTTTTATTTTTTCTTATCCATCTTGCTTTATCTTTCTTCTCTCAAAGGCTAAATAAGTTGAGTTTATATACAAATCGTCTTTCCTCTAAATCGCTCACTCCATTCTCTTTTCTCTCCTGTCTGCTGATATTAAACCACTTCTATAGAACTCTACTGTTATACTTCCTGAGAAAGAACATCTCAGTAATCTCACTTGCTTCTTCCTAAACATATCGTCTCTGTATCCAATACTGAAACTGTAAACCCCAACGCAAGCTTACAGAGTAAATTGGAAACAATATCTGGGTTAACTAAATCTGTACATTGTGATCAAACTGGGATTTGCTGTAAAGAAATTGTTAGAACTTAAATTGTAAGGTATTTATAAGGGGACCTGACAGCATTGTACCACAGGAGAAACATAGGCTATAAGGTGAAATTGAAATAGCAAGGTCCCACAGTGCTAGGAGAATAGACACACAAGCATTATGAAGAAGCAAGGGAAGAAAGTGGCTGAAACCAACCAACAGGCCCCCGCAATTGATTCCATAGCAAGCACAATTGGTCAAATGCCAGAGATGGAATTTAGAAATAACATATTCCAAATGTTTATGGATCTTAAGATTGAACTCAAAAATGAGATGAGAGAGCAAATAGAGGCGGTAAAAGAGCAGTTTGACAAAGAACTCCAAAAACAAATACAAGGAGCAAAAGATTACTTCAATAGGGAGATAGAGATTCTAAAGAAAAACCAAACAGAAATTCTGGAAATGAAAGAAAAAATAAACCAAACTAAATGCTCAATTGAAAGCATCACCAACAGATTAGATCACCTGGAAGAAAGGACCTCAGATAATGAAGACAAAATATTTGTCCTGGAGAAAAATCTAGAGGACATGGCAAAAGAAGTAAGAAAACAAGAACAGAGCATTCAGGAATTATGGGACAGCATAAAAAGACCAAACTTAAGAGTGGTTGGTGTTGAAGAAGGTGCAGAGTTTCAAACCAAAGGAATGAGTAACTTATTCAATGAAATAATAGCAGAAAATTTTCCACACATGAGGAATGAATGGCAAAACCAAGTTCAAGAGGCTTAACGAACACCAAACGTACAAAACCACAACAGATCCACACCAAGGCACATTATAATGAAATTGCCTAATATACTAGGAAAGGAGAGAATACTAAAAGCCACAAGAGAAAGGAAGCAGATTACATATAGGGGGAAACCGATCAGATTATGCTCAGATTTTTCAACCCAGACTTTAAAAGCTAGCAGATCCTGGAATAACATATTTCAAGCTCTGAAAGAAAAGGGATGTCAACCAAGAATCTCATATCCAGCACAACTGAGCTTTAGATTTGAAGATGAAATAAAAACCTTTTAACAAAAGTTAAAAGATTTCACAACTCGAAAGACAGCACTTCTGAACATCTTGGGCAAAATTTTCCACGAAGAAGAAGAGGAAAATAACAATGAAAACCAACAAAGGGAGATAGTAAACTAAAGGAATTACCAACCAGAGGAGAACCCAAATCAAGCTAAATACCATAATACATTTAAAAATGGATGGAAATAAGAGTCACATCTGAATAATAACCCTGAATGTTAATGGTCTAAACGTACCATTTAAAAGACAGAGATTGTCAAATTGGATTAAAAGAAACAACCCAACAATTTGTTGCCTACAAGAAACACACCTCATAGAAAAAGACATCAAGCAATTGAAGGTGAAAGGCTTGGAAAAGTCTTATCATGCACATGGGCTGCGGAAGCAGGCAGGGGTTTCCATTCTCATATCAAACAAAGTAGACTTCAAGCCAAAGCTAATCAAAAGAGATAAAGATGGATATTTCTTACTACTTAAGGGAACCATTCATCAACAAGATATAACAATTATAGATCTATATGCCCCAAATAATGGAGCACCGACATTCATCAAACAAACCCTTCTCAAGTTCAAGAGTAAAATAGATCACAACACAGTTATTCTAGGGGACTTCAACACACCTCTCTCACCAATGGATAGATCATCCAAACAAAAGCTAAATAAAGAAACATTAGGCCTCGTTAAAACAATTAATAACTTAGACCTAACGGACATATATAGAATATTTCATCCCTCAGTAAGCGAATACACTTTCTTCTCAGCAGCACATGGCTCCTCCTCCAAAATTGACCATATATTATGTCACAAGGCAACTCTCAGCAAATATAAAAAAATAGAAATTCTACGTTGCATTCTATCAGATCATAATGGGATGAAATTGGAAATCAATGATAATACAAGAAATAATAAAACTACTCCAACAGCTGGAAGCTAAACAACATGCTACTGAATGAACAAGGGGTTGAAAAAGACATCAAGGAGGAGAATAAAAAATTCCTAGAGGTAAATGAGAATGCTGATGCATCATGCAGAAATCTCTGGGACACTATGAAGGCAGTAGTAAGAGGAAAATTCATTGCACTAAATTCCTTCATTAAAAGAATAAAACAGCAATAAATAAAGGATTTAACATCACACCTCAAAGCACTAGAAAAAGAGGAACAGATCAACACTAAGAGCAGTAGAAGACAGGAAATAATTAAAATCAGAGCTGAAATTAATGAAATTGAGACTAAAGAAACAATTCAAAGAATTGACAAAACCAAAAGTTGGTTCTTTGAAAAAATAAACAAAATTGACAGACCCCTAGCAATGCTAACAAAAAGAAGAAGAGAAAAAACTCAAATTACTAGCATCCGTGATGAAAAAGAAAATATCACAACAAACACCTCAGATATAAAGGAGATAATTATAAATTACTTCAAAAATTGTACTTTAATAAAATAGAAAATACTGAAAGCATAGACAGATTTGTAGAGTCGTATGAATTCCCCAAACTGGAACAGGAGGTTATACACAATTTAAATAAATCAATTTCAAGTGAAGATATAGAAGACACTATCAAAAAACTTCCATCAAGAAAAAGTCCGGGTCCTGATGGGTTTACAGCCTAGTTCTACAAGACCTTTAAAGAAGAACTAATACTGATGCTCTTCAAATTATTTCAAGAAATAGAAAAAGAGGGAGCTCTTCCAGACTCTTTCTATGAGGCCAATATCACATTAATCCCAAAGCCAGGCAAAGACACAGCCAAAAAAGAAAACTTCAGGCCAATATCTTTAATGAACATAGATGCAAAAATGCTCAATAAAATTCTGGCAAATCGGATTCAAAAACATATCAAAAAGATAGTGCACCATGATCAAGTGGGGTTTATCCCAGGGATGCAAGGCTGGTTCAACATTCGGAAATCAATAAACATAGTACATCACATCAATAGACTTAAAGATAAAAACCATATGATCATCTCAATAGACACAGAAAAAGCATTTGACAAAATACAACACCCCTTTATGTTCAAAGCTCTAGAAAAATTAGGAATAACAGAAACATATCTCCTCAAGCTAATATTATCTTAAATGGAAAAAAAAAAAATTGAAAGCATTCCCTCTAAAAACTGGAACAAGACAGGGATGCCCCCTCTCACCACTGCTATTTAACACAGTACTTGAAACTCTGGCCAGAGCAATTAGACAGACGAAAGAAATTAAAGGGATCCAGATAGGAAAAGAAGAGCTCAAATTAGCACTATTTGCTGATGACATGATAATATACCTAGAAGACCCCAAAAAACTTTACCAGAAAACTTTTACAGCTAGTAAATGAATTTAGCAAAGTAGCAGGATACAAAATCAATACCCATAAGTCAAAGACATTTTTGTACATCAGTGACAAAGCCTCTGAAAGGGAAATGGTGAAAACTACCCCATTTACAATAGCATCAAAAAAAAAAAAAAATACCTGGGCATCAACTAAACAAAAGAGGTGAAGGACCTCTATAACGAAAACTATAGAACACTAAAGAAAGAAATCGTAGAAGACCTCAGAAGATGGAAAGACCTACCTTGTTCTTGGATAGGTAGAATTAATATTGTCAAAATGTCCATACTACCAAAAGCATTATACAGATTTAATGCAATTCCAATCAAAATCCCAATGACATTTCTCAAAGAAATAGAAAAAGCAGTCATGAAATTCATTTGGAAAAATAAGAGACCCAGAATAGCTAAAGCAATCCTGAGCAGGAAAAGTGAAGCAGGCGGCATCACCATACCAGACTTTAAATTATACTATAGAGCAATAGTAACAAAAACAGCATGGGACTGGCACCAAAACAGACCAGTAGACCAATGGTACAGAATTGAAGACACAGAGACTATTACATATAATTTCAGCTATCTTATATTAGACAAAGGCACCAAAAATGTACAGTGGAGAAAGGATAGCCTCTTCAACAAATGGTGCTGGGAAAACTGGAAAGCCATATGCAACAAAATGAAATTAAACCTGTATCTCTCACCATGAACAAAATTCAATTCAAAGTGGATCAAGGACTTAGGAATTAGACCAGAGACAATACACCTAGTAGAAGAAAAAGTAAGCTGCAATTTCCAACATGTCGGATTAGGCTCCAAGTTCCTTAACAAGAATCCTGTAGCGCAAGAATTATTACCAAGAATTAATGAATGGGATAGATTTAAGCTAAAATCTTCTTCTCAGCAAAAGAAACAATAAGTGAGGTTATTAGGGAACCAACTAACTGGGAACAAATATTTAACACATGCACATCGGATAGAGCACTAATTTCTAGAATATATAAAGAACTCAAAAAACTTGACACCAGAAAAACAAATAATCCAATCGATAAGTGGGCTAAGGAATTGAAAACACACTTCTCAGAAGAAGATACACGATTAATCAACAAATACATGAAAAAATGCTCAACATTGCTGGCAATTAGAGAAATGCAAATCAAAACTACTCTAAGATTTCATTTCACTCCAGTCAGAATGGCAGCTATCAAGAACACAAACAACAATAAATGTTGGAGAGGATGTGGGGGAAAAAGGCACACTCATACAATTCTGGTGGGACTGCAAAATGGTGCAACCATTATGGAAAGCAGTTTGGAGATTTCTTGGGAAAATGGGAATGGAACCACCCTATGACCCAGCCATCCCACTCCTGGGTCTATTCCCAAAGGACTTAAAAACAGCATATTACAGTGACACAGCTACCTCAATGTTTATAGCAGCACAATTCACAGTAGCTAGGTTGTGGAACCAACCTAGATGTCCCTCGCTAGATGAATGGATAAAGAAAATGTGGTATATATACACAATGGAATTTTACTCAGCAATAGAAGAGAATAAAATAATGACATTCGCAGGTAAATGGATGAAGTTGGAGAATATAATGCTAAGTGAAATCAGTCAATCTCAAAAATCCAAATACTGAATGTTTCCTCTGATATAAGGAAGCCAGTTCACAATATTGTTGGGTCGGGATACATAGGAAGATTAGAGGAACACTATAATGGTCATAGGGAAGGGAGGGGAAGGGAGGGAGCAAGGGGGGAAGGGGAAAATAGTGTTTGAATAAGACAGATATCATTATTCTAAATCCATGATTGAAGACTTGAATGCTATGAATATACTTTGTATACAAACTGTTTTGTGTAAAAAGATGCTATATATGTATAGTATGAACTGTAATACATACTACTATAAATAAAAATTTTTTTAAAATGGTGGTCAATAAAAATAAAGTAAGTCCCAGTGGCAGAGCAGTAGGGGCTATATTCAAAGCATAAAGTGGGCCACTGTTATACTATGATTGTTATTTTGACAAACATGATAAGAGATTCTCATGAAGATGATTCTTGTGAGGTACATTGAGAAGTATGGGTTTAATTGGAATTTATTACTTTTGAAAAGAAACACATTCCATTATTGCACTTTGATGCAAAAGAAGGATTTGGAATTAGATTTAATTTCAGATTATAAAAATTCAGTAGAATATAAAGTCTAGAGAATATGGAGTGTTTTTTTTTTTTTTTTTTCCGTTCTGTTCAGTGATAGGTACCCAGCACCTAAGAAAGTGGCCTTTGCATAGTAGATGCTGCCAAACTAGTTGTTGGCCTAATGAATAAACTCTTGGTTTGAGGACAATGAATCTCTCACTCTTGTGTACCCTCATACCTCCCAACACATTGTGATAACCAGAAGGAATTTTCAAATAGATTTGCTAATGGACAGCAGGATGGTGATGATAAGATTAAAAGGGGACAGCTCTGACACAATGAAACTTCAGTAGGAAAAAGAAAGTGACAGTAAAGAGAGGCCAGAAGGCAGAGTCTCTTCCCCAATTCTACTGACTCCACAATGCTCTCTAGGGCTATCTTGGGTTCTCATCACAGATTAGAAATTTTGGATTGTCCCCTCTGATGAGAGATTATGTTTTAGAGCCACAACAGGGGAATGCCAAAGGGTGAAGTAAGGTGATGAGGAAGAAATATACATGAAGGAAAACTGTAGCTTTCTTCTTCCCTTTCTCTCCTATTTTCTGAGCTTCCCCTATGTATTCATGAATGTGTAACTTTTCCTTTTGTCTGTCAACAGGAAGTGGGGCTGTGGCATCAGATGTCTTGGGCTCACTGTGTCACTTCAGTTCTCTTCAGTTTTGCATGGGATTCTGTCTCTTCATTCAGCCACTGCATGTTCCCTTGCTCTTATGTTAGGGAAAGAGAGACCCTGTGTGTTAGTGACCTCACCAGCTTAAAAAAAAATCCATCCTGGTATGCAATCCTGTGTTTTCTGTAAGGGTTGCTGGCACCAATAAATGCTTTCAAGGGGTACGCATTTTCCGTTTCAGAGATACCATCTGTTCCTGCATTCCCTTTTCAGTATCAGAAATGTTATGAGGACACTACAATGACTCCTCCCAGCTGTTCCTGGGTCTGGGGCTGTATCTTTTTAGAGCTGCATATTTTCTGGGGCAGGAGTACAGAGATTATAGAAATGAGATTTGGGGTCTAATAAATAGAATGTGTAGCAATATGTACTATCATCATAGGAGATACTTTCTTCCTCAATTACTAAGTGTCATGTGAGAGATGAAGGAGGAAAATGGAATATTCAATGAATCATGTTCGTGAAATACTATTCTGTCACTTTCTAAGTGCACTGGTTGTTAGGAGTATTGGACAGATGTTGTTCTTATAGATTTTCTATGACAGGCACTGAAGCTGTTCTAAGAATATGCAAGATGTCACAGAGGGTTTTCCTTTGTAGATGAGATCTGGGCTGTGCATGAGGCTCTCTGGGGCATATACCTTATGTCAAACTTTAGTACAGTGTTTCTTTTATACCTATTAAAGAAGAATTTTGGGAAAACTAGCTCTGTGGGTGACACAAGAAGCATAGGTAGCTCCAGTTTTCAGAAAAAACCAGGCTTCTTTGATCATTTTATTTTAGCTAGGTACCCTGGAGCAACTACTTTAGAACAATTATTACATTTGTAGAGCCTTTGACAGTTTTCCAGGCATCTTCACATACTTTGTGTTTTCATTCACAATTAACTGGGCAAGCTGGACTCTTTTCTGCTTTTTATAATACAAAGAGGTTCAGAGACTTTGAGGAAAAGTTTCAGGAGAACCATGCCAGTGAGTGGCAGAACAGATTCCAAATGTATCTTATTCCATAATGTATACTTTTCTCACAGTAATACTATGTAATTTTCACAATGAAGGCCAATAAAGTCAGGACGGACAATCAGTAGCCTGACAAATTTGGGCAATTTGAAAAACAGCAGCCTAGCAATCACTTGAAGGAGTCAAAATGATTCTGAGCTTCTCTCAAAGCTCTGAATCCCAGAGAGGACTAGAGATAGAGAAAGCTCAGCCAACACACAGATCACTGCTGTTTCCAAGATTCAGCTATTTCTCCTCAATAAATGTTAATCTGCTTGTTGTAAGAATTAATTTAGAATTCTGAAAAAGTTGATTTCAACCAGTTCTTATTTTGAGTTTTTAGATTTCTGGTCGTGCTTGCTCCACCATCTCAGAATTTCAGCCTCATCCCTTTCCTTTTGATCTCCTGCTGGTACCACATATTGGTCAAATATACAAGCCAGAGACAAACAACAAGAAATCCAGGTAATGAAGTCCATAAATTCAGTCTTCTGACACAAAGACAAGATTGGAAGATCATGTGGAGTCAGGGAGAGGGCTTTGAAAATAGTGTGTAAGCCAGAATTCCAATTTCCAACTTTATGATCAGAAATACTTTTACATTCATCATAATATGTGCAATTAAAATGACTAGCACATACTGCCCTGTACATAAAGCAAAATTATAATCAATAATCTTCTTGGTTGGCATGAAATCCAACAAGAGAGATCAATTATAATACCAAGTCAATTGTGTCTGCTTATAGGCTCCATGCCTACAAAAGGAACACACCCATCATTAAAACCATATTTTCCTTACAAAGTGTTTGGATAGATATGGCCAATGTCTTTATCATCTTCCATTTCTTACTTTCTGGCCTGAATAAACTCCACTATGATCTCATATTTTAGGCACACATTTATTCATATAGATTTAAGTCTTGCCAAACTGGAGACAGCCCTCTCTCTTTAATATGATTTTCTTTATCTTTAAATCATTTCTCATTCACTGATTTTATAGTTAAACTCTTAGGACAATCTTTCTTTCCCTCATTTTAAAAGTAGTGGGGTAATGTAATTGCATATTTGCTTCGTATATTATGTACATCAGACTGATGATAAAAAGGCACAATTCAGAAATGTGAAATGAAAATAAGAATCATGGATGTGTTAATTGAATGAAGTTCACGAAAGTTGTCTGGACCACAAGAATAAGGATTCGCAAATTGGAATGGAACCACCATTTGATCTAGTTATCCCATTCCTTAGTATATACCTACCCAAAGGACTTAAAATTAGCATACTACAGTGATAACAGCTACATCAATGTTTACAGAAGCTCAATTCACAATAGCAAAGCTATGGAACCATCCTGGGTGCCCTTTGACAGATGAATGCAAAAAGAAAATGTGATATAAATATGTATACATACACACACACACACACACACAGAGAGAGAGAGAAAGAGAGAGAGAGAGAGAGTAAAATATTACTCAGCCATAAAGAAGAATGAAATTATGGCATTTGCCAGGATATGGATGGAACTGGAGAATACAATGCTAAGTGAAATAAGATAGTCCAAAAAAAAAAAAAAAAAAAAACAAAGGGCAAGTGTCCTCTCTGATATGTGGATGCTAATTCACAATAAGGGAGTGGGAAAGAATAGAACTTAATTGGATTAGACAAAGGTGAAAGAAGGAAAAGGAGAGAGCTGCTGTTAAAAAACTGTTGAAAAGGCAATAGTAGGGACTATAGATTCCTTGAAAACAAATATAACTTTAGTTTCCAAGGTAGATGACTAGGATAGTACAGTATGTTGCATTATTGTTTACCATATTCCCCACAATTTCTTTTTGGTCTGGGGTGCTGTGTAGGGATTGAACCCATGGTTTGTTGCATGCTAGGCAAGTGCTCTACCACTGAGCTATATCCCCAGCTCTCTATTTACTCTTTCTGTGGAACAACATACATCCCTATGCTTTGGATATGGATTTGGCCATATGACTTATAAGTAGAAATGATTGATCTCTTAGGAGAAGAGTTCATGGTCTGAGTGTGCTTTGTTATTTCTATGTTGAGGGTTTGTTTGTTTTATCAGCCATGAGACTACTAATACCTTAGGTAGAGCTTATGGTCAACCTGGCTTCTACAATAAGGTCATATCTGACCTATGGTAGATATGTGAAGGGAAGGAGAAATACATCTTTGTGTGGTAAGTCATTGTGATTTGTAAGTTGTTATGGTAGCAAAACTTAGTCTAAGCTGACTGATAAAAAATTATTTTATAATCAAACAATTAGTTTTCATTTGTTAACAGTTTATAGTTTCAAAAGTGATAGATCTATAGAAATCATCATACATATAGAAGAATGTTTTGTTAAATTTTTGTTTAAGTTTTCTAAACAACAGTGCAGGTCCTTGTGGTTGTAAGATTAAGACACTGAGAAGTAGGAACTGACTGCCTTCACTAACCCTACTATTAAGTAGAACTTGACACAGGCAACGCCATTTTGAAACATATCTTCCATCTTAGAACAAGAGTCACAACAAGGTTTTACTCTGACTCAGCTTGACCTAGACCCTAGACAATAGTCCATCACTATGCAAAGAAACCCCAAACACTCCATCATATTAAGAAAGGAAATTGTTAACTGGCACTGAAATCCTGAAAACACCTGGTTCTTTATGAAGGTAACACTGCAAGGACCCTTCCCTGACAATCCCCTGGCAATGGCCTAATTCCCCCACTCCTATAAATGAAAGATGGTTTCCAGTCTCTACTGGACTTCCTTTGGAAGGTTTGTACTGAATAAACCTGTGTTACTGCTGAGTCACTTCTCCTCTCTATTTCCTTCATTCGCTTCTTTCCTTACACCTATCCCAACCTCAGGAAACATAGTGTGAATCAAGATTCCATTCACACTAGGGCTGGGGATATAGCTCAGTTGTTAGAGTGCTTACCTCACATGCACAAGGCCCTGAGTTCAATCCCTAGCACCACAAAAAAAAAAAAAAAAAAAAAAAGATTCCATTCACTAAAGGTAAATCAAGGCAGCACAGGACTTGGTCTTAAACTCAGTGCCAGACTAATGAAACCTAATATTGGGCAGATCCTAACAGCTCCCATCCCCAGGTCTACCTGCAGACAGAGCCTGGTGTCAGGCAGAGATATGAGGCCCCAGTCTATCAGACTTTTCTGTTCTAGCCAGCATCCTCTGGCTAGTTGCAATGGTCTTGGACCACAAGTCCACCTCAGCATTAGGCAGCCCATAGCCATGAGGGACTTACACTTACCACAGTGCTCTGCTGGTCTCAGCAAGGTGTGACAGGATTATGGCACTGATGGGCCATAGGTATGTCACAAGAGCCTGGAGCTGATACAACCATGGAGTTGGGCAGAAACCCACAGTGCCAAACCACAGGCTGGTGATTGTGTCACAAGGCATCTGGGTCTACCCCAGTTGAAGGAAGAAACTGACAGAAACAGACTTCCTTTTTTTTTTTTTTTTTTTTTTTTTTTTAAGTACTAGGTATTTAACCCAAAGGTGCTTTACCAATGAACCCTTTATATTTTTATTTTTTAAATATTTTAGTTGTAGATGGACATAATGATGAACCCAACCTAATTCTATCCCACGATTGAGCCATCAAGTTTTTTTTTTTTTTTTTTTTTTTTAAAGTTCATTTCTGTTTTACTAAGATATTTATTTGGCTTGACCATACTCTGAGGGCTAATCTTGTTTGGAGTTCCTACCTGTACTCTAAACTCACACATGCCTGGTTCCCTTGACCAGATAACAACCCTCCCTAAAACCTCAGTGGCACCTCATAAATTCCAACAGGAATCTTAATTTACTCCCTACCTTGAAATGTTAAGCCATGTAGATCATTAGCCTGCTATCTGCCTTTGAATTATGTTTGCCAGAACCCTGTTAGCTGTAAGTTCCCAAGATATCCCCCCCCTTTTTTTTTTTTTTTTGTAACTTTCTGTGCGATAAAAACTTTGTCTTCCCAGTGGGTGGGGCTGGTCTCTAGCCGGTTTTTGGAAGAGACAGCCTCTGGCCAGCCTTCTTTCTGTACACAATATAAGCTTGCTTTAATTTGATTTAAAATTGGAGTCTGTGGTCTTTTCTTTGTATCGTGGTTCAACACACAATACCAAATTTTATTTATTTATTTTTTTTATGTGGCACTGGGAATCAAACCCAGGTGCAAGGCAAGTGCTTCACGACTGAGCTACAACCTAACCCCAGCTCTTTTCATTTTTAATTATTTGGATTTTGGTACTAGGGATTGAACCCAGGGGTGTTTTACCACTGAGCTACATCTTCATTCTTTTTTTTTTTTTTATTATTATTTTAAAACAAGTTCTCCCTCAGTTGCTGAGGGTCTTACTAAGGCTCTAACTTGTGATCCTCCTGCATTGGCCTCTCAAGATTTCAGGAGTGCACCACAACATCTGGCTTAGAGGACCCTTTTAAGCTACCCCAGTTTACACAGAACAACACACCAACTGTAGATTTGGGACAAACGTGGACTTGGATTGCCCTCTAATGCTGAAATAGCTACAACATATCAAGAGTGAACTCGTGAAAAACCTGGACTTAGGGTGCCAACTAGTGCTAAACCAGTAAAAGTAACTACATTCTCGGAGAAAATAAGCAGACTGTTTAGAATTTGAAAAGATAGGTATAAACAAAGCAAAAAAAAAAAAAAAAAATGAAGACTGGAATAAATACCTAACTTTCAATGCCCAGATGATGCCACACACCAACAGGTGTTAAGAACTTTCAGAGAACCATGACCTCACCTAATCATCAAAATAAAGTGCCAGAAGCTGACCAGATTAATAATCCATATGGGAAAACTCTCATAAGGAAAATTTAATTTAAGATATTACCATATTTCCCCAGCTCTACTGAGGTATGACTGACAAATAAATTTGAAATCTTTGCACACCAGGTAGAGAAATAACTGCACATTAAAACACACACACACACACACACACAAAAAAAAAAAAAAAAAAAAAAAAAAAGGTTCAGTGTAACCATAAATCCTTTGACCCAATCCAGAGTCTAAAGACCACTCCACATTTGCCCTCCAGGCCATGATATTTTTTTACCCTCTGGAAAGTTTAAGCCAGAGAGGATATAGATGAATAAAAATAGATAACTAATGGTCAGGCAATCAGGGTAACAGAACCCAATTAAGATTTTTTTTTTCAAATGTAAAGACCACTCCAGGAGGGTACCCTGTAGAAACATTCCAAACATTTCAGTCAACTTTTTGTCTTAGGAAAATGGAAGTGGGGTGGACATGAAAGGTAATTACAGAAAGGTGCAAACTCAAGAGCAAAAGGGCTCAGCCAATTAAAAGGCCAATAGCCTTGGTACTTCTCCAATCCCTCTTTAGCATGGATTTTCATCAATGCCCCTACCCAGAAGCATATGAACCTCTAGACTAGTACACTGAAGCAGAAAACTTGCCATCAGTTCCTTCTCAGGCCTTTCTGGAGTTCTTTCTTTTTCTTCTCACTTAAATAAATCCTACTCTGTTCATTATTGTCCATGGATTTTATTCTCCAAATTTACAAGATGAGAACCAAGAAATTGGTAAAGCAGAGAATATAGTTTCATCTCAAACTCTGGTTTCATAGACATGAAGTCAATAGGCACCACTGAAGATAGCCCAAACTGGAGAAATAGCTGGGCACAGTCGCACATGCCTATAATCCTGGCGGCTTGGGAAGTTGAGGCAGGAGAATTGTGAGCTCAAAGCCAGCCTCAGGTGCCAAAAACACACATTGGAGAAAAGATAGCATTTTCAACAAATGGTGCTGGGAAAACTGGAACAAAATGAAACTAAACCCCTCTCTCTCACCATGCACAAAACTCAGCTCAAAGTGGATCAAGGATCTAGGAATTAGACCAGAGACCCTACACCTAATAGAAGAAAAAGTAGGCCCAAATCTTCATCATGTTAAATTAGGCTCCATGTTCCTTAACAAGACTCCTAAAGAGCATAAAATAAAATCAAGAATCAATAAATGGGATGGATTCAAACTGAAAAGCTTCTTCTTGGCAAAAGAAACAATCAATGAGGTGAAGAGAGAGCCTACATTTTGGGAGGAAATTTTCACCACATGCTCGTCAGATAGAGCACTAATCTCCAGGATATATAAAGAACTCAAAAAACTTAACACCCAAAAAACAAACAACCCAATCAATAAATGGGCTAAGGAGCTGAACAGACACTTCTCAAAAGAAGAAATTGATCAACAATCATGAAAAAATGTTCAACATCTCTAGTAATTAGAGAAATGCAAATCAAAATTACTCCAATATTTCATCTCACTCCAGTCAGAATGGCAGTTATCAAGAATACAGGCAACAATAAAGGTTGGCGAGGATGTGGGGGGAATGGCACACTTATATATTGCTGGTGGGACTACAAATTGGTGCAGCCAATCAGGAAAGCAGTATGGAGGAGATTCCTTGGAACACTTGGATGAAACCACCATTTGACCCAGCTATCACACTCCTTGGTCTATACCCAAAGGACTTAAAAACAGCATACTACAGTGACGCAGCCACATCAATGTTCATAGCAGCAAAATTCACAATAGCCAAACTGTGGAAGCAACCTAGATGCCCTTCAATAGATGAATGGATAAAGCAACTGTGGTATATATACACACTGGAATATTACTCAGCAATAAAAGAGAATAAAATTATGGCATTTGTAGGTAAATGGATGGAGTTAGAGAATATCATGCTAAGCAAAGTAAGCCAATCCCAGAAAAACAAAGGCTGAATGTTTTCTCTGATAAGTGGATGCTAATCCATAATGGGGATGGGGGCATAGGATAAGAGGAGGAACTTTGGGGCAAAGTGGGGGCATGGGGACAGGAAAGATGGTGGAATGAGATGGACATCATTACCCTAGGTACATATATGATTGCGTGAATGGTGTGACCCTACTTTGGGTACAATCAAAGTAGTAAAAAAAAATGTGCTCCATTTGTGTACAATGAATTGAAGAGCATTCTGCTGTCATGTATAACTGATTAGATCAAATAAATAAATTTAAAAAGAAAAGCCAGTCTCAGCAACTTAGTGAGGCCCTAAGCAACTTAGCAAGACCCTTTCTCAAAAAGGGCTGGGGATGTGACTCCCAGGTAAAGCATCCCTGGGTTAAATTCATGGTACCAAAGAAAAAAAATAACAGGAGAATTAAATAACATCTATTAATAAAACTTAAAAAAAATCCCAAACCCTGCCTTATTCCTCTCAGAGTCCCTGAAACCGTGAAATGGTTTCTGACTCTCCCAAGATGCAAAGGCCTACAAATCCTGCCATTTGTAGAGCTCCTCATGAGATGGCTGGAAACTTATCCAACAATTTGCAAAGAGTCTCATGCTTACACAAAGTATGTGTAATCATCACATTAGTATCTGAATCCTAAATATTAATACAAATAGACAGCTAATATCATGATCTGAGAAAATCTCTAATGGAAAAAACAGTAGAAAGACAAAGGGAGAGAGAAGGAAGGAGGTGGATGAGGACTTATTAATGGGTAAGGAGGAGAAAACTAAATAATGATAATAAGAAAAATAATATTTTTAGAAAAATAAGGACCATATTACATCCAACTAAAGAAGGAGTAGATACTATTAAAATTAAGAGAAAAAAACTTTAGAGACCAAATGATATCTTGGAAATGGAATTGAAATGTCAAAATAGGCTGGAAAATAATTTCAAGAAACTATTTCATGAAGCAAAGGAAAAAGGTGCAAAGTGGGATTAAGAAACTTTAGAAAATTAGAGGATAATTAAGGGATGAGTAGAATCTGAGTAAGAGTTTCATAAAGAAACAGAAAAAAGATGGCAGAAAGTTATTTTTTAAATCTTCCAAGAAAACTTTCCAGAAGTAAAAATCATGAATTCGTTGGATTGAAAGGACCCACCAAGGGATAGCAATTTTTAAAATAATAATAATCATAAAGACAAATACACAACCCTAAAAACCTATGCCAATAATAAAGCAAACATTTTAATATATTCCAGCAAGGTAAGATACCAAAGATTAAGGATCAGACTGGCAATGGCATCCTCATTAACAACACTAGAAGATAGTGAAGAAGTAGCTTCGAAATTTTAAGGACAAATTATTTCCAAAATAGAATATTGTACTCAATCAAGTTATCAGTTATGAAGATACAGTAAAGGTGTCTTAGTCTGTGAATGGGAAGTGCTCTAGCAACAGTTAAGAAGGAAATGATGAAAGAGGAAAACATAGAATTTAGGAAATAGGTACAGAGTGCAGATGATTGGTTGGTGAAATTCCCAGGGTGATGCCAAAGGAAAAGGGAATAGAACACTGAGCGAGAAAATAAATAAACAAACAAACAAACATGAAACCTATAGACTATCTGACACACTGGGATACTTGATTAGAGGTTTTGAATTGTATTATAAAGACTGAATATGAGTTAAGATGGAGATATATTTAAGTCAACAAATGACCATGGAATGAGGTGGATTTTATAATAAAGTTCTATACTAAATGGTTTATGGTTAGGGGATATGACACTTACTGGGGAATGTTTGCAACAAAGTGACCATTCATTCATTCTTCCACTTATTCAACAAATGCTAATCAGGATCTGTTATGTACTAAGCATTGCTGTAGGTGCTGGGGTTACAACAAGGAACAAACCAGACAAAAATCCCTGTCCTTGTTCAGTTTACAGTCTAGTGGGCAAGAAAAGAAAAAATTTAACAAAATGAGCAAAGTTAAGTTCTTAATAAAAATAAAGCATTTTTTAGTGTTAGGGAGTGGCAAAATGGTCAAGTAGGGGAGAAAAGTGTGGGTGCTGATGGAGTGTCCAGTGATGGACAAGGGGGCCTGCTAGGTTGAAAAGGAGATTCAGAAGAAAAATGTGCCCATTGCAGAACTATCAATTCTGCAATCTCACAAATGATTCAAATCACTTATTTCTTGCTTGGAAAAGGCCTAGTCAGTTCCACAACTGGTTGCGTGGCAGTCTTTTCATCACCACAGCTGATCCATGAGCATTGACTGTAGACACGTATATGATTCTTTCTCACGAACAGGCCTTTGGAGTAGTTTTCAGCCCACAGAATTAGCTTGAATAGTTGTAGTTCAAGTATTACTGTGATTTGGTCATAGTTTGGTATCAAGAACATTATAGTCACCGGATGTGAATTTTAAATTTTAGCTCTGCTACTTGTACTCAGTGATATTTGACAATTGTACTCTTGGATCTCCAGGTTGCAGAATCTGACATGGAATGTGGCAGGCAGAATATTTAGTAAGGTGTTCCTTAGGGATCAACACCTGAGGAAGTGAGGGGAAGGAAGGATTGGATAGAGGAAAAAGTCAAGCTTCAATGCAGGCTCAATGGAGGGCCCAGCATTTTCCATTGGGAGCTCAAAACCAGGGACTACCCTTCATTATTGCCCCAAATTGGGCCAAGACAGGCACACTTTATACTCATTTCTTTCATGTATTTCAATGGAGATTTATCCTATGCAGAAAACCCACTTGATTAATAAAGAAAGGATTGTGATTACACATGAGTACCACTTATTGGCGTAGACAGAATTATTCTGAAGCATTCTGAATAACACAAAGGTTGCAAAAATAAGGATATGACCTTTATAGAACAGATTTTCCAACTGAGAGTATTCCACCAGGGTAGAATTTAGCCATGGCTAGCATTTAAAGGCTTCCCTGAGTGTCTTCAGGTATTTGAAATTGTTTTGAGTCTTTAGTGTCTCCCTGACAATGCTTTTCTGTTTTCGAGTCATAGAAATTTGGATACCATCCTGTACAGTGGTTGCATTTTATTTTACTTATTTATTTGTTTGTTCATTTGTTTGTTTTTGTGGCCACTGAGTCACATCCCCAGCCCTATTTTGTATTTTATTTAGAGACAGGGTCTCACTGAGTTACTTAGTGCCTCACTTTTGCTGATGCTGGCTTTGACCTCAGGATCCTCCTGCTTAAGCTTACCAAGCCTCCAGGATTACAGGCATGCACCACCGCACCCCTCCAGTGGTTGCATTTGAACTGGCACGTTTATAAAATACCCATTTCCAGATTAAAGCAACACTTATAATCAACATGTAGTTTAAACATATGGATTTGTCCTTAGCAGAGAGTGTTCAGGTAGGTCTTCATCTTGACTGTTGCCTAACTCTCATAAAATGTTTATACCCATTGGATCACTCTAGCTCTTCACTGATGTCATATTTATCTTTCAAAGTGAAAGAACTGATCATATCCTAATCTGTGGTGATTTCCCAAGTGGATGAAGTTCAGACACCTAAGCCTGATTTCAGAGACTGTGGCTGCCTCTTGGGTCCCATCACCTGTGACTCTTCGAGTTTCAGTCTGAGAATCAAAGCCCCCACCAAACTCCCCACATTGTCTTAGTTGCATATTCTTTATCCCCTACCTGGAATTATTCATCCCTTTCTCCCTTGTGAACTTCAACACATTTCAAAAATTAACTCAAATATCATTTTTCCAACAAAGGCATTACTGAGCATTGGCATGGCCTTTCCCGTGGTCCCAAAGCATACATAGCCATACGGTCCCTATACAGAGTAATTTTTTTTACATGTTTTTCTTTCCCTCTCTATACTGGAAATATCTTGAGAGCACATATTGCATTTTCACATCCAGGTCGGTTTTTGGAAAATATCAGATGTTCAAGGATTAATTCTGAATAAGTAATCAATCTGCTTTGTATAACATCCAAGAACTTATTCTATATGCCCAGAGACTATAGACCTGGAAAATACATTATGTGTTTAACTTTAAATTTCTAACCTCTACTTCTAACCTAAATTTTAACCTAAATTCTAAGTTATTCTGTTTCTAACCTAACTTTCTAACCTAAATTCTAAAATTCTAACCTCATTGTAGCAATCAAAATTACTGGAATATTATTACATTTTACAATCAAAAGAGTAAATGTTTCCACAAAGAGTTCCTCTTCCAACTTTGTCATAATTTTCATTTTAATTTTGACGATGGATTAAGTTTTAGGAAAGTCCAAAAATAAACTCATTTTTATTAAAAAAATGGTTCCCCAAATTAAATTGATACAATAATATATTTAGACTCTGGGGCATGCCATGAGAAATAAGACTAAAATAAAATCCATATTTTTAAAAATTAAGCAATGTAAGAATATGGGATTTTTTAAATTCCAGAGGATTGAGGCACTGATTAAATTCTGTCCCTATTAGTGTTTTATGTACTAAACCAGGCATTCTATGATGACAATTCAAGAAAACTGCCAGGAAGAACCATCTATTCCATCTTTCCCCCTCCCTTTCTTTTCTTCCTAGTACTTACTTAAAGAAGTCAGAAGTAAGGGATAAAGAAAAAAAGGAGACAAGGAAATAAACAGCAAAGAGCAATGAAAAATTACCCCAGCAAAGTGAACAGTTGGGATAATTCCACGTCTCAGTCAGAACTATGCAGATTGAAGAAGTGTATAAATTAGGGAAATACACTTTTATTTTTTAAACAGGAAAAGTGCCCAGGTTCTTGAAAATAGAACTGAACTCTTAATATTCCAGTAATAAATGACATATGTCTCCCTGTCAGAATTTGGTAATATAAAATGTCTAAGGGTGTTACAACACTAAATATCTCAATGCATGAAAACCATATTGGCAGGGTTGTGAGAGCTCTTAAAGGACAGCTGTGACTTCCTGCTACCTTTCCAGAATGCAAATTAACAGAAAATGGCATTTCAGCATTGCATGCCAGTGAATATTAAATATAAAATTATTTCCAGTGCTGGAAGTAAGTGGGATGCATTGATTTTTCCCCCTGACACCATTGGCATCCTACTAAGCCTGCATCTGTGGACCTGTATATGCTAATGTGAATCAATGGAAAGAATGTATCATATCAGCTGCCTTAGATTCATGAGAGCATTTTCTGAAAGGAAAGAACATGTGCTCTGGTAGCTTCAGGGATCTTAGAACCACAGTCCATACTAAAATAATTGACTTAGAAAGTATGATGGTTTGGGGGCTAGGGCTATGGCTCAGTAGTAGAGAGCTCATCTTGAATGTGTCAGGCCCTGGGTTTGATCCTCAGCACCACATAAATAAAATAAAGGTATTGTATCCACCTACAACTAAAAAAATATTTTAAAAAAAGAAAAAGAAAAGTATCATGGCTTCCACAATTTTTACCTTATTAAAGTGAGTTTGCATTTTGGAGGTTGTGTATGTTGTTATAAGGGAGGAAAGATTTTCTTATCCTCATCCATTGCTAGATTCATGACTGAGGCCCCTGTAAAAACAAAGATCAATAAAAGAATACAAATGTATTCAATATAAATTTCACATGACATAGTAGCTCTCAGAAATGAAATCCTCCACCCTCCCTCAAAAAAAAAAAAAAAAAAAAACAGGGAAAGTTGTATGGTTTTATGCATAGGTTTGATGAAGAGTGGACAGTTGTGCAGAAGTACAATTGAACAAAGGGAATGTGATCTAATGATAATAAATTGGGGTAAACTTAACAAAGCCTGTTTTTTTTTTTTTCAGGCTCTTCTCTATGTCCCTCTGCCTTCAGAGATAAGGATGTTCTTTTCTTGTGGTCATAGGCAGGACACTTCTATAAAGAGGGTTGTAAGGCTTCCTCAAGAGGAGAGGACAGTAAAAGTTCAAAGAGTGATCTTCTCATATTATAATTTTTTTCTCAACTATCCAGGTGCCATATTTTGGGATAGCATGTTCTGAACCCCATCAATGTCAGACCCATATCTGCTATAGGAACATAAACTATAGCAATAAAAAGATGCCAAAAGGATGGTCCTCCAAAATTATTTCCTGTTTGCAAACTATCGTTTGAAGCAGTGATTCTCAAACTTGGCTGTACGTTGGAATCACCTGGAGAGTTTAGACAATTATGACCAACTGGATCCCACACCTAAGGACATGGACTACAGTTTTTAGCACAAGAATTTTTCATTGTCTTCCAAGTGATTCTAAATGGTAGCCAAGGTTGAATGCTACTGATATAAAGAATATGGGCTGTGGTTCAAGTATATAGAAGGCATTCCCCATTGAGTTAGTCACTGATTATGATTATGTTTTTGTATACTCCAGTGCACTCACACTCACATCAATATTTTTGATATGTTTGCTTAGCTTCTAGGCAATAATGTGGGGATGAGGGCACACAAGCAGAGTTTGGGAAGGAGTTGGCCACTAAAGTATTTGGTCTTCTTTGTACTAAACTTACTGATATTTTCCTGGAAACTTAAAATGAACATAAATGTATCAGAAAAAAAAATTGGTTACAGATGTTAATCTTTTAGAAAATTTATTGGTAAAAGCTAAAATTTCCTGTCACGGTGTATGGTGGTGAGCTCACTGTTTAAAATAAATGATTGAAATTCATATGAAGAGCTTGATGACATGCAGTTTTCTTCCTGGAATTTATATTATGGTCCTCAGCAGATTCATCTTCCCAACCTATTTCTCATATATTCTAAACTGTATGCTGACCCAAAGGAAGACACAAAAGGTCACTACTGAAACAGACCACCTTTATCAAACCAAATTGAGGTGAAGTAGGTGTGGTGAATAAATGCAGTAGCCTAGTATGGCTCCTACTGCACACAGAGTCATGCTACACTGCTTGGGTTATTGGTGGTGAATGTATGAGAGTGGAAGGATGAATTACTCTAGGGATACTTCTAAGACTCCTTGGACATATTAAAGGATCTTTCTTGATGCTCTTAACTTGGTCATTCTACCTCCTTTCCCCAATCTTCTGTCATTCAACAAAAACTGGTTTTCCATGATTTCACTTACTCCAATCTCTCAGGACATCATCCCTGCCTAATGAAATCAACATGGCTCCTTAAGTCTTGCAAATGTAGCACTTTGCTTATAATGAGTGTAAATGGATTTTGCTCTGCTTGGTTATTGCTGGCTTTGCTCAGAAGCCTCATGGTAAAGGTTTGGCATAATAAAAGGTTCTCCTCTGTTTCTTTTCCCCTAAAATATGCTTGAAATTACTCATATCTCATCTTGTAGAAGGCAATTTCCTTTAAGATACTCTCAACTATGCCATAAAAAAATTTTTTATCTACCTTGTCTTTGACCTTATTTACAACTAAATAGTATCTTTTCATATTAAGAGATTTTCCCCCTTTCCCTGCTCCAGTGATTTTATAACCTTTCATGTATTAACTATTAATGATGGGCATCATGCCCAGATTGCTCCACTCTGATCTCTAAATCCATTTTAAAAGAAAAAGAAAAAAGACACCTCAGTTTACTTCACCACACTACATTATTAGCATTGCCCACTATTTCTTATTTCTGATATTCACTTCAATGTGTGGAGTTCTAGTAAAAAATGACAGAGGAAAACTCCATATTACTCAAAATAAATATCATCTATACAATAAATTTATGTACAAAAGGACAAAAACTCACTTGTAATTCTTGCACGAACAAAAATCTCTGCAACTACTTCAATTCCCCTTGCTCTTCTAGCTAATAGTGCTGATAAACCTCTTGGTATTTTTAATATAAAATTTAAAAACCAACAATTAATTACATCATTGCATACACAATCAATAATGGGAATATCACTTAACACAAAGCATTATGTTTGGCAAGCATTCAATAAACATTTGTTGAATGAAGAATTGGCTCACATGGTGACAGATTTCTATGGTCAACAGTCAGAAAGCTGTAGACCCACAAGGGTCAATCGTATAGTTCTAGTCTAAGTCTGAAGGCCTGAAAATCACAACTGATGGTGTAAGTTCTGGTTTTAAAGTCTGAGTCTGAAGGAAGGTGAAGACTGAGGTCCCAGCTCAAAGACAGCTGCATAAAGAGGGCAAATTCTTTGACTTGTTTTTTTTTTTTGTTGTTGTTGTTCAGGTTTTCAATGGATTGAGTAAGGCCCACCAACACCGGGTGGAACAATCTGCTTTACTCAGTCTACCAATTCAAATGTTAACTACCGATAAATACCCTTACAGATATACCTATAATAATATTTAATGTCTAACCATATATCTGGGTACTCAATGACCTGTGAAGTTGACACATAAAATTAACCATCAAGAACAGTTTCAAAAAGTTTAAAAAAACAAATACCATATGATCCCTAAATTCCATTTTGGGGATATACATGCAAAGAACTGAAAGCAGAATCTCAGAGATATTACACACCCAGTAACACTATTCACGATAGCCTCTTGGTAGAGCAGTTCAAGTGTCCATTGATGGGTGAATGAATTTTTCAAAAGTGGTATATACAATCCGGGCATGGTGGTACACAACTGTAATCCTAGCACTTGGGAGGCTGAGGCAGGAGGATCGCGAGTTCAAAGCCAGCCTCAGCAATGGCGAGGCATTTAGCAACTCAGTGAGACCCTGTCTCTAATAAAAATACAAAAAGGGCTGGGGATGTGGCCCAGTGGTCGAGTGCCTCTGAGTTCAATCCCTTGTACAAAAAAAAAAAAGTGGTATATACATACATGGAACATTATTTAGCTTTGAAAATGAAGGAAATTCTGACACGCTACAATATGGATGAACTTCAAGGACATTGTGCCAAGTAAAAAACAACACATTCTATACATTTCCATTTATATGCAGTATCTAGAACATACAAATTCATAGAAATAGAAAGTAAGATAATGGTTGCCAGGAGCTGGAGGAAGGGGAAAATGGGGAGAGGGTGTTTAAAGGTAATAGAGTTTTAGGTTTTTTTTTTTGTTTGTTTGTTTGTTTGTTTTGGTATTGGGGATTGAACTCAGGGGCTCTCGACCACTGGGCCACATCCCCAGCCCTTTTTTGTATTTTATTAGAGACAGGGTCTCACTGAATTGCTAAGTGCCTCGCCATTGCTGACGCTGGCTTTGAACTCGCGATCCTCCTGCCTCAGCCTCCCAAGTGCTGGGATTACAGGTGTGCACCACCATGCCCCGCCAGTTTTATGATATGAAAATTTTCTCGATATTCATCATACAACAATATGATTTTTTTTTTTTTTTTTTTTTTTTGGTACTGGGGATTGAACTCAGGGGCACTCTACCACTGGGCCACATCCGCAGTCCTTTTTTGTATTTTATTAGAGACAGGGTCTCACTGAGTTGCTAAGTGCCTCACCATTGCTGAGGCTGGCTTTGAACTCGCAATTCTCCTGCCTCAGCCTCCCAAGTGCTGGGATTATAGGCGTGCACCACTGTGCCTGGCTTACAATATGAATATGTTCAACATTACTGAATTGTAAATTCAAAATTGGTTAAGATGGTAAATCTTATTACAATACCGTTTTTGGTACAAGGGATTGAACTCAGGAGCACTCAACTACTGAGCCACATCCTCAGCCCTATTTTGTATTTTATTTAGAAATAGTGTCTCACTAAGTTGCTTAGTGCCTCACTAAATTGCTGAGGCTGGCTTTAAACTTGAGTTCCTCTTGCCTCAGCCTCCCCAGCCGCTGAGGTTATAGGCATGCACCACCACACCTGGCTTATTATAATGATTTTACTACAATTAAAAATTAAAATAAAAATTAGTAAACTGGACATAGTTTAATTAAGGGACAATTTTCATTGGCTTGAGCAAGTCTAATGAACCAAGCAATCGTGAGGCCCCTAATGAGTAACCTCATTTGAGATGCATTACCAACTCTGTCTGAAGGAACACAGAGAGGAACTGCGTTAGTGTTAGCAAAGTCTGGTAAGACCTGGGCATGTAGACTAGGAATTGATGGAAATGAACTGTGGCCTTAGAGGAATGCTGCTGCTGCCAAAATCCTGGTGAAATGAGGAAGGAGCTGGGAATGGGAAAGAAATAAATATTCTACCTTCTCTTCCCTAGATCTCTTGCTGGTGCCTGCACATTGATCAAAACAAATACACTGACAAGGGAGCTCTAGAGACAAAGACCATAGTAATCAGCCTCCTAGGGTCCCCAGAGCAAGGCCCAAAGGTAGAATTGGAGACTGTACGTTATTTACCACTGTAAGCTTTCCTCAGGGTCTGGGGATATAGCTCAGTTGGTACAGCACTTGCCTCATAGGCACAAAGCCCTAGGTTAAATCCCCAGCAACAACAACAACCAAAAAAGAAAGAAAGAAAGAAACAAAAGAAAAGAAAAAGAAAAAGAAAACTTTCTTCAAAACACTCACACTAGTGTTTTCAGAGTTCAAGAAATATTTGTTTTTGGTTAAAATATGAGTTTTGTTTTTTTCTATTCTCATTGCTCTTTTTCTAGTTCAGGCCCTTTTTATTTCTTCTTTGCAACTATCCCTCAATGTGTTTGCTTCATTAACTGCTTCTGGCACAGTTCTAGTCATGATACTCCCTTAATGTGATAATGTCCCCTTTGCCTAGTGTCTAATGATGCAGTCCTTGTATACTTTCTACAACCCATATATTATGTCCTTGCATCTAGAGTCCATGTATCTATAAACCATGTTTTATGAACCCCAATCTATGCATATCATAATCCTTTAGTGAGAGAGCCACTATTTTTTTCTGTAAGTGTTGCCAAATGCTTGGTCCTTGTCTCCAATGCCAATCCAATAATGAAGACACAGTTTTGAGAAAAAGGAAAAAGAAGGTTTATTGCTTTGCTAACAGAGAAACACAGGAGACTCCTGTCCCAAAGGCTGTGATTCTCCCCATCAGCAGGAACAGGGGGCTTTTAAAGAGGTCAGTCAAAGGCTACATTCCACGTGTTCTCTGCTGGGATTGTAATTCACTTGTTAATTTGAGAGACAGTCATTTCTGAGATCTCCTAGTATCATCCCCAAAGTCTGGATTACTTCATTCCTATGGTGGGTGTATACTCAAGTACAGGTAACTCAGCCTAGGATGAGGAAGAAAGGTAATCCTGTTTCCCCTGAGATTAGTGAGGGGGAGAGATTAGGGAGGAGCAGGGAGAGAAGAAGAGAAAGAAACATGTCCATTTTAAAAATAAGTTGCAGTGGCAGAGCAACCAGGGCAATAGTCAAAGCATAAAGTGGACCACTGTTATATAATAAAGAGGTTTCTCTTAGAGAATCCTCAAAAGGTTTAAAGCAGTGTAAAATTATCTGTACCACTTGTCCTTTCAAGTCCATGGCTCCTTGGTTAAGCAAGAACTATATTCTGGTTAAAATACTTGCTTGTGCATTTGTTCATGCATGCAATAAAGATTCGTATAATCAGCTGGGCATGATGGCACAAGCCTATAATCCCAGCTACTCAAGAGGCTGAGGCAGAAGGATTGCAAGTTTGAGGCCAGCCTAGTCGACATAGCAAGACCCTGTCTCAGCACTTAAAAAATAAAAAAAGAACTGAAGATGTAGCTCAATGGTAGAGTACCCATGGGTTAAATCCCCACTACCACACACACACACACACACACACACACACACACACGCACACACATGCAAACATGCACACACAAATCATACAATCATATGACAAGATGCTTAAATAATCAAAGAAATACCAAACCAAAATACAAATTTGTCTTTTCAAAATGGATAAAAATAGTTGATGTTTGGTAAAATCCAGAGTTGTTTAGATGACTTTGACTCAAGTAGTATTTAGACTAGGGCTTCATAATGAGGGGTTTTGTTCTAGAGAAAACACAAAATTGTCTTAGAATCTGCCAAAATGTTCATGCAGTGACAAGAGAAAATTGCCCTACTTACCCTTTTGACTGAGTTTTAAAACAACTGTGGGGTATCAGCCTTAAATTATGTGTTCATCACATCCATACATATTTAAAGACCCATGCACACATATTTAAAGTGAATTCTAAGAAGTTTGCTTCTTTTATGTGAGCCCATGTCATTTAAAGCAGCTTAAAGCAAATATACAAGCTCATAGGGGCCCAAATCCTTGCTCTACCCTGGATCTATGAGACTTTAGGCCTGTTATCTAACCATTCAAGTTCTCCATTTCTTCACTTATAAAGTACAGATAATGAAATACTTACATATAGGGTTGGGTGAAGGGTAAATAAGTCAATATAGGTAATATTTAAAATTGGTCTGGTAGGAAAGTACTTAGTCATTATTATCACTATCATTATGTATAATGTATATCATTATGTATAATCAAGAGATTAAAATACTCAAAAATACTAACATTGAGTAACTCTGAGAAATGGCATAATGGGATTATAGTAGGTGCAACTTTTAATTCTATTTTTACTCTTCTAGTTTAACTAAGTTTTCTAATAACAATGCTTATATAATCATGGTAAATCAATAAATGTTATCTTTTAAAGTACCAACAATTTTAAGAAGGAACTTACTAAAAGGTGAGCCCCTTTTGACAAAAAGAGAATTGAATCTGTAATACCTATAAGAGTCTGAATGACTATTTTAAAGTTTTTACTATTGAAATTATTTCTACATTAAAATGTAGAACAGCACAAATAGTGAGAAATCACAATATCCAAAGTCAGACACTATTAATACCTTGTTTAACAGCTCCCATGATCCATATTACAAGGGCAAGTGTGGTGGTGACTAAGTGGAGGGAATACTGCCATCTGTGGATTTTTCTAGGCTCATCTTGCCAGGAATTTCTCCTGCAGGGCTTTCCTAGTGGTGTTGGTGGCAATTTTTGTTGTTGTTGTTGCTGGAGATGGAACCCAAGGCTTCACGCATGCAAAGCAAGCACTCTGCCAACTGAGCTATTTCCCTAGTCAACTGGTGGCAAATTCTTCAGGTCAAAAGGGAAGTCTTCTCATAGCTCCCCTCTTTTAGACTTCTCTTTCAAGCCAACTTGTCCTAAAATTCCTATCTTTCTCTCCTTTTCTCTCTTTCTTTCATACTTTCTCCAAGTTTTCTCCCTTCAAGCCTAAAGGAAAATGAACCAATTCTGAAGTAACAGAATCTTTCTTCTGTTCATTATTTTAAATTTGAAAAGTGTCAATACAATATCATATAGCATAAACAGGTATGTTTGTGAGTTTACATGCACATGCATACCTGTATGCTTATCTGACTAAGAGAATTTTAGGGAAACTACTATTTATTGGTTGGGAAAACTAAAAAAGAATTCAGAAGATTGATGATGAAGTACAGATTTCCCACTTTGGTTTCTTTGGGGTGGGGTACCCCACCCTCCACTGTAGTGAATTAAAATCTTGTTCTAGAAATGTTGGGATTTAAAATCTCAAAATATTGGGGCAGGAGCTGAATTGGTTGCAGATAAGGTCTGAGAAGGGCCAGGAAGCTATAATGTTTCTAAGGAATCCCTGGAGAGTGTCCTGCTTACTCTGGAGCCAGGGTCCTAGTTTTCTCTACCAACAATAAAATGTATGTAATTAGATTCACCTCTATGAAGAAGAAGAAGGGAAAATGCATTAGTACTATGCTGTTTCAAAAGGGAGAAAGGGCATTTGATAAGATGATTGATTTTCATCTGTCATGAAAAGCTTTCTTGTAAAGAAAAAAGAAATCTCAGTATGATTGTAATAGTAAAAAGGCTGATTCTCATTTCCTGCCTAATGAATTATTTACATATTCCACTGCAGGCCATTTATACTCAATGTACACTTAAGCAGTGCTCCAAAAGGGGTATATTCATTTATAACAGCACTGCTTCTGAATTCAACGTATTCTCCTCATTTACTAAGAGAATACGCTGGTGTTCTCCACCTTAGAGGTGAATGAAGACCCGTGTTACCCTACAGTGGCTCCTCTATGACCACAGAGCAATGAGTGATGTGAGTTTTACAATGATGTCCTTATTTTAGCAATAAAAACAGACAATATTACCAATTTAGAACTGGGCCAAAAAGGGCCATTGTAACCCTTAAGTATGGTCCAGTCACTAACTGAATCTGTCTTGGGGTCCTGTTGTTATCTCCTGACTCCTCTACATCCCTCCTCCATGACTTAGTGCAGGTTTAGAGGATATGAGGAACTGGCAGTATTTAAATGGAACATGGTATTTTTAATATCTTGGGACATCTTCTAGGTAACAAATTGTGGGCAAGTTTTAGACTCTTTCCCAAAGGTATGCATTTAACATACCTAGCTCATTTATAGAAGAGGAGCAGGTTTTCCCCCTCATAGAAAAGCCCTGTTCTTGCCCCACATGCTATGTGGGAAGAAAGATATATCTTCAGATCCCTACAGGCTCCTTAATCCTCCATCCCTCATTACAGATATTGGCTGGGAACTTTGCAATAGCAGTAGTAGCAGCAGGCTGATTCCCAGTAGGTTGCTCAGAATGCAATGGGTTTTGTTATTTCATGTTGCTATAAGGATTAATTTCCCCATTAATACCTCAGCTGGACCACTTTTTGTGATGGCTTTTCTGATTTTAAAGCAACTTAAAATTTCCAGTTTAATATTAGTTTTGAAATATAATTCATTTCTGTGGATTAAAGATGTGGTGATGAAACTAACAGAAATATAGCAGCAGCATGGATTCTTAGCTATATTCAAACACTGTACCAATGAGTTCTAGTTTATCATACTTTTTCAGAAAATCAGGAATACCTTTGGGATATACAACCGAGGCATATTTTAATGTGTCCACAAATGCAAGCCATCTCTTGAGGAATTTATTTTCAAATTCAAATTCTATTGTCAAAAATATCTTTTCAATTACTAATCCTGTGGCTTTGTATTGCTTCTTATTTTCTGAATGATAATCCAGGTTTGAAAATTGTGACTATAGAGTTTCACTTTTGATTATCAATAATAAGTTGAGTAATTTTCAGGAATATCATTTTTTACTTCATGAACTTGTGAGATAACTTTAGAATTAAGTACTTTTTATTTATTGGGAGATACACTATTTATAAAAACAAAAGCATATATGTACACTTTACTGAATAAATTAGAAAATAGTATAAATCCCATCTAAGTTAGAAAATAGTACACTGTTAGCCAGAAAACACATCATCAGCCTCTTGGCAGTTCATTAGTTGACACATTCCTTCCTCTTTCCACCAAAGTTACTTCTGACTATTAAAATCTCTCCTTGTTTTTCTTTTCAGTTTTACCACATATGATGAAACCATAAACAATATACTGTTTAATTTAGCTTAACATTCACATAAACAGCTGAAGGTATCCTTTTGTGTCTTGCTTCTATCAAAATTATAATTATGAAAATATGTGTTGTTCTATGTAGCTATAATTCATTAATTTTCATTGCTGTATAATATTCCATTATACAAATATACTAAGATGAAATTATCCACTTTACTGTTGATAAATGTAGGTCATTTGTGTTTTTTGCTATTACAAATAAAGATTCAATGAGCATGCATGCACAGGCTTCCTGGTGCATATAAATATACAATACTATTTATTACATATTTAATTCAATATTATAATATTAAATATTATATTTAATAGCAAATATCTAGGTTAATATGAAATAGAGTATAACTAAATATTGATCTCTGTATCATAGTTCATGTCCATCTTTGAATTTATGTAATAATGCCAGAGTTCTTTCCAAGAAACCATACCAGTTTATATTCCCAGGTGCAGTGGGTGTGAATTTCAGTTGCCACATTTTCCTTCCAAAACATAGTCAATGTTATATAATGGTAGTTATATAATGGTATCTCATTTGGGTTTAAATTTGCATTTCATTGAATCTTGAACACCCATTCAGAGGTGTATTGACTATTTGGATTCCTTCTTTGGTGACTATGCTATTTAAGTGTTTGACTCTTTTAATTACTGTGTTATCTATAACAGTGATATTGATTTGTAAAAGTTCTTCAAATATTCTAGACTCGAGTTCTTTGTCAATTATATTACAGGCAAACATCTTCCTTCAGTTTATGACATTTGACTTTGTCATCCGATTAATAAAAAATCTTCAGTTTTAATGCAGTTTAATTTAGTATTTTTTTCTGCAGCATAATATTCATGTTTTATTTAGGAGTCTTTTTCTACACTAACATCATGATGATAATCTTCTCCATAAACTAAATATTTCATATTGTGGGTGTTGTATACTTATTTTCAATTTAACTGGAATTTAGTTTTTTAAAAAATATTAAATTGGGGTCAAAGATCATTTTTCTCCATGGATTTCAAATTGAACAAGCACCATTTCTTGAGAAATCCATTCTTCCCTGCTGATCTTCAAATGTTTGTTTGTTTGTTTGTTTTATATCAACTGTCTATATATGAGCAAATCTAGTTCTAGTTTCTCTATTCTGTCCTGTTTGACTGTTTCAGTCCAACAATCAACACAAACATCTTTGATTTCCAGAGCTTTAAAATAATAAGCCTTGAGGTCTGGGGAAGTAGCTCAGTGATTGAGCACATACCTAGAATATGTAATACCCTGGGTTTAATCTCCAACACCATAAAAAAAAAAAGAAAAACCCTGATATATGGTCAGAAAATAGTCTCACTTTGTTCTTCTGTAGGGGATCCTGATTTTCCTTATCACTTTTCTCTTTCTTCTAAACTTTTTGAAACAGCTTATCACATTCCACAAAATTAATGTTAGGCATTTCAAGTGGGATTATACTAACCCTTTAGAGCATTTGGATTGAATTTATCTTTAAGATACTGTGCTTTTCAATTCATGAAAATGTTTATCTCTCTGTTTATTTAGGTCTTCTTCAATTTCACAAAGGCTGTAAGATTTCTCTTTAAAGGTCATACATAAACACAGATCAAATATTTTTTGTCTTTTTGGCACTAAAATTATTATATGAATTTGATCTCATATAATTAAAAACAGCTTGCATTAGCTGATTTTCTAATGTTAAGCAAACTTAATCCAAGCCTATTATTCTTTTTATGTGTTATAGATTCAGTTTGCTATTATTATGTCTAGGATTTTTAAATCTATGGTCATTGGCTATGCTTCAGTCAGCTTCTTCCTAGCTATAACCAAAAGAACTAACAAGAACAACTAGAGGATGAAAAGTTAATTTGGGGGCTCCTGGTTTCAGAGGTGTCAGTCTATAGATAGCAGGCTCCATTTCTCTAGGCTACAGGTGAGACAGAATATCAGGAAGAAGTGTGTGGCAGAGGAAACTAGCTGAGGACATGCCATTAATGAAGCTTAGAGAGTGTTCTGCTTACCAGGAACAAAATATACATCCCAAAGTCATGCCCTTAATGACCTACCTTCTATAGCCTCACCTTATCTGCCTACAATTACCATTCACTTAATCCACTCTAGTGAATTAATGCACTGCTTAGGTTACGGCACTCATAACCTAATTATTTCACTTCTAAACCTTCTTGCATTGTCTTAGACATTTATTCTCATGAAAACCTTTTGGGAGACACCTCACACCTAAATTTAACAGGCAAGATTGGCCTATAAGTTGCTCTTCTTCTATTTTCCTCCTCAGGTTTTTGTATTAAGGATCTGGTCGCATAGCACAAGTTGGAAAGTGTTTATTTTTCCCCTATATTCTGGAAAAGTATATGTGAGGCTAGAATAACCTTTTCTTGAACATTTATAACCATGTTTTCCACATCATCCTGGTAGTATTCCTAGCAATTAGATGAGGGCAAATGTGGTATGAAGTAGATTTACCTTTGGTTCTCCCCCCTTCATAGAGCTGTGAAGTTTATCAAGTAAAAGCATAGGTAGTGTGTTAGTCATCTTTTCCTCACTGTGACCAAAATACAAAAGAACAACTTAGAGAAAGAAAAGTTCATTTTGGGACCACAGTTTCAAAGGGTCAGTTCATAATCAGTCCACTTCATTGTTCTGGGTCTGAGATGATGTAGAACATCATGGAAGAAGTGTATGGCAGAAGAAAGATTCTCAGCTCATGGCAGCCAGGATTTAGAGAGACTGGGAGAAGGAGAGATGTAGAAACCAAGGACAAGATATCGTCTAAGGACATGCCCCCTGGTGATCTACTTTCTCCAGACACACCCTACCTGCTTACAGTTAACACCCAGTACTCCATTCAAAGTATTAATCCATCAAACTTGAAAGCATTTGTTAAGTGAAATAAGCCAAACTCTGAAAGTCAAGGGTCATATGTTTTCTCTCATATGTGGATACTAGAGAAAAAAAAGGAAAGGAAAATAAAATGGTGGGGGAGGGAATCTCATGAAAATAATAGGGTTACTAATAGAGTAAAGGAAAAGGACCAGTGGGAAGGAGGAGAGGAGGAACAGAGGAGGTACTAGATGATGATATTGGCCAAACTGTATTGTTATATATGTGTGTGTATATATATATATATACACACACAAATATGTAACAATAAATCCAATTATTATGTATAATTATAATGCACTAATCAAAAACTAGGACAAAATATAAAATTCTCAAAAAACCCACAAATTGTTAATCTATCAAATGGATTAATTCCCTAATGAGGTCACAACTCCCATGGTCTAACCATTGCCTAAAAGCCCCACCTCTGAATCTTGTTGTATTGGGGACCATGCTTACAAAGCATAAGCTTTTCAGGGGACATTAAAGGTCTAAACCATAACAGAGGGCCTCACTATATTCCAATTATTTTTAATGCCTGTGTATACATATTAAGATAAAATAAAAATATTGCATGGAACATACTAAAACAAAAATTACTTGTGATTTATCTGAAATAAATTATAAATATCTAGACTACACACCAATTTTAGTTATTTTTCCCTGATTATTTAATAACTCCTTGCTTTACAGAATTTGCTTTTGAAATTCCTTAGAGTTACAGCCTACTTACATTGTAACATAATTTCTACATAGGTAGCTGCCAACTTATTTCTTTTGTTTCCTGAAGAATCATTAATGACAATGTATGCTCAGCATTTATATCATGAGCCAGTATATTGAACATGTACAGGCCGAAAGGTAACAACTAGAATTTCTCTTCAAATTTGATTTCTTAAGCATGGCATAACTTGATTTTCCATTCTTTAAGATTCTGTTGTTATCAATTGATTGACAAGGTTTTTTAATGTTGTCCAATGACAAAAAAGAGCATTGTCGAGATTTCTTTACTCCCTTCTTCAACATTACACATGATGATTTTACTTGTTCCTGTGCTAGAAGAGTATATAGTGATACCCATGTGAAAGAATCAAATGGAATGTAATGAAATATATTTATAAAGATAGTCATGGCAAATGCCATAATAATTACCCATTTTAGTCAAAATTTCTTTTTCTGTTAATAAGTAATGTTGTCCCTTTTAAGAAAAGCCTTGACACTTAAAGGAATGAGGTTTCCATCAATTATTTCCTTAACATGTTCAATGAGTTCCTTTAAACACTAGAGTATTTCAATAATACTATTATTCTTTCAAATTGCAAAATCCTACTGTGAAAGATATATTGAAAACTATGAACAAGAAATACATAGGCTTCACCCAATGAATGATTTTAAAAGTCAAAAATAATTTTGAGGAGCTTTTCTTTAGAACAGAAATATGATTTCAGTGCTTCAAAAAAATTCTGAAAATTCTTTTAACTGTATTTATTAAACAGAGCTAATAGGCTTTTAAATGAGAGAGAACTGATAAATACTGGATGCTAACAGAATAGCAAAAATACTTTAATTGCTAATTTAAATCAGTACAAATGCTGAAGTAAGAGAACAATTTTGTGGCAATTACTTCAATGTTAATAGAAAGAACATCAGATACTATTTGAGCAGAATTATGCAGAATATAGAAAGTATAGTCAACATTTTCCATGGAACCATTCATGATCTGCTTCAGTTTTGAATGAATTTCCTACAAATATACAAATATTCACCAAAATTTGTGTTATTTCTATGAAAGCACTATATTTTTTTTAATATTTATTTATTTACTTTACTTGTACACAATGCAATGCATTTTATGTTTACGTGGTGCTGAGGTTCAAACCCGGGCCACACACGTGCGAGGCCAGTGCTTTGCCACTGAGCCACAACCCCAGCCCTATATTTTTTCTTATTCATTCCTAACTCAAAAATAAAGTCATTGCAAAAACAGAGAGAAAGAAGAAACAAGAAATAAAAGAAAAAACTTCCGTTTCTAAAGTTTCATTTGGAAGGAATTTTATTTATAATAACTTTGTGAATAAGTCTTTTGATGAGAAAACTATTGCAAAAGCAAAGGAAAATGTTTTCCTGCATTCATTAATTGCATCTATTGTTATGCTATAAAATTTTTACATATTTGAGCAAAGATAATTTAAATATATCATTTAGATCTTCAATAATCTTCCTAATAGTAAATTGAGCTATTACAATTTTTATTATCACAGTAGATTTCACCCTGGCATGATGAAATCTGCTTGCAATTTTGAAATCAGAAATATTTCTGATAGTAGTACATTAAAAATAGTCAGCTAAGCTGAAAGACTAATGATGATCTATAGTGCAATAGAACATTACAACTTCTGCTGTGACTATTATATCTCCTTCTTGTGAATTCCTCTTAAACAATGGGATTTTTATCACTATCTTTAGTACTAGGTTAGGAAATCATACATGTCTCATGCACAGTCATTAGTATATGCTGGTTTATATATGATATTTCACCATTTTCTATATTGAATGAACAATTGCATAACACATAAAAAGCTTTGAAAATATTTGTTCCTTATTTGATAAATGCCTGTTGTTCATAAAATTCATCACAACATTTACATTTAAACTTTGGGCAACCTCAAGTTCAAATATACACAAATAAAAAAAGATAATAGCATCTGCTGCAAGAATTGCAATATTGAATTTTAAACTCACTGCTGTGTCAGTGAATCTATCACTCACAAGTGTGAACAGGTCTCTAAACAATTGTAAAATGTTGTGAGCTTTCAAAGTGACAATAAGTTGAACTCCATACCTGGTACAAAAAAATGTGACTTTCTCTCTTACCTGTAGGGAGAACCACAGATGTGAGATAAAGTCTTCCTGAATGAAGTCAGAGCTGATCCTATAAAAAATTTTGGTTAGTCTCTGTGGACAGAAATTGGCAGACATCTGAAGTGGAAGTGTTTACAGACTTTCAGCTGTGTCCTGTGGTCACTAGAGTAATGGCTACTGTGTATTGGCTAACTTTGGAAAAAAACAAGGCCACTGGACAAAAGCCCTTGGTGATTGGCTACTGTCTAAAACTGTAAGACTGTCACAGATTGGCTGACTTTCAAGACAAGGGTTTTATCAGTGATTGGTTGATTTTTCAGAAGCCTGGGCAGTCAATGATGGGCTAGATTTCAGAAATTTAGATTAAGGCAATCTGTAAGACTGTAAGACTGTCACAGATTGGCTGACTTTCAAGACAAGGGTTTTATCAGTGATTGGTTGATTTTTCAGAAGCCTGGGGCAGTCAATGATGGGCTAGATTTCAGAAGTTTAGATTAAGGCAATCACTGATTAAGCCAATTGTACTAATTAGAAGTTACAGCTAATTAATGGTGGTTAGCTGTTCATGGCGTACAACTTTGGCAACAGAATTTTCCCTTCTTAAATATTACCTTTCTTTAATGCCAAGAACCTCTGTGAAATTTGAATAGGGCACTTGTTAACACCAAGATAAAGTCATTCATGTCAGACATAGACAAAGTAAAGCTGGGAAGTCATGAAGGAGGGGGACTCATGCTTGTGTATCCAAAATGAGAAGTATCACAAAGAGTTCCTAAAACCCACAAGAACATCATTCACATTCTATACACCTCACACATTATTTGCCATACACCCCTTACTTGTTCTGCACATTCAACACATATTTCTGTTATAAGGTTTATTGCAAGAATTCTTCAACATTGCAGAAGTTCAGGTAAGATATTCTTGCCTAGCAACAACTATCTCCATCAATGGGCTAATGCCAGCTCCTGCAGTGAGGTGCTGTGACCAATGAACCTTGTTTCAGAGTAGTTTAGGTGAACTTCATTGTGCCTTTAAAAGTTTCCCCTTACCTCAAATTTTCCAGATGCACCTATACCTTGTAGGATGCCTGTGTATCCTACATTGCAATATCCTGTCACTCATTCCTGGATAATTTCTATTATGTCAAAGGCCATCCTCTTTGCTATTATTTAGATTAGCACTCCTTTTTTTTTTCTCTCAACCAAATCTGCAGGAACAAAAGCCAAATCTTTCTTTGTAAAGATATCATTTTAGCTGGTATTACCTTAAATAATTTAATTGCCAATTACAAAGTTTGAAAAATAATTTTAATGCTGTAGTTTTTTAACTTTATTTTTTAAATTTTTATTCTTCTAATTCGTTATACACTTTTGCAGTTTACATTTCATTTCATATTACATATAAAGAGCACAATTTTTCAAGTTGCTGGTTTAATATGAAGTATTTTTGCAACAATTGTGTCTTCATACGTGTATTTAGGGTAATCATGGATAACTCAGTATGCTATTGTTCCTATCCCCGAAGCAAACGTAGGACATTCTGGTTATCTGGACAAATTCAATACAGGGTACAGGACAAAAATGTGTAGAGTACATATCATAAATATTCAGAATCTCTAGCAACCTAGATGAATTCATATCTGAGGAGGGATCTTCTAGGACTGAACTTTCCCAGCAATGCTCAATAGGCACCTTAGAGTTCTGTGAGTGTCAGGGCCCTGATCAAAGAGGAGAGAATGGGTACTGAGTGGATGGGACTTTGAACTTGCAGTTCCCACTTTACCCAGACTGCCTAGCCTTCTTCATGCTCATAAGTTGGATTTATGAGGAAGACTTAAGCTAGAATAAGAGGTCCCATGTTAGAAATTTTCATGATCATTGTCTCCTAATTAGATTCAATAATGCATTCTAGACTCTTGGCATCTAGAAAAACTTGAATTACTCTGAAGTTGCCACATTCCCAGAACACAGCAGTTAGAGCAGATAAGTGGACTGGTATTGTGGGTATAAACTAATTTTTGGACAAAGGCTATCAAAAGTAGAATTCTAAAAGGGACCCACAATAAAAGGTGAAAGGTTGAAAAGTCAGGAGATATAACTATATTTAATATGAGTTACAAATAGGCATAGGAAAAGGAACACATTTATGCTTAGAAAGGAGCTTAAGTAAACTTTCCATAATTGGTGAATATCTGGGTAAGTATTTTCCCAAGGAAGTGCTTATTCTTCCCCAAGGACGAATTTGGCTTTATTATGTTTTATTAAGCTTTGCAATTTTGGCTTCCAACTGTATTTTCAGGAAGGGAAATGACATCCTAGAGTATATAGGTCACTATACACACAAAGCTTGATTTTTCCTAAACTTACAGCTTAAAATAACTTCCATTGATGATGTCAGATTTAACCCATTTTGTTCCATCATTCCAGTTGTGGAACACCTATAGAAATTTTAATATAGTATATAATGTGATTTGATATAGAATAAAATTGGAATACAATTATAAAAGGAATGCAATTATATCATATATAAGACCTAGGTAATTGTTTCCAACCTATTTTAATGCATTTGTGTCAATTTCATTGAAATATTCACAGAATTGAGAACTTGGGACTTAATGGGTTAATCACCAGTCCAGATCCTTCTCTTTATAGCCAGGCCCATGTTTTCTACTGCCCACTGGACAAGCTACTTGCACAGCCCACAGAACCTTACATGACCCACACTAACTTCATCCACTACAACTTCCTCATCTCTGCCTCTAATTCAAATCACTATCAACTTTTCTTCTTCCTCTATCTTCAATATCACTCCAGAAAAACATTCTCTATTTAGTCACTAAAACTTCTCTTATAGACACGAGCTCGAGCGCGCGCACACACACAGACACACACAAACACACAATTTCCAATAGTTGCTTGACTTCCCCAAACTGTCAAATATATCTGCTCTTCTCCATCCCCCCACCCACAACTGAAATTAAGTGCCATATTATTTCCTTTACTTTCATTTACTATGTTGTTTTCCTCAGTTCATCAATCAGTCAGGATTCAACCATAGAAGCAGAATCAGTAGGAGATTATAGAAATATATCCTGGAGGCTGGGGACATAGCTCAGTGGTAGAGTGCTAACCTAGAAATATACCCTTGTTTATTTATTTATTCAAGAAATACAATTGTACAAAAGTTGGGGCTGCCTAAGCACATCTGAAATTTGTCAGGCTGGCAATCAAAATAGGAAAATTATAGACAGGTTGAAATTCTTAGTCACAGGCTGAATTTCTATACGAAGCCAATGGGAAACAGAAGGTCATGAATAAGGATGGGACTCCATGGCAAAAAAACAAAGGTGCTATTTACAGGCAGAATCTCTTCTCAGGGAAGTATCAAACCTTATTTTTTAAAATTCCACTTCTTACTTTGAAGCAATTATGGCTTTGCATGCAAGGAAATAATACAGATAGGTGGCATGTACCATTTACCCAGTTCTTCTGAATAGCAATGTCTTGCAAACTTATAGCACAATAACACAATCTGGATATTGGCATTCACACAGTCAAGTGCAAATATTTTAGTCACCACAAGGATTCCTCATATTTTTCTTTTCTAGATTCAATCATCTTTCTGTCATCCACCTTCCCTCCTTAATGCCTGACAATCACTACTCTGTTTTTTTTTTTTTTTAACTTTATCATATCAAAAATGTTATATGAATGGAATCATACTATAAGTAACATTTTGGAATTGGTTTTTCTCTGAGCATTCTTTTCTGGGTAACCATCCAGTCTATTGCATGCTAATTAATATTTATTGCTTATTAATATTAAATAGCATGGATATACCACAGTTGTTTTAGCCATTCACCCATTGAAGAACATCTGAGTTATATCCAGGTTTTGGCTATTACATTTAAAGCTCCTGTAAATAATTCTGTACAAGTTTTTGTAAGGATATGTGTTTCCATGTAAATGCCCAGGCATATAATTACTAAGTAGTATATATTTAGTTTTATAATGACCTATTAAACTTTTTTCTGGTGTGTATCTGAGTGAACCAGTTTCTCTGCATCCTTACCAGCATTTGTTGTCACTATTTGTTATTTTAGTAATTCTGATAGGTGTATAGTGATATATCTCATTGTGGTTTTAATTTGCATTTCTTTGATGATTAATGATTTTGAATATGTTTTTATGTGTTCATTTGCCATCTCTATATCTTCCTCAGTGAAATGCCTGCCCATGTCTTTGGTCCATTTCCTAGTTTAATTGTTTTTATATTGTTGAGTTTTGAGAGTTTTGAAATATATTCTAGATATTTGTCTTTTTTATTTATTTTTTGGTCGTGTTGGGAATTGAACCCAGGGCCTTGTGCAGATATTTGTCTTTTTTAAGATATGTGGTTCACAAATCTTTTTTTAGAGTAGAATATTTTAAAAATTGTGAAACACAGTATACAAAAAAGTATATAAAATATAATGTACAATTTAGAAATAATAAAATCTTTATGGAGAATCACTAACTCAACACCTACTTAATAAATACAACAATATCGGTCTCTAAGAAGCTTCCTGAATGTTCCTCAGTGTTGCATTCTTACCCTTTCCACACCAGAGGAAGTCTCTATGCTGATGTGTAATAGCCCTTGATTTTACCTGTAGTCCAGGCACCTAAGTATAGATCTCTAAAATGTTTAATTTGCCTGGTTAAGAATCATACTTTTTTTTTTCCTTTGTGACTTATCTGTTTGGATCAAAGTTATTTTAAAAATTTTTATAAATTTATTTATTTTAATTAGGTATATATGACAGCACAATGCATTTTGATTTGAGCCAGCTATCCTACTCCTCGGTCTATACCCAAAGGACTTAAAATCAGCATACTATAGTAATGCAGTCACATCAATGTTCATAGCAGCTCAATTCATAATAGCTAAACTGTGGAAGCAACATAGATGCTCCACAATAGATGAATGGATAAAGAAACTGTGGTATATATGCACAATAGAATATTACTAAGCAATAAAAGAGAATAAAATTATGGCATTTACAGGTAAATGGATGGAGTTGGAGAATATCATGCTAAGCCAAGTAAGCCAATCCCAACAAACCAAAGGCTGAATATTCTCTCTGATAAGTGGATGCTGATCCACAATGGGGGGGGGAATGGGAAAAATGGAGGAACTTCGATTGGCTTTGATTGGGCAAAGGAGAGGGACGTTGGGGAGGGGCAATGGGGACAGGAAAAATGGTGGAATGAGATGGACATCATTACCCTAGGTACATGTGTGTATTGATGGTGAAGATATTTTTTTAATTTCACATCTCTTGCATCCACTGCATATATGATGCAGGATTGCTCCGGTTTACAATGTTTGCATCCACAGACATGTTAATCTAACTCACTGATACAGCTGATTTTCCCCCATTTTTCCTGTTCATACTCTCTGCCAATTATGAATTCTATGTGCAACCAGACTTGGAAGGATCTGGCAGGAGATGATATGTGAAAGTAACCTCGGGGATAATTAGAGAAAATAAATGGGTGTAAAGAGCTTCATGCCCACAGAAAAGACAAGAATGATACTCATGTGTGGAGGAGGAAGCCTCCAAAAGAAATTCTGGCAGTAAGTACATAGGTGGGGAGTAACCAGCATGGGGGAGGATATGGGAGCAGGTTAATTAAAAGAAGTTACAACTACCTTAAAGGAGGACATGGCAAGATATGCATGGGTGGAGAAGGCACCAAGAGTATGATAGGAATCATGAGGGCATATATGATTGGACAATTCAGCCAGCCTAGAGCAGACATTGCAATAGTTGCCTGTATGTGAAGTACAGCTAGCCTGGGGGAGGATTGTCCATATTGAACAATGGAAAGATCATCCAATACACAGAGAGAATGCAGCCAGCTTAAGGAAATATTCTTAGAAGACACAGGAGTGAGGTCTCAGCCAGTACAGGGAATCTCATGGGTGGATGGTATAGCTAGACTATCATAAGATGATGTAGATGTGTGTGGTTAGAAGGTGCAGCTAGGTGGGCTAAAAATTCCAAATATTATGCATTAATTAAAATTTTTAATCTACCAGGAGTCCTATGGGAAGAGCAAACATCCAGACCATGTGACTTCTCTCAGCAACAGTTGCAAAGAAGGAAGGTACATACTGCCTGTGGTAGGATTGAATGATCAGATAATGGGTAGAAGGAATATCCAGACGAAAGGAAAACCAGAAGATTGTGAGTACAGAGTGCAGCCAGCTAAGGTTAGAACATGTCAGGGTTTGCAGATGTGTGGCTGCAGCCATTTTAGGAGAGGTACGAGAAGATGATCCACAGGGGAGATTGTAGTCACCCTAGGGGCTAACATAGTTGGAGGTGCATAGGAAAGGGAACATTCATGGAGAAAACATCCAGTCAACAGCAGGATCGGGTGGGTAGGACATTGGTAGATGGAGAATCCAACCTAATGGAGGAAGTGGCAATAATTATAGTGTAGGAAGATGAAGCCATCTTAGGAGAAAACCTATAGGAAGTGAATGAATGAAATATGCAGTGAACTTATGTGAAAATTAGCACATAGGGACATGTATGGAGGGTTCAGAAAGACTAGAAAAGACTGGGCAGGAGATGTATGAGTGGAGGAAACATGAAGTCTAAGGGTAGACATACCAGGAAATGGAAGGCTTGAGGGAGCATAGCAGTTCCTAAAGAACAGCAGCAAATGAATCAGAGAAGGGGAAGGTGATACATGGGAATAAGGAGTATTCAGGTAAAGGTAAAATTGGCAAATACTGCATATGTGTAGGAAGCAGATATTCTATGCAAGGACTGAGCAGATTATAGGATGATTCTTAAGTATCTGCAAACATGGAGGGTAGAAAAGAGGAATTGGGTGAAAGTGCAATGCTAGAGGAGTTAACCAACCAAGGGGAGGAATCTACAGGAAGCTTATAGATGCAGGGTGAGTCAGGAATAAGAGGATTTGGAAGAAGGTACAAGGGTGAAAGGTACAGTCAATCTCTGGGTGGAAACATTGTCAAGTAGCTTATGGTTGGAGAATTCAACTGGCCAAAGGGAGGTGCATAGATGGAAGGAATATGTAGTCAAGTAAATGATTTGGTGAGTACTAAATGGCTTGACAGAGCATTCATCCTGTGAGAGGTCCTGGCAGGACTTGTGTGAGTGGAATATTAGGTGAGTATAGAAACAGTCATGGGTAATGGGAGCTGCCAGTATAGGGGAGAATCCAGAAAGAAATGCAAGAGCAAAGGTTGTAACCAGCTTTGGTAAAGACAGGGAAGAAGGTACATATGTGAAGGGCACATTTAGCCTAGGGGTGACACTAAAAGAAGTATATAGATGAACAGCCTTGAGAAGCAGTCAGCTGGAAGCACATGTACCAAGGGAGCATTCTGATTGTGTACAACTCTGAAGTGGACACAATAAAAGGTGCACAGGTGCAGCCAACCTCACAAAAACCTGGCAGAAAGTGCACAGAGAAAGTATAACCAGTCTACAGGAGGACCTAGCAGGAGCTACATCATGGAGGGTTCATCCATTGTGGCAAAAAAAAAAAAAAAACTAGACAGGAAGTGCTTAAGTGAAGGGACCAGACCACAGACATGAGGACATTGCAAAAAATGCACATATGGAGAAAGCACCCAGTTTGGGGTAGTATTTAGCAGGCAAGGCATGGGTGGAGAAAGCATTCATCCTAGGGGAAAACTCATTAGGTTCATGAGTAAAAGGTGCCACAAGCCCAGCACAGGACACAGAAGAAGATACAAGATTTTAGAGAATTTCTTTTCTAGGAGAGTAATGGAAGGAGATACATAAATTCATGAGGGTGTACCCATCCTAAGGTAGAAACTGGCTGGAGATGTATGGGTAGAAGGAACATCCAGCTGAAAGGAAGACATAGCAGGATGTGCACATTGAGGACATATTGAAGGTGTTGAATAGTTCAGGGTGGAGCCTAAGTATTAGTCCATCAGGAAATGCATGGTGGAAGGGAGAATCAAACCCTGATGAAGCTGGAAATGCATGAGAAGAGGGGGGCACTCAGGTTAAGGGAGGACTTGATAGAAAGTGCATTAGTGAGTGATCATGACAGTCTAAGGGAACACATGGCAAGTGGCTCATATTTAGAGTTCAGTCAGCTCAGGAGAGAAAAATAGCAGGAGATATATGGGTGGAGTTATCATCCATTCAAATAATACTCATCAGGAAGTATACAGGTAATGGAGCATCCTCCTATAGGCTAAAATAACAAAATGTGCATGGGAAGAAGTTGCATCTAGACTGAGAAAGAAATAAGAAGGAAGGAAATTCAGAAAGCAGCCATGGTAAGGGAGAACCCACAAGGAAGTGCAGGAGTTGAAAGTGGCCATCCTGGAGGAAGATTCTAAGGAGATGCAAAGGAAAAAAGTACAGCCAACCTAGGGAGGAATAGCCTAGAGAATATATGGATGCAGCATCCTATATAAGGGAGGACCAGGCAGGAAGTACATGGAATAGAAGGTTCAGTTTAGGACTTGGCAAGCGGTACACTGGTGGGTGGTAGAGTCAACCTAGGATGATGCTTCTGTGATACATTGGTGAGGGTTGTAGCCCGTCCAGAGTAGGGATTAGCAGGAGGTGCATGGGGAACTGAACAACCACTTTGGGGTTATATAGCTGGAAATGCATGACCTGCAGGGTATAGCCAGTATAGACAGTTTCTAGCCAGTCTCTAGCCAAAGGGCACTGAAGGAGGTGCATGAGTGTAACATCAGTTACCTTAGGAAGTAATATGTCAGCAAGTGCAAGGGTGGAGGGAGTGTCCCATTTAAGACTAGATTCAACAAGGAAGAGCATGTACAAAGGGGAAAGCAGCTTTGAGGTTTCACCAGTAGGCACATGGGTGAACACAAATGACTGACTGTAGTGAGGTTATCTACCTATTTTTGGGGGGGTTCTGGGGATTGAACTCAGGGCACTTCACAACTGGGCCACATCCCCAGCCCGTTTTTGTTATTTTATTAGAGACAGGGTCTCACTGAGTTGCTAAGTACCTCGCCATTGCTGAGGCTGGCTTTGAACTCGTGATCCTCCTGCCTCAGCCTCCCAACTATCTATCAAAGTGACCATACAATGTTTAATAAACACAACATTTAAATAAAGATGCAAATGCTTAACATTGACAGAAATGTAGATTTGCTATTTATTTTAAGGAGAATAATGAATGACAAGATAAATTTACCAAAAAAAAAAAAAAAAAAAAAAGTAGAATGCCATTCTGGTGAAATATGTGATCTTTGCTATTTGAAAAGATTACCAAAGATTACCATTTCAGGTGAAGAGCAAAACTTTTACAATTTGTTATTAAAAGCAGCGCCATGCTCCAAGGAATCTTTGTTATTTTCACAGAGTGAAAACCAAATTCTAGGTTTGCATCCCATCATTGATTCGAAAGGAAGCACAAACTGTTTTCTATAATCTGATGGGTGATCCCATCAAAACTGAGACAGATTTGGCAAAGTTTTAACACAGATTTCTGTTCCTTTTCTGATTCTCTTGTCTTAAAACTTCTGCAAGCTAAAAATCCTTTTTATGGTGGAAATACAAAATGGTCAGAATTTGGTTTCAATTTTGCAAGATGAAGAAAATTCTAGAGATCTTCTGTACAACATTTGCCTACAACAATACTAGTAGTACTATATACTTAAAATTTAAGAGATCGGGCCAGGTGCGGTGGCACATGCCAATAATTCCAGCAGCTCTTGAGGCAGAGGCAAGAGGATCACGAGTTCAAAGCCAGCCTCAGCAATTTAGTGAGACACTAAGCAACTCAGTGAGACCCTGTCTCTAAATAAAATACAATATAGTGCTGGGGATGTGGCTCAGCGGTTGAATGCCCGAGTTCAATCCCTGGTACCCAAAATAAAATAAAATTAAGAGATCAGATCTTATGTTAAATGTTCTTATCCCAATGAAATAAAAATATTTTCATAATGGTAAATAATAACTAGAACACTACTTTATGTGATCAATAAACCTGGGCTAGTTTAGGACAAAAGCATACCCAAGTAGAAAAAAGAATGTGTTTGTTATACTAATACTGATACATCATAGTAGATATACTTATTTTTATTAAGCATTGAAGAAGATTAAACTAGCATTTTGTTAAATATTTAAATTATCTGAATTTGAATTCTTAAAACTAATCAGTCTTTGAGAGAATATATATATTAATCTAGTACATATAAAGAATCAAAGATTCCATTTCTTTATTTTCAGGGATTTGTAGAAACATTCAATTTACATACACAATTAGTTATCTCAACATATCAATCAAAACAGAGCTCCTTTAATTTTAAAGAATTTGTCGTGTCATATATTAGTACCATGTAGAGTTTAGGAAATTTTACTTACTCACACAATCAGAAGTGAAGGCAAGCCTGAATTACAGACACGTAGACACATCAGCACAGAGACACAGAGCTTTTCACTTCAATTTTACAAATTTCAGCCATGGGTCAGGAGAAAACACAGAAACAATAAAACTGCCTGGTACAGATATCAAAGAGTTGTTCTCCTTCCAGAGAGTATGAAGTTCTTCTGTGTATTGAGCTGAAAAATAAACAAACAAAACTACTGACAAACCAGATTCTCTATTTTCTCTCACCCAATAGAGATGTTTCTCTACAAACTATCAGTTTATTTAGATAGATATCCAAATGGTCAGACCACAAAACAAATTCTCACTATATGACCAAGCAATTGCACTTTTTGATATAGACACAAGAGAATTGAAGACATATGTTCACACAAAAACTTACAGATAAATGCTCATAGAAGTATTACTTATAACAGCAAAAAGAAACAGCCCAAAGATCCATCAACTGATAAATGGATAAACAGAATGTGATACATACATATAATAAACTATTTTATAGCCATTGAAAACAATATGTTAAGGGAACAAAACCAGACACTAAAGGCTACATATTGTGTGATCCTATTGAAATAAACTGCCTAGAATAGGCAAACCCATAGAGACAGGAGATTAATTTTTGCCAGGGGCTGGTGGGCAGTAAAATAGGTGTAACTGCTTAATGGTGTAGAGTTTCTTTGGAAATGATGAAACTGTTCTGAATACTGAGAGTGTTGATAGTTTCACAACATGATGAATGGACTAATGGGCACTGAATTGTACAACTAAAATGACTAAAATGGTGAATTTTATGTTATGTGAATTTTATCTTAATAGAAAATAGACTAAAATGAGAGCAAAAACAAAATTCCCAGCCATGATTGCCAGAAATGGAGAATAATTTATCAGTTGTGAATGAACCACAAAACAGAACAAGAATACTAAATTAGAAGACAGGAAAGCAAAACTTATAAAACAGAGTACATGAAGCTCCGTGGGTGTAATGGATTCATATATAAGAGCAAAAAAAAAGAGGTAGGCATGGGCTTTAAACATGCATGTGGTACATTTCTTTAATTAAAGTTTACATGACTGTAGTAGGTGAAATTAATTGGATACATAGTGAGTGTCCTCCAAAACAAGTAAAGATAATTATCAAAAATGTAAAATCGCTGGGTGAGGTGGCACACACGCTTGTAATCCCAGCGATTCGGGAGGCTGAGGCAGGAGGATCCCGAGTACAAAGCCAGCCTCAGCAACCGCGAGGCACTAAGCAATTCAGTGACACCCTGTCTCTAAATAAAATACAAAATAGGGTTGGGGATGTGGCTCATAGGCCGAGAGCCTCTGAGATCAATATCTAGTACCCACCCCCCCTGCAAAAAATAATAAAAATAGAAAGACTAGAGTCAGATAACCTGGAGCTGTATTCTACAGAAAAGGAAAATTTTTCATTGAATCAGTTTTTTTGTAGAGTGTTCAAGTCAAGTCGAGTTTCTTCAAAAAGACATTGAGGTGACCAGGTTCCTGTCAGGCCTAATCAGGACCCAGTGGACACCAGTGACATCATAAAGTCTGGGTTGTCACAAAGACAGCTTTGACAAATGAGAAGCACAGGGAAACAAGTGGGTGGGGCTAAGCACTAGCTATTTGAGAGGTGCGGCCAGTGGAGAAATCAAGCAGAGCCAATTGTAGCAGAACCCATAGAGCCATGCCTGGGAAAAAAAATACCGTAGGAGCTACAAGTCTAAGAAGCAGACCATCTCCAGATCCACCAGAGCAGAGCTGCAGTTCCCTGTTAGCCGTGTGGACCGCTTCCTGAGACAGGGTCACTGTGGCCAGCGCCTGAGCTCGTCGGCCCCTGTTTTCCTGGCTGGTGTCCTTGAGTACCTGACCGCCAAAATCCTGGATCTGGCAGGTCAAGAGGCCCACAGTAACCTCAAGATGCGCATCACCCCGGAGCATGTGGGGAAGGTGCTGGAGAAGAATCGGCATCTCTATCGCCTCTTCGAGGACAACGCCAACCCTCCAGATGCTGAGAAACCCAACAAGAGTAAGAAGTAATGACGCCTGGGTCTCCAGCCCTGGTGGGACTTCATCAAAAGTCTCACCCAGCCCCCAGATCCCTTAGAGGAGGGAGACCGTGCTGATGTCATCAGACATGTTATTAAAGTGTTTAAGCCAAAGCCAGTGGTTCTGACTCCTCTCAGTTTCGGTCATGTTGAGTTAGAGGGGTTTGTGAGATGCCCAGGAGGGGCTATTCCAGAGAGGGTTGGAGGGGTGGCAGCTGGGGTCAGTGTGGGGTGTTCAAATCGGTGATTTCAGGGGAACAGTTTCTAATAGGGATAGTGTGGTCCCTAGTGGGAGGAGCTGGCTGGGGTAGGAGGCAGAGAAGCCATCCTTATGGGCCCTGAACAAGGAAAACCTTGGGAGGCCAGGAGGTTGGCTGGGGCCTTCCCAGGCATGTGGTGTTCCCAGCAGGAAGCTGGTAACTGGGAAGGAGCTGAAGACCATGACTGAGGTGGGGAAGGCTTTCTTGACAGTAGGGAAAGTCTGAAGTCAGAAGGTGACTGTGGTGGGAGTGGGAGGAGGTGGTGGCACACCAGTGGTATGAACTTAATGGGACCTGGTGTTTACACGAAGATGGAGGAGGGATGGAGAAACCACAAGGAAATGTCTGAAACAGGAATAATAGGCATGCCAATTCATTTAGTATTCATTTATACTCTTACACTCTGTCTCATTTTAAAAGAGGATTTATGCAGTGGCGGGCAACAATCTGGTTTCCTCTCTTCTCCTTCTGCCTGGTGCCAACTCACCCTTTCTACCTCTGTGGAAGCGGAAGGACCTGGCTTGGCATTTGGCTAATTCCCAGGAGCACCCTGAAGATGAAGGAAATAGTGTTAGGGCTGTGCTTAGGGCTCTTTGGAAGCTGTGCCTGTAGAAACCCAAGAAGCCTTTCTTGCCACATAATGCCCACAGGTCTTCACACTTACAGAAACCTCATCCTCAGGATGTCCACCCCACAAAGCTGTGATTCCATCTAGAGCCATGAAGCACTCATTGGCCAAGTTCATCTCTTCCTGCCCTGCTCATGCAAGTAGCAAGCAGGCTTCTCCCCAGCGACTGTAGGTGGAGGGCCCCCTTCAGCTGATCACATGGTAGAGACACCATCAATCACCCTTCTCTTCCCTGCAGTGAAACATCTCAGTGTCCATGGCCTGGGTTTCTCCTAGTCCCATGTCCTTCTCTAGAGAGTGCCACACAATGCCAGGGAGGTAGTCATTATACTCAGATCTTGACATGTCAGTTAAATATCTGTCCAATGTTTAAACATATTTATTTGGCTTATGACTATGACTTTTTAGAGAACTAAACAAAACTGAAGTATCCCCTGGATTCTTCACAGGACAGCATTGCAGAGGAATTAATTCTGGGCAGGAGAAGCCATAGTAGATAGATTAACCACATCAGGTGAGAAAATCTGTGTGGTCAGAGGATCGTATTAAGTGCACACAATAGTCAGTAGCAGTGGTCATTGTGACTCATGTAAAGAACTTAGCTTTTTCAGGCTCTGTTTGGTGTGTGAGATGGCATTTGGAGGTTGAGCCTGAATGAGCCCTTGCTGGTAAACCCTCTACAGAGCCAAGGGGCCTGGGAAGATCAGCAGGGACACTACTGTCCCTTTATGCATTGTGCTCAGCTGTGTTTGTGGGTTTCACAGGAAACATGGGGACTATGACAAGCATGACATCATCCTAATCCAGCACCCTGTCAAATGACCCTTCCATGTGTGCAAGGAAATGTACACTCAGGAAGAAAAGGAGTGAGTGAGAACTGCTGCCCTTGGGAAGGCATGAGACCAACCAAGTTTAGGCCTTTTGTGCCTTTCTGAAGGGTAGGAAGGGGAGACGGTGAGTAAGAACTCCCTCAGGTCCTGTGGAGGGGATATCATTGACCACTAGTGCTCTATTGGGAGAGGAAACTTTAAAACCCAAGTGAGCAAGGAAAGGCTGCCAATCAGGTCTGTGGTTACATCAGTATCAGACTCTGACACAGGTCAACATGACAGAGAACACTACCTGGAAGAATAGATGAGCCAAAGAGCCAAGCCTGGTGAGAACTTGGAGGTTGACAATGTCTTGCATTAGTATGAACTCAAGGCCTAAGTACTAGGCTGACCTCCCCCCGGAAACACCCTTTAGGAGCCTAGGTGTTGTGAAGGCCCATATCCATGGGTCCCAGAATGTGACAGATCCAAGAGGTTGTAGCCAAAGAAAGAAATGGTCTGACTCTTTTAAAAAGGTCTCTGTTACACCCAAAATAATATTCTAGAGAGAGAGATCATTGTACTAAACTCAGAAACATTATTTGCTAATGCAAAAATTAATAAGTGGCAGCTCACATACCTAATCTGAATAGTAGATAAATTTGCTAGGCCCAAACAGATGTTTTAAAAGAAAATTAGCTGCTGACATTTAAAAATCAAGAACTTTTAACTTGAATGTCTGAATTTCTTTCTTCCATTGAGAAATCAAAATATCTGGGCATACTCATGGTTACAGCCAGCCAGAGATGACAAAGTGCTGTCCTATTAGGATAAATGTCTCTGTTTTGCCACGGGCTACATCCCTTTCTTTTGAGTTTCAGGCGTGATGTACTTTACTCATTTATAGTCACCATCAGGCTACTATAGATACTTGAGTTTGATGTTCTCACCATAAATTAATTCCAAAACCACCATTTTCAAATAATCAATCCTCTCATTTAATGAAATAGTGGAGTACTTCTCAAACTGTCTTTAGGCTAGGGCCAGCATTTTCTGTTTATTCTTTTTTCATTTAATTGTGAAACGATACATGATTCTACTGCATGTGACTAGTATGTAGCTCACATCAGATTTGTCACTTGAATTCAACAACACCCAGGCTGAAATGTACCCTGTTCAACAAGATTAATTCACTCACTTACATGTGGCAAACTCAGATTACTATAAAGTTTCCTAAATGCTGACTCTTCATCTACATAGTTGTTATAGCTGACCAGTATCAAACAGTTCATGGACCAATACTAGTCGTAATAGAACTGGAATACTGAGTTTATTTTATTTTTGTTCTTTCAGGGCTACAGTTTAAATCTAAGAAGAACCTATGAATAGGACCTGCATTTGGTATTATTTTAAGAGTTTCTCTTTCAGGGTCCTTCACAAAAACAGAAAGATTAGTTTCTTTGCACATTATGGATTTTATAATAACATTGGGGGAAAAGATCTCTAAATTTCTGTTAAAGCAAAATCGACTAAAGGAAACCAGTTAGAACTAGGAAGAAAGGTCAGACACTGCAGTTATTAGATATTTGAATTCTGAAACATAGAATGAAAGGAATTCACCAAGTCAACTGTGGAGGTTCTTCTTGACATAAAGCGTCAAAATAGTGAAAAGAGAGGGAGGAGAATAGATTTCTGATCTCATGGTGTTGATTACTTGGGGGCCTGTCAGCATCCATGGCTGTAAAATTAGGAGGTTAGAAAAAGTATCTTAAAGGTACTAGAGATATACACTCACCAGACTATGATATTTTCCTAAGGAAAAAAAATCTGCTGAAAATTGGCAAATGGGTTAAAGGAAACAGGAATTTTAAAGGGTCTCCACTTTACAGCTGAGGTCAGCAAGGCCCAGAGATGGCATTCAGCTCACTCGAGGTTACTTGGCAAGTGGACAGCACAGCAAAGAGCCCTGCCCTCCTACATATTGTTGAGGTTCTGTCCAGACAAAAGTGCCTTGAGTTAGAAAAGTATTTGATGTTCTCCCCTGGGAAAATGAAGGTCAAGTCTTTAATACCAACGTGTTAGTGTCTCTTGGATTTTTAGGAAAACATTCTCAGTAACTGATTCTTAATGACTTTTACTTCCATTTTATTTGGTGAAAGCCAGACAGGTTAGAATTCAAAATAATGATTTCATGAAATTGTCTGCTTCTCAACTGAGGTGTTTTTGAAACCTGACTATGCCCACTGACATGGTATTAAAGGTGATTGTGTCATCAGAAGCTTCTGTTAGCAGAAACCTATACCTAAGCCTACTCTTTGAAGTACTGGTATTGGTGGTACTGTCTTTTTTCTATGGAGCCATGAGACTGCACTTTTTGTTGAAGATAAGAAACTGTGGCCTTTAGTTGGGTGCAGAACCTTGTGGAAGACATCAGAGTAAACTCAAAAACTATCTGGAGATGACGGAGGTTTTGTTTTGACAACTTGTCAATAGCAACAACAAATAAATCTAATTATTTTAGCACACTGTGTCTACAAAGTGAAAGAACAAATCTCTGTTACTTTCCAGGAATCCCAAGAAAAATTTCAAAGAGAGTTTTACATGATATTGTGAAGGTTTTATTTTTAGTCCATTTTTCACTGAGGGTTCAATCTGGGGAATGCAAATATCAAAAGCTGGCTAGAGATTTGTGCTTTTCATACAGGAAAGAGTCAATAGGAGGTGCATGGGTGGAGAGAACATCAAGTAAGTGTGTGAATTACATGGTAAGTCTGTGGATAGATATTGAAGCTGGCCTAACAGAGATCTTGGTAATTAGTTCATGGTTTGAAATTAAAGGCAGTCTAAAGGGAACACAGCAGAAAGCACATGATTGGAGGGATCCTGTAGCCTAGGGAAAGACATTGCAAGGAGTGCATGGGTAGAATTACCACACAGCCTCAGGAAAAATTCAGCAGGAGATGCACTGGTAGAAGGAGGAGTCAGCTTATGGGAAGACTTAATAGAAACGTATGGGTCAAGTGAGCACCCGCCCTAGGGAAGAACATTTGAAGAAATGCATGGATATAGAAAGCATCCAGTCTAGATGAAAACTTATCAGTCAGTATAGGGGTAGAAGGAATAACTGACTTATGTTATGGTTTGGATACAAGGTGCCCCCTAAAGCTCTTATGTTAATGCAAGAATGGTTGAAAGTGAAATTGTTGGATTGTGAGAGCTGTAACCTAATCAGTCCATCCTAGTTTGAATGGACTGGGTGGTACCTGTGGACAGGTGGGGCATGCCTGGAGGTGGTTAGTCACTGGGGGAGTGTCATGGAAGGGTTCATCCTCCCTGTGGCCCCTTCCCCACCACTCTGCTTCCTAGCCACCATGAGGCAAGCAGTTTACTTCTGCCGTGACCTTCCTGCTGCCTCACCTGGGACCCAGAGCAATGGAATTGGCCATCAATGGACTGAGACCTCTGGAACCATGAGCCAAAATAAGCTTTTCTTCTCTAAAGTTGTTTTGGTCAGGTATTTCAGTCACAGTGATGCAAGACCTGACTAAAATAAGCTATTTGATCAGGAAAATGAAAAGAAGATGACTTTACTATTTAGGGGAAGTCTTTGTGCAATACCCCCATATGGTAGACTTTACTTAATTCCTTCATACTTACCTTGGTTTCACACATTTCTGCATACATCAAATCAGGCACATTAGAATCACATTGCAACTCCATCACAGACAGTTTAGCAAGAAGCTACTTTACCACACCACACATGGACAGGCCTTCTTCTGATAATTTCCATTGTCTGCCTTTGTTCATGGCTGGAGAGGCATATGAAACCTTGGGACACCCTGTGTGTCCCTCACTTTGGGCACAAAGGAAGGTATTTTTTATAAAAGTTTTCCAGACATCAAAGTTGCCTTCATTAGCTATGTTTTGTGTACCTTTACTGAGCATTGGCCTTTAACATCTGTAGACACAATTCTTCAGATCATGAGGCCATATACCTGATGATGATTTGATTATAGCAGACCTCTGCAACCCTCCCCTAGGCCCCCTGTTATGCCCTCACTATGCTTGACACAAATATAGGTCTGATACTACTAGCCTTCTATTCTAAGCTTGTTAATTCTGAGTCTACTATTCAAGGCCTTACTAGGTTAGTCCTAATCCCGTTCAAATCTCCTGATACTGACTGAGCAAGGTTCCCATATCACTTTCCACATTATTAACTATGTGGACTCAAATTAAACAGAATGACATTGCATTAATATATAGCTGGTAATTCACAATAAGGGGGCCTAGGGAAGAATAGAGGTACTTTGTTACAGGAAAGTGAAGGGAGGGGAAAAGGGAGGAGGATAGGAATGAAACAGACATTATGACCCTATGTGCATATATGATTATACAACCTGTATAAATCTACATCATGTACAATCAGAAGAATGAGAAGTTATAAACCATTTATGTATGATGTGTCAAAATGCATTCTACTGTTATGTATAATTAAACTAAACAAAATATATACAGCTGGGCCCCTAATATTATATATATGAATCTAGATTTAGATGGTCTAAATATTAACAAAATGATAGTATACTTGGCCTATAACTGTGGCAACAATATCCACACTCTGTGGTGGAAACACTCATGACACAGAAATGTTTTTCACACTGCCACCCATTAGCCCCACTTGACTTCACTGATAACTGCAAATCAAGTTCTCAGGCTGTCCAATGCAAGAACATTTTCCGATCAGCACATACACAATACATAATCTCCAAACACTCAGACTCCAATAAGTCTGAGTTGGTAGCCACTTGGGAAGTATACCCCAAACCTGATCAAACAAAATCATCTGAGCTGAAGAGTTTGTCATTGAAGATGATGATACCACCATCATCCACATCACCAGTGAACTATGATCTGGATTCTGTCACATGTTCCCATATTGCAGCTTTTTTTCAACTCATACCTTTTATCAAATCTTTTATTAGGCTGGATGAAATCTTTTCCAAGGAATCGTGTGATATTTAATGTTATGTGTCAATTTGGTTGGACCAAACATTATTCTGGATTTCTGGATGTTTCTGTGAATGTGTGTGTGTGTTTCTTTTTTTTCTTTTTTCTTTTTTATTTTTTTTTTTGGGTGGGGGTGAGGAAGAGATTATCATTTAAATTGTTGATGCCTGGGTACGTGTCAGTGCATGGGTGGGGAAAGAATCTGGATTAGGAGGACACACGACAGAAGATTCATGAGTGAACTGTGCAGCATGTGTAGGGGAAGACTTGGTGTAGGATATGTATGAGTGCATCCATCCTAGGTAGAAATGGATATGGCAAGAAGGGCCCAGGTTTCCAAGTTAGGACATCTCTAGATGTGCATGGATAATGGCAAAGACATTCTAGGGAAGCAAATGTTATGAAGTTTATTGTTGCAAGTTAAAGCTAGCCTAAGGGAGAATATACCAGAACTTGCATTGTTGCAGGGCACTTGCCATTCTCTGGGAGGATCCAGAAGAAAGTATAAGGGTGGGAGAATCAACCAGTTTTGGAAAGGACTCAGCAGGTTGTGCAAAGGTTGAGGTTACATTCATATTAGAGGAAGACCCAGCACAACTCTGCATCACTATAGCCCTGATCCATGCACCTCTTGCTGCAACATCCCTTGGCCCACCTCAAATTTTCATGGGTGCAATTCTTTTTTTTTTTTTTTTTTTTGGTACCAGGAATTGAACCCAGGGGTACTCAACCACTGGGCCACATCCCCAGCCCTTTTTTTGTATTTTATTAGAGACAGGGTCTCACTGAGTTGCTAAGTGCCTCGCCATTGCTGAGGCTGGCTTTGAACTCGTGATCCTCCTGCCTCAGCCTCCCAAGTTCTGGGATTACAGGTGTGCCACCGCACCCAGCATGGGTGCAATTCTTGTAGTTCTTTCATTAGGTAGTTTTCTATTAACATCTATGAATGTACTGATGAGTTCTACCATAGACTGCTTGTGTACTCCATATTTGAACATCCTGATGAGATCTCACTTAGCCTAGATTCTTCCTCCAAATACTTAAAGATAGGTCAAAGAAGGAATTGACAGGAGGTGCCTCTGTGAAGGCTGTAGCCACATTAAAGGAGGTAAGAACTGAAGGTGCTTCCAGACTAAAATAAGGCTTGACAGTGATACTGCCAGTTATCAGTTATGAGTTCTGCTCTCCCAAATGTTGAAGTTTGAACATTAGAGAAGCATGCTGAGCAAGAATATTAAGCAGGGTTTATTTAAAAAAGGGGTAACATAGACTTCTCCCTGGAAGGAGAAGGGGGCCATAGCTGGTATCCTGGTATATCCAGATGTGAGGTGTTCTGCCCTTTTTATATGTTCTAGGCTTCCTTTGTTCTCCTGCCCTCTTCCCCTTATCTTTATCCTTCCTGCATACATGACTAGGCCCAGGAATGCTGGGTGGGATGGCCAAAAGGTAGGAAACAGGTGGGCTGAATGGGGAAGGGCAGGATGGTGCAGCCCAGGACACATTAATTAACAACTTTATAGCTCCCTGTAGGGAGGGGCAATTCCTGGGACAGGTTACATTGGCAACAGGTTGGAGCAGGGGCAAATTTTTGATAAGGGTGGAGGAAGGGCTCTGAAGAAATTAACATTTCAGTCCTTCAGGGGACAGTCTCCAACTCAATCAAAATTGGCTTCCTTGATCTGACTTGACTCAATTTACCTATCTATGCTGACTGCCTGTCTAATTCTGGCCTCAATAGTAGGTACATGGGATGAGATTACAGTAAGCCTTGGGGAACATGCCGCAGGGATTACAGTATTAAAGGAATAGTCTCTCTGCTGTAGGACTGAGAAGGAGGTATAGATTTGAAGCAATTCTAAGGGAGGATCCAACCTATGGAAGGATCAGAGGAAAGTAAATGGAGAAATGATTGTTCAGCCTTAGGGATAACTTTCCAGGAGATGCATGACATACTAGGTGAAAGCTGCAACCATAGTAGTTGAGATCCTGGCAGGAGGTGGATCTCCACCCTAGGAGAGAACTAACAGATGTTACATTGCTAGAGGAGGGGTAGCCACTCTAAAGAGTAGTTGAACATACATCAGGCCAAGAAGAGATGGACAGGATGTATATCAGAGAAGGAAGACTTTACCAAAGTGAATCCTAGTAAGTGGTGCATGGGTGGAGATAGCCAATCCATGGGAGTAATATTAAGATGTGCATTGGTGGACAGTGCAATGAAACTTTGGGAGGACCTGTTTATGTTTGAGAGGGGTATCCAGGCTGTGGGAGATCTCAGTAGAATGTACAGTGTACAGCCAAGTGTAAGAAAAGATCCAGCAGTACATTCATGAGTGGAAGTAGAATACTGACTCAGGGAAGAACACAGGAAATGCACCATTCCTTCACTAACCAATTGATATATATTTGGAATCTCAAAAATAAAAATGCATTGTAGGTTCTTAATCAGCCACTGAATTTCGACTGCCTTTGTGTGGTTTCCATTCTCCAATGATTCCAAAGACTAGTTCTTTTTTTTTTTGGGGGGGGGGTACCGGGGATTGAACTCAGGGGCTCTCGACCACTGGGCCACATCTCCAGCCCTTTTTTGTATTTTATTAAAGACAGGGTCTCACTGAGTTGCTAAGTGCCTCACCATTGCTGAGGCTGGCTTTGAACTCGTGATCCTCCTGCTTCAGCCTCCCAAGTGCTGGGATTACAGGCATGCACCACTGCGCCCGGCTCGAAAGACAGTAGTTCTTATTTTTCAAAAAAATATTTCTTAAATATCTTGCTGTATATGGTGGTTTGCTGAGCAATGTGTAATTGTAAGGAAATAGGCTTGACCTCTCCTTTCCAGAAATTTATCACGTTATAAGGGCATAGAGGTGCAAGAAAAAAATCAGAGTTGGATCATACAGAGATGGGAAAGCTATTTCTCTTTAATGTATTCTAACCAAGGACACAGACATTTTGAAAACAGAAGTAAGAGACATTAGAAAGCAAACAATAGTGTCATCAAAGAAAAAAAAATGACAGAAGTAGCTTCAATTTAATCCTATGTGGTTAATATTTTTTTTTTCTTTTGAGAATGGGTATGGCTATGTTGCCCAGGCTGGTCTCAAGCTACAGGTCTCCAGAGATCTTCTCGCCTTAGCCTCTCAAGTGCTGGGACTATAGGTGTGCATCACTGTGCCTGGTTCCCATGTGATTAATGAGTAAAAACCCATTAACCAGAGTCAAATCTTCCCATATTGTATTCTTTCTGTTACCTCCATCATCATCATCATCATCATCATCATCATCATCATCATCATCATCTTTAACTGTCCCATTACATATTATATACTACTTGACAACTACCACCTAGATAATATATCTTTGTAATCACCTCTGCTTCCAATTCCACTATTCTTTTTTTTTTAGTTTACACAAAAGCAATTTATTTTTATTTATTTTTTTTAAATAATTTTTAATGTGTACAACTCACATACAACTGTTTGTATACAAAGTATATTCGTACAATTCAGGTCTTCAATCATGCATTTAGGAAAATGATACCAGTCTCATTCAACCACCTTTTCTTTTTTTTTTTTTCCTTTTCTCCCCCTCCCTCCCCCCTTGCTCCCCCCTTGCCCTCCTTTCCCTTTGACCATTCTAGTGTTCCTCTAGTACTCCTATGTACCCCCCCATCCAACAATACTATGAACTAGCCACCTTATGTCAGAGAAAACATTTGGTACTTGGATTTTTGAGACTGACTAACGTCACTTAGCATTATGTCTTCCAACTTCATCCATTTACCTGCAAATGCCATTAATTTATTTTCTTTTATTGCTGAGTAAAATTCCATTGTGCGTATATACCACATTTTCTTAATCCACTCATTTACTGAGGGACATCTAGGTTGGTTCCACAACCTAGCTATTGTGAATTGCGCAGCTACATGCATTGAGATAGCTGTGTCACTGTAATATGCTGTTTTTAAGTCCTTTGGGAATAGACCCAGGAGTGGGATGGCTGGGTCATAGGGTGGTTCCATTCCCAGTTTTCCAAGAAATCTCCATACTGCTTTCCATAACGGTTGCACCATTTTGCAGTCCCACCAGCAATGTATGAGTGTGCCTTTTTCCCCACATCCTCTCCAACATTTATTGTTGCTTGTGTTCTTGATAGCTCCCATTCTGACTGGAGTGAAGTGAAATCTTAGAGTAGTTTTGATTTGCATTTCTCTAATTGCCAGCGACGTTGAACATTTTTTCATGTATTCGTTAATTAATAGTGTATCTTCTTCTGAGAGGTGTCTTCTCAATTCCTTAGCCCATTTATTGATTGGGTTATTTGTTTTTTTGGTGTAAAATTTTTTGAGTTCTTTATATATTCTAGAAATTAGTGCTTTGTCCAATGTGCATGTACTAAATATTTGTTCCCAATTAGTTGGCTTTCTATTCACCGCACTGATTGTTTCTTTTGCTGAGAAGAAGCTTTTTAGTTTAAATCTATCCCATTCATTAATTCTTGGTAATAGTTCTTGCGCTACAGAATTCTTATTAAGGAACTTGGGGCCTAATCTGACATGTTGGAAATTGCAGCTTACTTTTTCTTCTATTAGGCGTATTGTCTCTGGTCTAATTCCTAGGTCCTTGATCCACTTTGAATTGAGTTTTGTGCATGGTGAGAGATAAGGATTTAATTTCAATTTGTTGCATATGAATTTCCAGTTTTCCCAACACCATTTGTTGAACAGGCTATCCTTTCTCCACTGTACATTTTGGCGCCTTTGTCTAATATAAGATAGCTGAAATTATATGTATTAGTCTCTGTGTCTTCAATTCTGTACCATTGGTCTACTGGTCTGTTTTGGTGCCAGTCCCATGCTGTTTTTGTTACTATTGCTCTATAGTATGATTTAAGGTCTGGTATGGTGATGCCTCCTGCTTCACTTTTCTTGCTCAGGATTGCTTTGGCTATTCTGGGTCTCTTATTTTTGCAGATGAATTTCATGACTGCTATTTCTATTTCTTTGAAGAATGACATTGGGATTTTGATTGGAATTGCATTAAATCTGTATAATGCCTTTGGTAGTATGGACATTTTGACAATATTAATTCTACCTATCCAAGAACAAGGTAGGTCTTTCCATCTTCTGAGTTCAACCATGATTTCTTTCATTAGTGTTCTATAATTTTCATTATAGAGGTCTCTCACCTCTTTCGTTAGGTTGATTCCCAGGTTTTTTTTTTTTTTTTTTGATGCTATTGTAAATGGGGTAGTTTTCATCATTTCCCTTTCAGAGTCTTTGTTGCTGATGTACACAAATGCCTTTGACTTATGTGTATTGATTTTGTATCCTGCAACTTTGCCAAATTCATTTACTAGTTGTAAAAGTTTTCTTTTAGAGTTTTTTGGGTCTTCTAGGTAGATTATCATGTCATCAGCAAATAGTGCTAATTTGAGCTCTTCTTTTCCTATCTTGATCCCTTTAATTTCTTTCGTCTGTCTAATTGCTCTGGCCAGAGATTCCAGTACTGTGTTAAATAGCAGTGGTGAAAGGGGGCATCCCTGTCTTGTTCCAGTTTTTAGAAGGAATGCTTTCAATTTTTCTCCATTTAAGATAATGTTAGCTCGGGGCCTTGCATAAATAGCTTTTATAATGTCGAGATACACCTGATATTCCTAGTTTTTCCAGTGTTTTGAACATAAAGGGGTGTTGTATTTTGTCAAATGCTTTTTCTGCATCTATTGAGATGATCATATGATTTTTGTCTTTAAGTCTATTGATGTGGTGTATTATGGTTATTGATTTCCGAATGTTGAACCAGCCTTTCATTCCTGGGATAAACCCCACTTGATCATGGTGCACTATCTTTTTGATATGTTTTTGTATCCGATTTGCCAGGATTTTGTTGAGGATTTTTGCATCTATGTTCATTAAAGATATGGGCCTGAAGTTTTCTTTTTTGGATGTGTCTTTGCCTGGCTTTGGAATTAATGTGATATTGGCTTCATAGAAAGAGTCTGGAAGAGCTCCCTCTTTTTCTATTTCTTGAAATAGTTTGAAGAGCATTGGTATTAGTTCTTCTTTGAAAGTCTTATAGAACTCGGCTGTAAACCCATCAGGTCCTGGACTTTTCCTTGTTGGTAGCTTTTTGATGGCGTCTTCTATCTCTTCGCTTGTAATTGGTCTATTTAAGTTGTGTATAGCCTCCGTTTCAAGTTTAGGCAAATCATACGACTCAAGAAATCTGTCAATGCTTTCAATATTTTCTGTTTTATTAGAATATAAGCTTTCAAAGTAATTTCTAATTATCTTCTGTATATCTGAGGTGTTTGTTGTGATATTCCCTTTTTCGTCCAAATGTTAGTAATTTGAGTTTTTTCTCTTCTTTTTGTTAGCATTGCTAAGGGTCTGTCAATTTTGTTTATTTTTTTCAAAGAACCAACTTTTAGTTTTGTCAATTCTTTGAATGGTTTCCCTAGTCTCAATTTCATTAATTTCTGCTCTGATTTTAATTATTTCCTGTCTTCTACTGCTCTTGGTGTTGGTCTGTTCTTCTTTTTCTAGTGCTTTGAGGTGTGATGTTAAGTCATTTATTTGTTGTTTTTTTTTCCTCTTAAGGAATGAACTCAGTGCAATGAATTTTCCTCTTACTACCACCTTCATAGTGTTCCAGAGATATCTATACGTTGTATCTGTGTTCTCATTTACCTCTAGGAATTTTTTAATCTCTTCTTTGATGTCTTCTTCAACCCCTTGTTCATTCAGTAGCATGTTGTTTAGCTTCCAGTTGTTGAAGTAGTTTTTCAAAATCCTTATTTTGTCATTGATTTCCAATTTCATCCCTTTATGGTCTGATAGAATGCAGGGTAGTATCTCTATTTTTTTATATTTGCTGAGAGTTTCCTTATGACCTAATATATGGTCTATTTTGGAGAAGGAGCCATGTGCTGCTGAGAAAAAAGTGTATTCATTTACTGAGGGATGAAATATTCTATATATGTCCGTTAGGTCTAAATTGTTAATTGTTTTAAGTAAGCTTAAAGTTTCTTTGTTTAGCTTTTGTTTGGATGATCTATCCATTGGTGAGAGAGGTGTGTTGAAGTCCCCTAGAATAACTGTGTTGCAGTCTATTTTACTCTTGAACTTGAGAAGAGTTTGTTTGATGAAGGTAGGTGCTCCATTATTTGGGGCATATAGATTTATTATTGTTATATCCTGTTGATGAATGGTTCCCTTAAGTAGTAAGAAATATCCATCTTTGTCCCTCTTGATTAGTTTTGGTTTGAAGTCTACCTTATTTGATATGAGGATGGAAACCCCTGCTTGTTTCAGCCGGCCATGTGAGTGATAAGACTTTTCCCAGCCTTTCACTTTCAGTCTGTTGATGTCTTTTTCTATGAGGTGTGTTTCTTGGAGACAGCAAATTGTTGGGTCATTTCTTTTAATCCATTCTGATAATCTGTGTCTTTTGATTGGTTAGTTTAGGCCATTAACATTCAAGGTTATTATTGAGATGTGATTTTTATTCCCATCCATTTTTATTTGAATTATGGTCTTTAGCTTGATTTGGTTTCTCTTCTGGTTGGTATTTCCCTTAGTTTAATATCTCCCTTTGTAGATTTTCATTGTTATCTTTCTCTTCTTCTTCTTCATGAAAAATGTTGCCCAGGATGTTCAGAAGTGCTGGCTTTCGAGTTGTGAAATCTTTTAACTTTTGCTTGTCGTGGAAGGTTTTTATTTCATCTTCAAATCTAAAGTTCAATTTTGCTGGATATAAGATTCTTGGTTGACATCCCTTTTCTTTCAGAGCTTGAAATATGGTATTCCAGGATCTTCTTGCTTTTAAGGTCTGGGTTGAAAAATCTGAACATAGTCTGATTGGTTTCCCCCTATATGTGATCTGCTTCCTTTCTCTTGTGGCTTTTAGTATTCTCTCCTTGCTCAGAATATTAGGCATTTTCATTATAATGTGTCTTGGTGTGGATCTGTTGAGATTTTGTTTGTTTGGTGTTCGTTATGCCTCTTGAACTTGGTTTTCCCATTCATTCTTCAAGTTTGGAAAATTTTCTGTAATTATTTCATTAAATAAATTACTCATTCCTTTGGCTTGAAACTCTGCCCCTTCCTCTACGCCAATCACTCTTAAGATTTGTCTTTTCATGCTGTCCCATAATTCTTGGATGTTATGTTCTTGATTTCCAACGAGTTTTGCTGTATAGTCTAAATTCTTCTCTAGGACATATATTTTGTCTTCATTGTCTGAGGTTCTTTCTTCCAAGTGGTCTACTCTGTTGGAGATGCTTTCAATTGAACTTTTATTTTGGTTTATTGCTTCTTTCATTTCTGGAATTTCTATTTGGTTTCTCTTTAGAGCCTCTATTTCCCTATTGAAGTAATCTTTTACTTCCTGTATTTGTTTTTGGAGTTCTTTGTCAAAATGATCTTTTGCCTCCTGTACTTGCTCCCTCATCTCATTTTTGAGTTCATTCTTAAGTTCCCTAAACATTTGGCATATGTAATTTCAAAATTCCATCTCTGGCATTTGACCAACTGTGTTTGCCATGAAATCTACTGATGAGGAATCTTGATTTGTTTTTGTCACTTTCTTCCCTTGTTTTTTCATGATGCTTGTGTGTCTTTTCTTCCTGCACTGTGGGACCTTGACTGTTTAGATTTTACCTTAATGCCTTATGTTGTTCCTGTAGTACAATGCTATCAGATCCCCTTATAATTCCTTTACACTTTAAAACCTAACACTTTCTATTCAGAAAATTCAATTTTGATCACAATGTACAGATTTTGTTAACCCAGATATTATTTCCAATTTACTCTGTACGCTTCTGATGGGGTTTTATAGCTTCAAGTATTGGATACAGAGGTATTATGTTTAAGAAGAAGGAAGTGTCTTGAATTGTTCTTTCTTGGAAAGTATGAAAGTATAGTTCTATTGAAGTGGTTTAGTGGAAGTGGTTTAGTATCAGTAGAAGAGAGAAGATAGAGAACGGAGTAGACAATTAGTTGGAAAGACCAATTTATATATAAAGTAAGATGGAAAAGAAAAAAATGATAAAAGAGCAGAAATTGGTGTAAGAGAGAGGAGAGAGAAAATCAAGAAAATAGATAGTAAACTATATATAACACCGCTTTGCTATCCAGTTCAATTGCGCCAGTTCTAGAAATCCCAAGTTCTGCGTAAAGCTTGTTTTTGCCTCCGTTTAGTATGCACTGGCAGGGTGCAAATATGAAAGATGAAGGAGGAAGAAGAGATGCCAAAGTGAGAAGGACGAAAAGAAGGAATGAGAAAAGGAGCAGAAGCAAACAATCTAACACACTGACAATCAATGCAAAAAAAAAGCAAAACAAAACAAAGCCAAAAAAAGAAAAAGAAAAACAAACAAAAACCTCCGAAAACCAATAAAACAAGCAAACCAACCAAAAAAAAGAAAAAAAAATGTCGAACCCCAAGTCTCAAACAAAACGGGCCCTGGGAAGCCCCCCTCTCTTTTCCCTTTCCAGTTTAAGCTAACTGCATTGGACTTCGTCCAGATAGTCTGCAACCCTGTCAGTGGAGTCAAGTCTGTACCCTAGGCCTGTGGCCGAATGGCTCAGGGGGAAAATTGGCTTAGGGCAGTTGTGTGTCAACAGATAAATGGCACCGGGAAGGGGACCCTCCAGAAGGCACCTTTCCCCACGCCCACCCACAGTTGTAGCTTCTTGTGGCCACTGGGCTGGCCTCAGACACACCCTCCCCTGCTGGTTACCGGAGTCTCACCCAGGTGTGCGCTGCCTTCAGAGCACTGGGGCTCCCTGGATGTCTGCAGCTGTTGTCTCCTCCGTCTTTTTCCCTTTGTCTGGGTCAGCAACTGCACTTCTCAAAGATGGCAGTGTTCTCCTCCCATTCAACAGCAGCTCCGCATACCCTTGTGTCAGTCCAGAGCATGCGGGATCGGCTTGGCAAGCAGTGCGAAAGAGCTCCACGTGGACACCGCCCACGCCTCTAGGCCTCTTTTTATCCCTCCTTGCCGATCGGTTTCAAAACCGCTGGGTGGATGTCTCCTTGCCGAGATGGTATTGGCCCCTGCGCCTGCAGCACCAACAGCGCTGCTTCGGACTGTGGACCGCTGGGACTCTGCCCCTGCTGTTGTGGTCTGGAGAACCTTGTATTTCGCTGTCCAGAGGTGCAGGAATGTCTCGGCTCCCTTTCAGTTGCAATAGAACCGCAAGCAACGCGCTCAAACTTCCCACTCCGCGTCCTTCAGCAACTGCGTCCAGAGAGCACCTCCCTCCTGTTGGCCATCTTCCCAGGATCCAATTCCACTATTCTTAAAATTCATATTCTTTTCTCTTTCTGTGTGTTTGTGAGGCTAAGGGAAAAAGATGACAAGCTCAGGTCACTCAGCAGAAAGGGTAAAATCAAACCCAAGGCTGGGTGTGGTGACACTGACATGTAGTTCCAACTACTAAGGAGGCTGAAGCAGAAGGATCACTTGAGCCCAGGAGTTGGAGGCCAGCCTGGGAAGTATAGGAAGGCCATGTCTCAAAGAAAAACAAAATCAAACAGGTGACACCCACTTTCTTGGCAGTCGTCACAGTTCCCAGCTACTAGAGATTCCTGCAGCTGCCCAGAACACCCAGTAGGCCTGGCCTAATTCCCCACTCCCCCTTTCTTCTCTACTTCCTTCTTCAAAGATTGTCTCTGGGGCTGGGGCTGTAGCTCAGTGGAAGAGCACTTGCCTAACTTGTGAGGCACTCGGTTCGATCCTTAGCACCACATAAAAATAAATAAATAAAATAAAAGCATGTTGTCCATCTACAACTACCAAAAAAAAATTATCTCTGGCCATCCCCTTCTTTCCCTTCAGTCAGTGCTCAGCACAGGACCCAAGTAGGAGCTATTATTATCTTTCACTATATCTTTCTTTTAGAAGGTTCACCCTTCTAGGCTGGGATATAGCTCAGTTGGTAGAGTGCTTGCCTCAAAAGCACAAGGCCTTGGATTCAATCCCCTGCACCCCCCGCCAAAAGAAAAGGGGGAAGAAGAAAGTTCACCTTTCTATAGAGGTTGTTGTTTTCAGAGACACCATGGAGAACATTTTTATTATAATTATTAATATATAACGTGACATGATATTTTGATTGTATAAAATTTTAAAGTACATAATATGGACAGTAGTCACAGTTTATTTTTGACTAACATATACCATCTCTCCCACTCCCTCCAAAAAAGTGCATAAACATGTATGTATATGTGTGGTAGGGGAAACAAGTTTGTCAACTTTCAATTTTGCCAAGTAACAATATTAAACTAATAAAGCCTCAACTTCCAACTATTCTCACCATGATTTTGTGAAAGAAAGAGAGAACATTTTTGTTGGTTTTTTTTTTTTGTTTGTTTGTTTTTAGAGATAGGGTCTTAGCATGTTGCCCAGGACAGCCTCAAATCATCCTCCTGCCTCAGCTTCCTAAGTAGCTGGGACTACAGTCACATGCCACTGCACCCATCTAGAAAGAACATTGTTATCAAATTTTAAAAGATAGTAAGAAAGCTGGGTGCAGTAGCACATGCCTGTAATCCCAGCTGCTTGAGAGGCTGAGGCAGGAGGATCATAACTTCAAAGCCAGCTTCAGTAATTTAGAACAGCCTTAAGCAACGTAGGAAGACACTGTCTCAAAATTAAAAAAAAAAAATGCTGGGGATATGGCTAAGTAGTTAAGTCCCCTGGGTTCAATCCCTGGTACCAAGAAAACAAAGAAAAAAAACATGATCTCAGAGTAAAACTGCATCTGGAGAGAAGGTAGCAATAGTTTGTGAAGATGTCAAAAAGAGCAGGAAAGAAAAAGGGCCCATAGACTTCCAGTTTTACAGATATTGGAAAATGAGAATTCTTGTGAAGGGGTATGGAAATAAGCTCAGTGACCCTGACTGAAGACTGAAGAATCAGGTCTTCCAAGCTTTGGAAGACCTGAGGAAGATGGTGATTTCTTCCCAGAGGCAAACAAAAACTGAGATGGCGTTAAGACCTAGCAACACTAGTGATCTATCCCTCCTTGGCTTAAGAAATTGGTGCAACTGCAATTCATTTGTTATGGTGATGATTTGGAGGGGGAAAAAGAGGTAGCCCAGGAACTATGGTCCATTTGTAGAATCTAGAAAATTCTGATTGCAAGCCAAGAAAGTGAAATAGTTTGTGCAGACTCCTACAAAAGCGGTCTATAACTCCAATAGCACATACATGAGGAAGTCAACCTTCTTTGATAGGGAGAAAAGTGGTGACCATAACATGCACAGCACTGTGTCCCTTTTGTAGTGTGAGGGGACCAGTCCCTGTGCTCACCTTCAAGGCACAAACCGTGATTAGTGGTGCTGTAACTGCTGGTACAAGATAAGACCTGTCAATATCCAGGGCACACTTGTTTGCTTGTTACCTTCTTTCCTTTCTTCCCTTCCTCTCTCCCTTTCTTTCCTAAAGTATAATTTGTATACCATAAAATTCACCTGTCATAAGCATCAATCCAATGATATTTAGTAGATTTATACAATCTTACAATCATCACAATCCAGTTTTAGAACTTTTCCATCACCTACAAAATTCCCCTCAAATCCACTTGCAACCATTCTCACTCCTTAACTTGTAGCCCTAGGCACCACTGACCTTTCTGTTTCCATAGATTTACCTTTCCTGGAAATTTCATTTAAAAGGAATTGAACAATATGTAGTCTAGTTCATGTGGAAAAGAAGAGGAACTTTCCATTAGGAGTGTGTCAGCACAGAAGATGTAAATGAGAAAGAGGAGCCCCACTCCTTCAGTCCAGTGAAGTAACTGGGAAGGGTACATGACCAGGATAAAGAGGAGGTTCCCCCAAATCATCAATGAAATAATGACAGAGTGTGAACAAGGCAAAGAGAGTAGAATAAGGACAAGACCCATCCTATCATTGTAGTGGTAAACTCATTCAGGAGATGGCAAAAAGGCAAAGGAAATGGGTTGTACTGTGGCAGAAGCCCTCTTCAAAGATGAGGTGGCAGGGCTAGCGCCTATGTGCACAAGCGCGACCACATTCAACATGGTGCTGCCAGCACTGCAGTATGCAGACACAACTCCAGTAACCATGTGCCCTTGAGTTCCCTAGCCAAAGAGAAAGGGACCTGGCACATTCTGGGCACCTGTATGACTCTGCCGATACTCAAGGCAGATGTGCAACCCTGCTGACCCCCCACTCCCAGTGCACCTGTGCAGCTCTGCTGCAGCTTCCTTATGAATCTATAGTATAGAAAAACCTCAGGAAAAATGGGTTTTCCCATATAGGAGAGACAAAGGGGCCAGTATGTTGTGGGGAGGGTGGAGAGGGAGGAAAATCTTTAGTATTCTTTGTCTTTGAAATTCTAAATGTTAGCCATTCACATTCAAGTATTGACTGATTTTTATTAATTTGACTTTGACCATGACAATATATTTTCTTGTGAAGATTAATGATTTTCTTCAGCTCAAGAAAATTTATTCTCCTCTCTAAATATTACTTTTCTTTCATTTGTTCTGAAATTTACCTTTAGGCACATCAATAATCCACATATTGATCTTCATTCTATGTCTTTTGATATCCATCTGCTTTTCTTAGGTTGCTACTGTGCTGATTTTATGATAAATGTCTTTACATTATAACTGAAATGTCATGGTACTATGGATTAAAAGAGTTAATGCATTTAAAATGCTTACAAAGAACCTCATCAGAGCTGTGCACTGCCACAGAGATTGAGATCTCCATTTGCCTGAGCTGGTGGAGCCAAGCAAGAAGGCAGTGTGGAGACTTTGATGATTTCAGAGGTCATACTGTATGCCAACAGGGTGAGGGCCCTACAGCCTGAGTTCCATACCAACTAAGTCATTTAGTGGCTGCATGGTCCTGGGGAAGTTATCTGACCTGTCTGGACTCCTCATGTGTAGAGGTTCTAGATGGACCTCAACGGTAGTTGCAGTCTTCACACTCTAGCTGCTGTGGTTCCATATTCTCCACCATGAGTACTCCCTACTTTGCAGCCTGCTACCTCAATGGGAACAGTGGCTCTACAAAATAACACAGGAAGAAAGCCATGCCAAAACCACAACCACCTGGAAGCACAAACTCTATCAGCAAGCCACTGTAGTTATGCAGTCCCCAGATGTCAGGCATGTAGTTGAGATGCTCAAGCAAGTGCAGGAAAGGCACAGATGTCAGATGCAAGTGCATTGGGCCTACAGGCTTGATGGTGGTGCTAGAATGTGCTTGGGCTTTGGCTCTCTGATGCTAGCCCCACAATTCATATCAATGATACAAGGCCAAGGCAGGGGTCCACCCATTTTTGTTGTTGTTGTTGTTGTTTTTTAAAGTTATCACATCTTATTCTTTTGAACAGTTTTAGGTTTATGGAAAAACAACAGAAAGTGGAATGCTCATAAACACATCTCCCCCAGTTTCCATTATTATTAAATTATACAATAATATGCTGCATTGTTAAAAATTGATAAGCAAATGTAGATATATTGTTAACATTTTAAATCCATAGCTTACATTTGGTTTTCAAATTCTATGGGGTTTGACAACTGTGCAATGATATGTATCAGCTATTATAGTATTATGCAGAATATTTTCAGTTCCCTAAATATCTCCTGTGCTCTAACCATTCTTTCCTCCTTCCTCACCCCAACCCTGGCTTCCATTGAACTTTTTACTCTCTCCATAGTTTTCTATTTCTGAGAATGTCATATAGTTAGAATCATGCAATATGTAGCCTTTTCAGATTGGCTTCTTTCATTTAGCAATATGCATTCAGGTTGCTCCATGCTTCTCATGGCTGGATAGCTCATTTCTTTTTATCACTGATGAATATGCCACTGTATGGATGTACCATAATTTGTTTCTCCATTTGTTCACTGAAGGACATCTTGATTACTTTCAGGTTTAGGCCGTTATGTATACTGTTGCTATAATCATTCATATATAGATTTTTGTGTAGACATAGTTTTCAAATGACTTGGAAAAATACAAAGAAACAGAATTGCTTAATCCAATAGCAAGAACATATTTAATTTTGTAAGAAATTCTCTTCCAAAGTGGCTATACTATTATGCATTTCCACAAGAAATGAATCGGAGTTTATGCTGGCCTACATTCTCATCATCATTTGATGTTGTCAGTGTTTGGGATTTTAGCCATTTTGATAGGTGTGTAGAGATATTTTGTCATGATTTTAAATGGTATTTTATTAATAGCTAATAATAATATCATGTACTTTTTTGCCATCTGCTTGTTTTCTTTTCTTTTTTTTTTTTTTTTTTTTTTTTTTTTTTTTTGTGGTACCAGGGATTGAACTCAGAGGCACTCGTCCACTGGGTCACATCCCCAGTCCTTTTTTGTATTTTATTTAGAGACAGGGTCTCACTGAGTTGGTAAGCGCCTCGCCATTGCTGAGGCTGGCTTTGAACTCGCGATCCTCCTGCCTCAGCCTCCCAAAGTGCTGGGATTACAGGCGTGCGCCACCGCGCCCGGCTTTGCTTGTTTTCTTTAGTGAGAAGTCTATTTAGATCTTTTGCCCATTTTACAACTGAATATTATTGGTTCCTTAATAATGATTTTTAACAATCCTTTGTAAAAGTCCTCTATTAGATAAATGTCGTGCAAAGATTTTCTCTCAATTTGTGCCTTGTATTTCCATTCTCTTAGCAGTGTGTTTGGCAAAGCAAAATTTTAAAATTTGTAATGCTCGTAAACTCTTTAATTTCAAACTATAGTCAATGGGGAATAAGATATGACTAAAATGTTAAAAAGCAACATTAATGTGGGAACTAGAAAAGGAAGAGGAAATACTTAAATTACAAATTATATTTCAGTACACTTTCCTTTTTTCTGACTTGATTTTTATCCTTTCTTTGAAGATTGTCAGATTAACCCGTAAAATGTAACAAAGATTTTTTTCTTTTTTTTAATTCAGTATTATTGTATATATAACAGTAGCATGCATTACAGTTTGTAATACACACAAAGAGCAACATTTTACATATCACTGTTAATATACAAATTACATTTATATCTTTCATGTCTTCAAAAATGCATTTATGGTAATGATAATCCTCTTAATCTACCATCTTTTTCTTTTCTTCTTTTTTTTTATACCACTTTGCTCCCTCCCTTGCTCTCCCTCCCCATTGACCTTTCTGGTGTTCCTCTAATCTTCCTATGCCCCCCAACCCAACCCCACTGTGAATCAACTTCCTTATATCAGAGAAAACATTCAGCATTTGGATTTTTGAGATTGGCTAACTTCACTTAGCATTGTATTCTCCAATTTCCTCCATTTACCTGCAAATGCCATTATTTTATTTTCTTTTATTGCTCAGTAAAATTCCACTGTGTATATATACCACATTTTCTTTATCCACTCATCTACTGAGGGGAATCTAGGTTGGTTCCACAATCGAGCTATTGTGAATTGTGGTGCTATAAACATTGATATGGCTGTGTCCCTGTAGAATACTGTTTCTAAGTCCTTTCGGAATAGGCCCAGTAGAGGGATGATGGGGTCATAGGCTGGTTCCATTCCCAGTTTTCCAAGGAATCTCCATACTGCTTTCCATAATAGCTACACCATTTTGCAGTCCCACCAGCAATGTATGAGTGTGCCTATTTCCCCACATACTCTCCAACATTTATTGTTGTTTGTGTTCTTAATAGCTGCCATTCTAACTGGAGTGAAATGAAATCTTAGTTTTAATTTGCATTTTTCTAATTGCCAGACATGTTGAACATTTTTTCATGTATTTGTTGATTGATTATATATCTTCTTCTGAGAAGTGTCTATTCAATTCCTTGCCCCATTTAGTGATTGGGCTATTTGGGTTTTTTTTTTTTTTTTTTTTTTTTTTTTGGTGTTAATAGTTTTAAGTTCTTTATATATTCTAGAGATTAGTGCTCTATCTGATGTGTGTGTGGTAAAAATTTGTTCCCAGTTAGTAGGCTCTCTATTCACCTCACTGATTGCTTCTTTTGCTGAGAAGAAACTTTTCAGTTTGAATTTATCCCATTTGTTGATTCTTGATATTAATTATTGCACTAGAGGAGTCTTATTAAGGAAGTTGGGGCCTAATCCAACATGTTAGAGATCAGAGTTTAATTTTTCTTCTATTAGGCATAGTGTCTCTGGTCTAATTCCTAGGTCCTGATCCACTTCGAGTTGAGTTTTGTACATTATGAGAGATAGAGTTTCAGTTTCACTTTGTTACATATGGATTTCCAGTTATCCCAGCACCATTTCTTGAAGAGGCTATCTTTTCTCCAATGTATGTTATTGGCACCTTTATCTAATATAAGATAGCTCTAGTTGTTGGTGTTAGTCTCTGTGTCCTCTATTCTGTGCCATTGGTCTACAGGTCTATTTTGGTGCCAGTACCATGCTATTTTTGTTACTATTGTTCTATAGTATAGTTTAAAGTCTGGAATTGTGATGCCCCCCTCCTTCACTCTTCTTGCTAAGGATTGCTTTAGCTATTCTGGGTCTCTTATTTTTCCAGATGAATTTCATGGCTGCTTTTTCTATTTCTATAAGGAAAGTCATTGGGATTTTGATTGGAATTGAGTTGAAACTGTATAATGCTTTTGGTAATATAGTCATTTTGACAATATTGATTCTGCCTGTCCAAGAACAAGGTAGATCTTTCCATTTTCTAAGGTCTTCCTTAATTTCTTTCTTTAGTGTTCTGTAGTTTTTGTTATAGAGGTCTTTCATGTCTTTCATTAAGTTGATTCCCAAGTATTTTATTTTTCTTGATGCTATTGTAAATGGGGTAGTTTTCAGCATTTCCCTTTCAGAGGATTTGTCACTGATGTACAAAAATGCCTTTGACTTATGGGTATTGATTTTGTATTCTGCTACTTTGCCAAATTCATTTACTAGTTCTAAAAGTTTTCTGGGGGAGTTTTTTGGGTCTTCTAGGTATAGAATCATATCCTCACCAAATGGTGCTAGTTTGAGTTCTTCTTTTCCTATCTGAATCCTGTAAGCTGCCTGGTACTGAAAACCGAGAGGAAAAACTCTCGGAGGCAGAGTTAAGCTTTTACTACTTTTACTTCTACTTTCTTAGAGCTTAGAGAGGGAAAGAAAGATTTTTAGAGAGAAAGATTAAAGCGAGCTTTTAGAGCTTAGCTTCTTAGCTTCTTCTGTCTTCTGTCTTCCTCAGGAGTCTCGGCCTAACTCTGACCAGTCATTACTTCTTCTATCTGGTTTCTCTTCTGTCTTCTATCTGGTTTCTCTTCTGTAACCGCTCTGCCTACGTTCTGGCCGCTCTGATTCTTCTGACCGACCGAGTGACTGCCCGGCTGACTGAATTCTCCGTTCTCCTAACTCGGACCGCTTTCACCCGGTTATATACCTTCAGCTTTTCGGGTGCCTACAGGTGCGTCACATACATATCAGGTGGAACTTATGGCTTCCAGCTAGCTGCAACAGCCCTTCCTAATTAGGGCTCCTTCAGAATCCCTTTAATTTCTTTTGTCAGTCTAATTGCTCTGGCCAGAATTTCAAGTACTATTATAAATAACAGTGGTGAAAGGGGGAATCCCTGTCTTGTTCCAGTTTTTAGAGGGAATGCTTTCAATTTTTCTCCATTTAAAATGATGCTAGCCTGGGATTTCACATAGATAGCTTTATAATGTAGAGATATGTGCCTGTTATCCCTAATTTTTCTACTGTTTTGAACATAAAGGGGTGCTGTATTTTGTCGAATGCTTTTTCATGTATTGAGATGATCATATGGTTTTTATCTTTAAGTCTACTGATGTGATGTATTACAGTTATTGATTTCTGTATGTTGAACCAAACTTGCATCCCTGGGATGAACCCCACTTGATCGTGGTGCACTATCTTTTTGATATGTTTTTTTATTTGATTTCCCAGAATTTTGTTGAGAATTTTAGCATCTATGTTCATTAAAGATATTGGCCTGGAGTTTTTTTGTTTTTTTTTTTTTTTTTTTTTTTTTTTTTTTTTTTTTTTTTTTTTTTTTTTTTACTGTGTCTTTGCCTGGCTTTGAAATCAGTGTAATATTGGCTTCATTGAATGAGTCTGAAAGAGCTCCCTCTTTTTCTATTTCCTGAAATGAATTGAAGAGTATTGGTATTAGTTCTTCTTTGAAGGTCTTTTAGAACTCGGCTGTGTGTCCATCCAGTCCTGGGCTTTTTTTGGTTGTAGCTTTTTGATGGCATCTTCTATTTCCTCACTTGAAATTTATCTGTTTAAATTGTGTATAACTTCCAGATCCAGTTTGGGGAATTCATATGACTCTAGAAATTTGTCAATGCCTTTGATATTTTATATTTTATTAGAGTACAAGTTTTCAAAATAATTTCTAATTGTTTTCTGTATTCCTGAGGTCTTTGTTGTGATATTTCCTTTTTCATCACTGATGTTAGTAATTTTTTTCTCTCCTTCTTTTTGTTAGCATGGCTAAGGGTCTGTCAATTTTATTTTTATTTTTTAAAGAATCAACCTTTAGTTTTGTCAATTCTTTCAATTGTTTCTTTAGTCTCAATTTTATTAATTTCAGCTCTAATTATTTCCTGTCTTCTACTGCTTTTAGTGTTTAACTGTTCTTCTTTTTCTAGGGCTTTGTAGTGTGATGTTAAGTCATTTTTTTTTCTTTTAAGGAATGAACTCCATGCAATGAATTTTCCTCTTAATACTGCCTTCATAGTGGCCCAGAGATTTTGATATAATGTATCCATGTTCTCATTCACCTCTAGGAATTTTTTAATCTCCTCCTTGATGTCTTTTGCAATCCCTTGTTCATTTGTTCATTCAGTAGCATGTTGTTTAGTCTTCAGGTGTTGTAGTAACTTTTTTTAAAAAAATTATCATTGATTTCTAATTTCATTCCATTATGATCTGATACAATGCAGGGTAGTATCTCTACTTATTTAATATTTACTAAGAGTTGCTTTGTGGCATAATATATGGTCTATTTTAGAGTAGGAGCTATGTGCTGCTGAGCAGAAAGTATATTCATTTACTGAGAGATGAAATATTCTATATGTGTCCATTAAGTCTAAGTTGTTAATTTTATTAGTGAGGTCTAAAATTTCTTTATTTAGCTTTTGTTTGGATGATCTATCCAGTGGTGAAAAAGGTGTGTTGAAGTCCCCTAGAATAATTGTGTTGTGGTCTATTTTACTCTTGAACTTGAGAAGGGTTTGTTTGATGAATGTAGGTGCTCCTTTATTTGGGGCATATAATTTTATAATTGTTATATCTTGTTGATGAATGGTTACCTTAAGCAGTAAGAAATATCCATCTTTGTCCCTTTTGATTAACTTTGCTTGAAGTCTACCTTATTTGATATGAGAATGGAAACCCCTGCTTGCCTCCGCAGCCCATGTGAGTGGAAAGATTTTTTCCCAGCCTTTCATCTTCACTCTATTGATGTCTTTTCCTATGAGGTGAGTTTCTTGGAGACAGCATATCGTTGGGTTGTTTCTCTTAATCCAGTCTGACAGTCTGTGTCTTTTGAATGGTGACTTTAGGCCATTAACATTCACGGTTATTATTGAGACAGGATTCATATTCCCATCCATTTATGTTTATTTATGGCATTTAACTTGATTTGGTTTCTCCTCTGGTTGGTGTTTCCTTTAGTTTAATATTTCCCTTTGCTGATTTTCATTTTTATTTTTCTTTTCTTTTCCATGGAATATTTTGCCAAGGATGTTCTGAAGTGCAGGCTTTTGAATTGTGAATTCTTTTAACTTTTGTTTATCATGGAAGGTTTTTATTTCATCTTCAAATCTAAAGTTTAATTTTGCTGGATATAAGATTTTTGGTTGACATCCATTTTCTTTCAGAGCTTGATATATGTTGTTCCAGGAACTTCTTGCTTTTAAGGTCTGGGTTGAAAAATCTGCACATAATCTAATTGATTTTTCTCTCGTGGCTTTTAATATTCTCTCCTTGTTCTGTATGTTAGGCAATTTCATTATAATGTGCGTTGGTGTGGATCTGTTGTGATTTTGTACATTGGGTGTTCAGTAAGCCTGTTGAACTTGGTTTTCCCATTCGTTCCTCATGTTTGGAAAAATTTCTGCTATTATTTCATTGAATAAATTATTCATTCTTTTGGTTTGGAGCTCTATACCTTTCTCTATCTCAATAACTTTTAAATTTGGTCTTTTTAAACTATCCCATATTTCTTGAATGTTTTTTTTTAAAAAAAAATATTTATTTATTTGCTTTAGTTGTACACAATGCAATGCATTTATGTTTACGTGGTGCTGAGGATTGAACCCGGGCCGCGTACGTGCGAGGCGAGCGCTCTACCGCTGAGCCACAATCCCAGCCCCTTCTTGAATGTTCTGATCATGATTTCTTACCATTTTCAGTTCATGGTTGACATTTTTTTCAAGATTATATATTTTGTCTTCATTATCTGAGGTCCTATCTTCTAAGTGGTCTAATCTGATGCTGATGCTTTCAATTGAATATTTAATTTGATTTATTGCTTCTTTCATTTCCAGTATTTCTCTTTGGTTTCTTTTTAGAACCTCTATTTCCCTGTTGAAGTGATCTTTTGCTTCTTGTATTTGTTTATGAAGTTCTATGTCAAAATGATCTTTTACTACCTGTATTTGATCCCTCAAATCATTCCTGAGATCATTGAACATTTGGATTATGTACCTCCTGAACTCTTTCTCTGTTATTTCATCTGCTTTGCTTGCCCTAAATCTACTAAGGAGATATGTTGATTTGTTTGGGACACTTTCTTCCCTTGGTTTTTCATATTGCTTGTGTGACTTCTCTCCTAGAACTGTGGAACCTTGCCTTTTTCATTTTTACCTTAAAGCCTTATGATGCCCCTGTAGTACAATGTTATCAGATCCCCATGTAAACACTTTACACTCTAAAACCTGACATTTTCTCTTCAGATAGGCACAATTTGGTCACATTGTACAGAATTAGTGAATTCAAATTTTGTCTCCAATATACTCTGTAGAGGGATTTATAATTTCTAATATTGGACACAGAGGTGATATGCTGAGGAGGAAGGAGGTGAGGATATTGAGTTGTTATTTCTTAGGAAGTATGAAAGAGAAATCTATGGATATAGTTTAATATTAGCAGAAGTGAGAGGAAATGAATTGGAGTGAATAAGTTAGTGGGAAGACTGATGTCTATATAAACCAAACATATGTATATGCTAAGAGAAATAAAAAATGTCAAAGTAGTAGAAATTATTGAAAAAGAGAGGAAAAATAGTGAGTCAAAAATAGAGAAGAAACTATATATAATCCAGCTTTGATATATTATTCAGTTGCCCCAGTTCTCAAAATCCTAATTCATGCATAAAACTTGTTTTCACCTATGTTGAAAGTGTGAGGGCAGGGCCTAAATAGTGAGAGGAAAGATGTGGAAAGAAAAATATAATAATAATAAAAAATAAAAAAGAAGATGGGGAAACAAGACTAACCAAACAAAACAATAAAGAATAAATGAAAGAGAGAGAAACGCATGCGCACACATGCACATGTGCACACACACAGTTTAAAAAAAAAAAAACACACACACACAAAGACAAACCCACAAATAAATCACAGCCAAGAAATCTTGAGGGAAGATTTTCTTTTTCCCTTCAAATCCAGTAGATGCAGATGTCTGATGTCAGTTTTCTGGATTTTCTCTCCACCCTCCAGATGTTGGAGTTAACCAAGTAACAGAACCCGCTCTGGCTGTTGCTGAGGAGTTGGGGGTGGAGTTACAGTCTGCATACCTGGTTAGCTGGAGTCTGGTGCTGGAAGTTGGCCCACTTGGTGAATGGCACTGAAAGATGATCTAATAAGTAGTTGTCTACATTCCACCTCACTCTACAGTTGCAGAGTTATGAGAATGGTATGCTGGATTCAGATACGAGTTCCCCCGCTGTTTGTGGCTTATATAGATGAAGGTTGTCTTCAGAGCCTGCATAAATTCCTCGGATGTATGCAGGGTTCCATGCACAGGTGATTTCCCCCTTTTTCTATCTCCATCTGGTGCAGCCACTTTCAAAAATGGCGGTGATCAATCTCCCTGGGCATAATGGAACCACCCAGGACCTGACTGGTGTTCCTGTGTGTGTGAACCTGTTAGGTGACTTGCCTGCAAGCAAGCTGGGCAACCAAACTGTCAGCGTCTATCTTTCTGAGCTGTTCTGCATTGGTATTGCTGCTGGGGTCTTTATTCTTCCACCACGTTCCCCGCTGGCTCCACTGCCCAAATCCCTGTGCTGCTGTTCATCTCCCGTGTGGGGTCTACCCGAGTCAGCAATTTGGAGACTCACCCCCGCTGTAATCTGCCGTCTCAGTGCCCCAGAGAAGTATGATGGCCTTGGCTTCCCGGTGGTTGCAGGACTATCACTGGTAACTCAGCAGTATTCTCACTATTGTACCTCAGTTTGTTGACTGACACTTAATGTCGCCTCTCTCTGTTCTGCCATCTTAGTCCCTGCTTCATCATTAATGTTTTGAAGACTTGTAAGGAGCATCTATGTGAAAAATTGAGCTTGATAGAAACACTGTATTTAAAATATATGTACAATAGAAAATTATTCAGCCTTAAAAAAAGAAGGAACTCTTGTTATTTATGCCAACATGGATGAACTTAGAAGATATTATGCTAAATGAAATAAGCCAAGCACAGAAAGACAAATATCACATATTCTTACTTGTATTTGGAGTATTATAAAAGTGAACTTATAGAAGCAAAAAGAATCTTGATTATGAGGGGTGAGAGGGGGCAGGGATGACTGGGGAGATGTTGCTAAGAGGATATAAAGATAGAAGGAATAAATTCAAGAGATCTACTGTGAAACATGGTAACTAGTGTTAATAACAATATATTATATACTGGAAAATCACTAAGAATGTATATTTTAAATGTATGCACCACAAAAGAATGACAAATATGTGAGAGAATATATAAATTAATTAGCTCAAATTAGCCATTCTACAATGTATACGTATTTCAAAACATAGTTGTATATAATAAATATATACATCTTTTAATTGTAAATTTAAAAAATAAAAACTCATAAGCAACATCTACATGAGCAATTGAGCTTTAATAGCAACACTGATATTTGAAATATTGAAGTCACTAAAATCATGTTCCAATTTTACTACAAACGTATTACTTCACTTAAAAAGTAAACCAACTCCAATATTTGCAACCCAAATCCTTTTTAAAAAAAATAGACAACTCAGAAAAGAGGTATGACATGTTCAGAGAACAGACTGAGTCAGTATTTTAAAAGACAAGAAAATATAGAAGGCCTACCATATTTAAACCATTATTCCTCAGAAATATTCCAGAAGATGAAATATCATGAAAATATTCAATTCTATTTGAGACCAAGAAATGTTTTGGAAAACATTTTATTTATTCTTCATTACCAAAGGAGGAAAATATTTTATTTATTCTTCATTACCAAAGGAGCACCCTTGATTTTAGAAGATACTCCTGTTTGGATGAGTTTAGTATTTTCACGGATAAAATTGCGCTGACGAATTGGCATGTTGTCATATCTCTTGTTAGTAGTATCGATTTTGGCTTTTACATTTATCAGTGTTGTGCTTGCTGGGGGTAACCCATTGATTTCATACAACCAGTACATATCTTCTGTCTGGAAATAAAGAGGGAGATATTTTATGTAAAATATCTGGGGATTCGGAAAAATGCAGGGACATGAAGGGATAAATGCAGTGAACTGTAATTAATACCTTCTCTTTTCCACAAAGGGTAAGGGAAGATTACAAAAATGAAACTGCATGTATAATGACAAATATTTAACGTAAAGAGCTTTGGATTTTTTTTTTTTTTTTTTGTGTGTGTGTGTGTGTGTGTGTGTACTGGGGATTGAATTCAAGGGCACTTAAAGACTGAGCCAAATCCCCAGCCCTATTTTGTATTTTATTTAGAGACAGGGTCTTGCTGAGTTGCTCAGGGCCTTGCTTTTGCTAAGGCTGGCTTTGAACTCATGATCCTCTTGCCTCAGCCTCCTGAGCCCCTGGGATAACAGGTGTGCACCACCATGCCTGGCTTAGCTTTTTGAATTAAGGACCATTCACTGAAAATCTTTCAGGTAAAGGTGTACGCCGTAGGTGAACTATGTATCCAACCGATAGAAGGGAAAGCAATCCATTTGGTCAACATAAGACTATTACCCAGAATGAACTTTAATCAATAGAAACAATACCTTTCAAGATAAATTTATCCATGAATATTTAAGTGTAGCCATAGAAATGACTGGTAGAATATTTTGAGCTGGTTTTTAGATTATCAAAGTATATAATATAACATTAGAAAACACCGAGAGGTAAAACATCATTGATGACAATCATAATCTAAATCCAAGTCAGTATAACTTATACAGGCATTTATTTAAGAACCATTTATTTCTTCTGTATATATGCACAAGAATTAGACATAATTCCTAAGCCATGGTTAATTAGGCAGTCTAGCATTATCTGCATGTCTATGTTCATACCTTAATATACTTATGTTAAATCATATTGCTTCTGTAGAATTTCCTGAAGCCCTCTGTTTTAATATACGCTTTCTCTCCATACTAAGACTTGTACTATACATGCTCAGCCAACTATTCCCAATAATTACTAGACAAAATGAATACTTGCCTAGTGTACTGGGCTTGATGTGTAATGTGATATCCATCAATGGATACCAATTAAGTACAGGGATTTATTGTACATCTGACATGGTCTTATTGTCTTGCCCTTTTATCTAGTGGTTGCAGTATTATGTATTCAGAGTCAGTGATTCAAAAGTGAACCAACCCAAGAATCATAATGCAACTTAGTTAAGTAATCCTTTACTTTGTATAAGGATGTTCAATTTGAAAAACAGACCCAGATTTTGTTGATTGTGCATATATCATTGTGAATTTTCTTCCAGTAAAAGTCACTCACTTCATGGGTCCAAATGAATGAGCTAAATGAAGAGACACACACATCCATATATTTGGCATTTGGTACTAATATGTGAGCTACAAGAAGTGACTGGTATTCATGTCCAGCACTTAGTGAATTCACATGAGTGGGCTACATGATGGCATCCACTTTCACACCTGGTACCTAACGTGTATGAATAGGAGCTACAAGTAGTGAATTTTATCTTCACCTGACACTTATTCCCAGACTCCCTCGTAAATGATTACCTATAAAGACATTATTTTAAAAGTCCCATTATATTACAAGTATTTCAAATAATTTTATAATGTGACTCTAAGTGTGTGTGTGTGTGTGTGTGTGTGTGTGTGTGTGTGCGCACTTTGTGAGGAAGTTATTCATGCCCTTTTTCCAACATGCTATATAATAGTAACAACAATAAGCTTATTTTATAAAACATTAGTTTTTTAACCTGTTGTTAAGTTTCTCCAACCCAATTATGAATATAAGTAATTATCCATCTATATTTTCAAAAACATTTTTAAGATATAGCTCTATATCTTATCCCCAAATTTCTTTTTGAAAATATAAATAAAAAGCAAAAGTTAAAATAATATAATAAACTAATATCTCCATGCCACTACTACCTCATAATATCTGTGTTGATTTTTTTTCTTTCCCTTCATAATCATTTTTCTACCCATTCCACCATATACCTTTTTTTTTTTTTTTTGTACCAGGGATTGAACCCAGGGCCCTCTACCACAGAGCCACATCACCAGCACATTTTTTTGTATTTTATTTAGAGACAGGGTCTTCCTGAGTTGCTTAGGGCCTTGCTAAGTTGCTGAGGCTGACTTTGAACTGGTGATCCTCCTGCCTCAGGCTCCCAAGCTTCTGGGATTACAGGCATGAGCCAACTCATTCAGCTCTGGGTTAATTTTTACGATGAATATTAAATTGATAATTATACTTTGTAACTATTATTTTAAAGAAATAAAAGTAGTGCTTTTTTAAATAGAAAAGTTCACATTTAAGTGGTGACTCTATATTCTGAAAAGAGATCAAGCAAAGTGAATGACCTCATAGAATGAATGACCAAAGCTATATTGTTAAGTGCATATTTCTTTCTGTGAGTGGAGGCAATTGATGATTATTCATTAGTAGATGTGGTCTGTGGCCACTCACATCCCTCAGGTGTTTCCATTTCTCTGTCCGTTCCAACTTTCCATTTTCAGTACCTGCACCTCCATGATTAAGTGTTTTTCAGAAACCCCAGAAGTCTTCTTTCTTGGTATCAGAATATTAATTGTCCCTGGGAGCATTCCTCAATGATTAGAATGGTGCCAAGATGTGTATAAATACCCTAACTTCCTGGTTAGGGTATTGGGTGTGACAATTCTGAGGTGTGCATGCTATACTATTTCCCAGAGTCCTCTCATGGGATTAATTTCTAGTTGCTCACTGTGGCAGATGCATTGATAAAACACCCTTTACTGATTTTCCTTCCTTCTGTACCTAAAATCCTGGCTTCCCTATATCCATTTCTTGAGATCATGGAACATATATGCTACTTGAATTTGAATTATTATTTGAGGATCCTCTTCTAAGGAAATACAAACCAAGATATAGTTACACTTACATTTTCTACTGTTTTATAATAATGGTAGATTCCTTTAAAAGTAACGCACATTTACCTATATTACCTACATGTGGTTATGTTTCTAATTATGACAGGGACATTTACTCATAAATATGACATATATTCTTACATATATATGTGTGTATAATATTATATAAACAAAAATAAAACATTCTATGTTTCATCTTGAATAATTCTGATAGTTCTCACATTTTTGTAAACTATTTAAAATTTACAATGTGCACTATGGAAAAATGAACAGATTTGCTACTCTCTGAATAACACAGACTTTTGTAAAACAGTTTGAACAAGTTAACTTTGGTCTCTCAAAGCTAGTGCTATTTGCCTCATTTACTAATTGGGAAAGATAGCTTTTAATCATTCTAAAGGTGATTTAATTACACGGGAAATTATAAAGCTTGCTAATATGATTGTTGAGATTTGTTCGGGCTAATATTTAATTAAGCTGTCCCTTAAAATCATTTTTATTTCCAAGTGAAGCACAATGAATATCTTGCTGCAAATATTGACTTAATGCCTAAAATCAATAATTTAAAAATTATAATAATGTAAACAATAATTTTCATTTCGATAATGATTTAACATTTTAAATTGTTTTCACATTTATTATGGGAATCATCATGGTGTTGAAATTAAGACGGGGATTTGGAATCAAATAGACTGAACCATGATTTTAACATCATTGATATACATAATTATTCTTATGAATCTCAAGGGCATTATACTTAGAATAAAAATCCAGTTTTAAAAGGTAATGGAGTGTACTATTCCATTTGTATAATATTCTATAAGTGACAGAACCATAGAGATGGAAAAATATTAGCATATGTCAGGGTTATGGCAGGAATTTCACTGTTGGACACAACTATAAAGGGTTAGCACAAGGTAGTTCCTCTGTGGTGGTGGAAAAGTTCTATATCTCATTTGTGGTTGTAGCTATACTCATCTTATACTTGGGTTCTAATTGCCTAGAATCACAGACAAATGCACAAATGTAAAAAAATGCTAAAAATTAAATAAGGTCTCTACTCTAGTTAAGTTTTTTTTACTTTGATATTTTACTGTAGATATTAAGATGTTACCATTGGAGGATATTCAGGGAAGGCTTCACAAGACTCTGTATTTTTGAAACTTCTTGTAAGTCTATACATTTTTAAAGTTAAAAATATATGAGATTTACAAGTCACCTGAAAATCTGAAAACTAAATGGATATTTGACATGTATTGATATTATGGAATTATTGTTAATTTTTAGTTCTGATAATGGTAGCATGGATGTGATTTTTACCATTTAGAGAATAGTGGGGAGTATTTACAAATAATACAATGTTTTGGATTTTTTTTATGGAAGGTGAGAAAGGCAGTGGGTTGAAGTAAAATAGAATTGGCTATGAGTTTATAATTGTTCATACTGTATGATGAGTACATGAAGATTATTCTATTTCTGCACATATTTGGAATTTTCCATAATAAAGCCTGAATCAACAAAATACTAATTTCTTGAACGTGCTTCAATCTCAATTCGGTTCTCACGTAAAATTGTGCCACTTCAAACTAACTAAAAATGACAAGAGTCTCAGTTGATTCCATATACCTTCACATAAAACCTTTAATTATGCCACCAATAATTTAATTATCAAATCACAGGGAAACTAGGCACCCATTTTGTTCATAAAACTTGATAAACAGTTAATTTAATAAATTTCCCATTGTATGCTAGATAAAATAAGCACCATTTTAATTTGTAAATCTTTTTAAGGATGCCATTTAATCCCTAGAGTATATAAGCAAGTATAACATGATCACTTTAAGTACCAATGTAGGCAATGAGATACGCACTACAAGGCAAAAGAGGCTTTATCTTCTTATTATTTAGGTTGTACAGACTCTTCAAAAGGTGAAAAACAGAAATAACTTTTTCAAATACTATTCAACATTTTATTTTAGCACTACCTAATAATTGTTTGATTTAAAAGTATAGAAATCCCTTTGACATTAGGATTTGTGTATTGTAAGATGACAACATGTCCTTTGAGTCTGTACTACTGAAAATAAACTGTGGTTATAAGTATTTTTTTTTCAAAATAATGTGAAAATCATCTTTGACCTAAAAGTTCTTACTATAAAATACATGTGAATTTTTATAGAGAAATTTTTCTTACTGGATAAAATTTCAAAATTGTATTTGTGTTGACTGTTAATAAAATGGTCACCTTAACAGACTCCTTTATAATTAGTACATTTTACACCATGTTTTTTAATTCTAAATAAAATTTACCTTCTACTTCATGTTCTTCATTTTAGCCTTCAACATTTTGACAGTACTGTATGCCTTATTCAAAGGTTACAAAATTTCTATCTCAAATAATCTAAAGTTAATGTTTTTAACAGCTATATTACACAAAAATGATACATAGCTATACATATCACTTTACAGTTGTTATTTGTTTCTTCCACATTTCCTTAGCATGGAGGAGAAGTGATTTCTTACTTTCCCTCGGTATTGACAACATTTATGTTATATTCCATATTTAAATTATTTTACTAGACAAAAGAAAAGTAAAATAATACACAGCACTTGAAATAAGTTGGCTTTTTCAAGGTTGCTATTCTGTCTGATCAATGGGTAAAACGTTCTCTTCTTCATTTAATGCTTTTAGTGATATCAAGCATCTTTGATTATTGTCCTTACAGAACTCACCTCTATTACTAATGTTGCTTTGTATTTCTTACTGTACATTCGGGGTTTAAATCCTACATTGATGAGGATTCCTTTAGTGTTATAAGGAGGAAGTTCTCCAGTCTGAGGTTTTACAAAAAACTCCGGATCACTGCCAGGTAGGAAGTATGCGGTGAATGGCTCAGAATATCTGGAATAAAAGTGTAAATATCAACCTATCAAATTAGATTGTGATCTAATTCTTTTTGTGAGTATTGATATATAAAGTTTGAATCCTGCTGCAATAGGCATACAGTTAAGTATGAATGCTAAATGCTAATAGAGTAAGAGTGAGAAGGCATTTTTATAATAAAGTATCATTCTTTTTTTTTTGTGGTACCGGGGATTGAACTCAGGGGCACTCAACCACTGGGTCACATCCCCAGCCCTTTTTTGTATTTTATTTAGAGACAGGGTCTCACTGAGTTGCTAAGTGCCTCGCCATTGCTGAGGCTGGCTTTGAACTTGTGATCCTCCTGCCTCAGCCTCCCAAAGTGCTGGGATTACAGGCGTGCGCAACCCCGCCCGGCTATGAAGTATCATTCTTCCCAGGGTGACAAAATAGAATCCTAAAGATTCTTTTTCATTCACATTGCATTCATAGTGTACCAATAAAATATACTGTCCCTATAAAAACTGGCAGAATTTTATGGCCCAAATGAAAATTTAGCCAATTGCAAATATATTCATATGTAAAATAACTAACCCCTAAAGCTATATTAAAGCTTTTTGTTTCTTGTAATATTTCATTATCATATTTGCTTACTTTCTTTCAGCTTTCCACTTGTTAAGTGAGGTGACAACACTGTAGAGTGTCATTTTAAAGTTTCTTGGTCCTGAAGATGATCTATGATCTGAAGTGAACTGAGTGACATTTTGAATTCCAGTGACTATCTATCTTCATATCAAGGTTGGCTACATTTGAGGTAAAGACTGTGAAAGAAGTTGAGGGATTTCCTGGTAGAATAAAGTAGGGCAGCTACACACTGCATAAGAGGTTGTAAGTGAAGTATTTAAAATTCAAATTGACAGGGAAAGTGCATGTAAAATGTCAGGTATGGCTTCTGAAACAATTTAAATAGTGAAACATAGAAGAAAACACAGGAAAAATTCAGGTTGGAACTCACTGATCCATTCAACAAATATGTATTGAGTATCATGATAGAAGATCGAGAATGTGGTCTGTGTATATGGATGGCTTAGATTGAAATCATAGCTCTATTTTGGTCCATGAGTTTAGAAAATATACTGAATCTTTTTGTATCTCAATTTTGTCATCTGTTAAATTAATGACCATAGTAAATTGATATTATTAATGCCTGGCACATGGAAATTGGTAAGGATTAGCCAGTATTACTTTAATTACTTCTGTTGTTTTAAAATGTTTTTAAACAGTGCTAGAAAATGATGAATGATCCAATAAATAAGTCTATGAAGATTATATCAGGAAGATGGCAGAACAGGAACTCACAAATCCTCAGTGGAGACACCAATTCAGAAATAATATATGGAAAATTTCCCTTGTTGGAAACTTTTAGTCAGTTACAAGTCTCTGTGCCATAGTTGAGCAAGAAACAAGCCACAAAGAATTCAGGAAATTTCTTGGTACCTTTCTTCCATAGTTCCTTCTCCTGATCATGTAGCAGGCACAGTGCTGCTACATGATCAAGAGAGTAAAGCCAGCCAGCTCCTGGATTTTTCCTGAGGAAGAAAATGGGAGACTGCAACCTGGGCATCCACTGTTCTGGCTTTACACTGAGGTGGGACTGCCCATGTAATTGGCTTATGACTTGCCTATCTCTTAAGGCTGATGGAACTCGGCATGCTCTAGATTTCTTGGGGCTATCAAAAACCAAACAGAAAGTCTGGAGCTAAAGAAAACAATTGATGAAATGAAAAAATGTAACAAGAAGAATCAACAACAAACTTGATCAAGCCAAAGAAAGCACCTGTGAACTTGAAGAGAGATCAATCTGAAGAGAAATCACCTCCAAATATCTAGTCAGAAGGGGTGGGGGAGAGCAAAAAGAGATGAACAAAGCCTTTGGAATTTGTGGGACACTATCAAAAGAGTTCAACTTTGGGAAGGTGACCTCAGCAAGATGGTGTAGCAGGAGATTGCAGCTTTATTTCCTCCCACAAAGAATGATTTATCAGATCTATGATTTGCCTGATGTTATTGTTTGTCTCCTCCCAAACACATGTTACAACTTAATCCCTAATGCAACAGTGTTGGCAGTGGGGCCTAATGAGAAGTGATTGGAACATGAGAGTGGAGCCCTTATGAATGGATTAGTGTCACTATCATTGGAGTAGGGAAAATCAGTTGTTATAAATGTGACCTGACCTCATCCTTGCTCTTTTTGCTGTCTCATTCTAACCCTTTCATCTTCTACTGCAATAGCACACAGCACAAGATCATTGCCAGATACTTGTGGCATGTTCTTGCACTTTCTAGTCTCCAGAATCAGGTCTGTGATATCCTGTTATAGCAGCAGAAAATGGACTAAGACACCTAACAAAGAGTTCAAAATAATTGTTTTGAGGAAGCTCAGCAAACTATGAGGACAGATAGACAACAGTCAGAAAAGCTCAATAGAGAGAAAGAAATTATTTTAAAATAATAATATGGTAGTTATTCATGAATGAAAATAAGCCTGAAAGAGTTCAAGAGCCCATTTAAGATGCAGCAGCAATACAGTTGAAGAAAAAACAAAGAATAATTATACATTTTGACTGCACCACTCCATCCTCCAGATAGCACACAACAAGGAACTCCCTGGTGTGCAAGTACCCCTAACAGGGAAAAGAAGTGGGTCGAACAACTAGCTTCCCCAGTCCTTTGGGGGTACTTCCTAGGAGAGTAGTTTCAATTTCATTCTCCCTAGGTCACTATAGAGATTAGCATAATTGTTAAGTCTAAAGACAGCTGGAAATAAAAACAGAGGATATCAATAGCAGCCATGGGGCAGGAAATACCATGATCCTCAATGTCCTGTTCTGCATAAGACTTCATCAGACTTCTTTACTGAGGATCACCAAAGCCCTCTTAGTGGTTATGTATCATTCAAAATTTTCATGGCCAAGGACGCCACAGTGTTTGCTATCAAGGAACACCAGGTGCTGAAGAAGTAAACAGCCAGCACAGACACCACAGATTTCCTGAATATTTCATCACTAAAAGCCCCACAGAGTTTTGCCTTCATGGTCTCCCAGAGCTGAGCCAATATATACCCTTCCCTGTCTAGAACCATTCCAGCTGCTGCTGTTGTGGATGTTCTGGCTTAGTACCCAGCACAACCACCACATGTGTGCTTGTAAATGGGCTCAAGCTCTCTGCTACAAACCCCAGCTTCTACTCCTGTGCTTTGATAGCTGATGCCTGCCAACTGGGCTGGTGCACAATGCTAGCTCCAAGTACTGCAATTGCAAGGGCACTAGCAGCTAGCCTTGCCCCTTGGAGGCTGCTTCTTGCCGCTGTGTTTGAACTTACAGCTGGTTCCTATAGCTGCACTCACATGTATGCATCCAGCTTGGATGTGTGTCTGCCCATACTCATGCAAATGGCTAGACTCCATTCCACAGCTAACCCATACAAATTGCTCAAGTACACAGTGACAGCCTAACTACCCCATATGTGTCTGTGGTTAGCTTCATCCCTTATCTGGGTTCATCATTTGAGCATGGGCTTCCAACTGCTGGCTGTTTTGGCCACTTGGCAGTGGATGCAGTTTTACTACTAAGGAATCCAATAGCCTTCAAAGATACCTGGATTTCTCTCATAGCTCTTGTCTCCATGGGCCCCCAAATTGCTAATGTCACAGACCTCAACTGTCCAAGCCCATGAGACATTATTTCCTCAAAGACTTGAAAATACTGTATGCCACCAAACATGGCACCCTCCACCATTAGACATAGTGCTATAGCATATACACCCATGTGTCCTGTTCCCCCTACTCCTGATGGTGAAAGTTTTTTTTTAATGATTCCAATCTATAAAGTCTGTAAGAGGTGACTACTTTTTCAAGTGAACTGACATCTCTGGCAAGGTTATAATGATTATGAAGAATCATGGAAACATGACACCACCAGAGCAACAAAATAAACTTCTAGTACAGACCCCAAAGAACTGAAGGTCACTGAATTGCCTGAGAAAGAAGTAAAAATTATTATTTAAAAAAAGTTCCATGAACTAAAAGAGAACACAGATAACTATTTAATAAAATCATGCAAACAACACAAGAAAAAAACAAACAGCCCAACCAAAAGATTGAAAATAAATAAAGGACACAAACAGGAATATTAGAGATGAAAATATATGATTGCTTAATTTACAGCTTCTAAAGCAGACTAGATCAACAGAATAAAGAATAAATAAACTGGAACAGAAATTTGAAATAAGCAATTTAGAGGAGAAAACAGAAACAATGAAAAGTTGTGTGGGATCTGAGAAAACATAAAGAAAGCTAATATTTGCATATTAGGATGGAAATAAGGAGAAGAAAGAGAAAAAGGAACAGAAAACTTATTAAAATGGCTAAAAACTACCCAAATCCTGGGAAAAATATGAGCATCTAGGCACATAAAGCTCAAAGGTCTATGATGAGTTTTAATCCAAAATACTTCACCAAGGCACATTATATTCAAACTGTGAAAAATTAAAGGCAAATACATAATCTTAAAATCAGAAAGAGAAAAGGAATCTTACCACAAAGGCATTCTAATAAGTCTATCTGTGGTCTTCTCAGTTGCAACTATGCAGACCAAGAGAATTGAGAGATGATATATTTAAAGTGTTAAGGGGAAAAAAAAAAACTAAACCTGACAACCAAAAATAGTCAGCAAAACTGTCTTTCAGAGATAAGGGAAAAAATAAAGAATTTAATTCAAAATCTGCCACAAGAAATAAATTGCCACATTATTGTACAAAGATAAAGAAGTCAACTTACTAAGAGGATTAAACCATTGTAAATATATACAAACCCAATACTAGAGCCCGCTAAAGATATAAAGCAAATATTAATAGATCTTAAGGGAGATAGAGATAGCAATGCAATAATAGCATGGTATATTGATGTCCTACTTTCAACAATGGACAGATCATTTAGACTGAAAATTGATAAAGAAATATTAGCCTTTAACTGTACTTTAGGTCAACTGAACTTAATGTGGATAAATATAGAACATTTCATCTAATAGCAGCAGAATATACATGTCTCTCAAAGGTATATAAAATGCTCTCCAGGTTAGATAATATGTTAGGTCACAAAACAAGTCAACATATTTAAGAACATGGAAATCATATCAAGAATCTTTTCCGACCACAAGGCTATGAAACTAGAAATCAATAATAGGATGAATTTAGAAAAGTTCACACATATGTGGAAATTAAGCATGCTCCTGAACAACAATTTATTTGTCAAAAAAGGAAATCAAAAGGAAAATTTAAAAAATCTTAAGGCAAATGAAAATGGAAATAATATATGAAATCTTAATGGATGCTACAAATGCAGTTCACAAGTGAAATTTATAGAGATAAATGCTCAAGAAAAAAGATCTCAAATAAACAATCTAATATTATGCTTCACTTATCTTTAAGAGAAAAACCTAAACCAAAAGTTAATAGAAAGAAGGAAATAGTACAGAAAAATAAGGATCAGAGTAGAAATATAACAAATAGAGAATATAAAATCCATAGGGAAAAATAACAACAAAACTAAGTTCTTTGTTTTTAAATTGACAAATTCAAATATATAAAATAAGAAATAAAAATAGACATTACAGTGAATGCCTCAGAAATTAAAAGGAAAATTAAGAACTATTATAAACAATGAATTCAAGCAAATTGAAAAACTAAGATGGGAATTAATAAATTCCCAGAAGCATACAACCTACCAAAATTGGACCAAGAAGAAACAGACTATTTAAAGAAGTCAGTTAAAAAAAATTGTAATAGTAAGTAAAAAAAATTTCCAACTAAGAAAATTCCAGCACCAGATGTCTTCACAGCTGAATTTTATCAAACATTCCAATAAAAATTAACATCAGTCCTTATTAAACTCTTCTAAAAAATGAAAGTCCCAGTATTACACCTCCACAAACTAGAAGAACAAACTAAAGCCAAAGTTAGCTGAAGGCAGAATATAGAAATTAGAGCAGAAATAAATGAAATAAGAAAATAGAAAAACAAATGATAAAAATAAATGAAACTGTGAGTGTTGAAAAGGTTAACAAAGTTGACAAAGCTTTAACTAGGCTAACCTAAAAAGGATAATACTCAAATAAATAAAGAATGAAAGTACATTATATATAATTGATTCTGATGTTAAAAGGATTATAAGAAATTACTATGAATAATTATAAGCCAAAATAATTGAGAAATGGATAAGAGCCTAGAATTACATAACCAACAAAGACTGACTCATAACAAACTAGAATATATGACTAGGAAGGATATTAAATCAGTAGCCAAAAACTCCCATGAAAGAAAAGTACAGGATCAGATGACTTCACTAGTGAATTTAATCATTCTTTTAAAGGAGAATTAACAATGATCCTTCTCAAACTCTTCCAGAAAATTGAGGAGAAGGGAACACTTTCAAACTCATTTTATGAGGCCACCATCACCATGATGCCAAAAGCAGACAGACACTACAAGAAAATAAAACTAGGTTAATATGCCTGATGAACGTATATAAACAAAATAAAATTTTAAATGAGAAAAATGAATTCAACAGCACTTGCAGTGAATCATATGCCATAACTAAATGGGACTGTGGGCAGCAATAATTTTTTGATATATAAAAAAATCAAGCAATGTGATATATCATGTTAAGGCAATGAAGTATAAAAATAAACAATTATTGTAACAGACACAGAAAAATCATTTGAAAAATGGAATACCCTTTCATGATTCAAAGAGTCAACAAACTAGGAATAGAAAGAATTATCTATCTCATCATGCAGGCCATATGCAAAAAGCCCACAACTAAAATTATACTCAACAGTGAAACACTGAAAGCTTTCTGTCCAAGAGCAGGAACAAGACAAGGATGCCCACTCTTGCCACTTTTATTCATCATTGGACAAGAATGTTTAGCCACAGCAACAATGTCAGAAATAAAAGACATTCAAATATGAAAGGAAAAATTAAAAATTGTTCCTGGTCACAGATGATATAAACTTATATGCAGAAAACCCCATAGTTTCTATACAAAGACTTTTGAAAGTCATAAATAAATTCAGCAACAGTGCAGGATACAAAATGAACACTCAAAAACCAGTTGCAAAATGTTTTTCATCAATGATATATATTTATATGGGATATATATACACATATGTATATATATGTGTATATATATATATACATATGTATATATATATATATATATGTGTATATATATCCCATATATATCATATATATAGTCAATTTAGACTCAGGGAACTCCCTACATTGTGGTTTATTTCCTATACATGTGATTTATTTGTTTTATATACTATAATATATATATACCAAATATTTGGTCTATGAAAGAGTCAAAGTCAAAAAAACAAAACAAAAACCCAAGAATACAATAGTGTTTGCCAGGAGCTGCTGGTAATGAAAATGAAGGGTCACTCTTCAATAGAAATGAAGTCTTAATCATGCAAGATGAATATTCTGCTGTAAAAAATTGTATTTAGAATTAATAATATTGTACTGTACCCTTAAATGTTTGTTAACATTGATCTTATGCTATGTGTATCTTATTGCAATAGAAGAAAAAAATGAGACAAAGTGCCCATTATCAAGAAGATGAATGTAATGCCGTCTTTTTAACTGATTGATTCAAAGGAAGGAAACTCATAGTTAAAAATGTTTTGGATACGTTTCCAAAATATAAATGATATATACAACACTTAAAATATAAATTAATTACTTTAGTCAAAGGTGAAATGAGGAACCAGCCAGGATATATTGTACAGTTATAATGTTTCTAATTATCTCATCATTAGGAATTGAAGTTGTGGCCTTAGGTAACCAAGTGTTTCATAATATTTTGCCAGGATCCTTTCATAAATCACAACGTAGGGGGTTCCCTGAGTTTAAACTGGCTTCATTATCTTTGATTTCTAACATCTTTACGTTCCTACAAAACTATCTAAGAAGATCACGCAAACAAAACAAAAAATTCAATCTTAACTAAAAACATCCAGAAGTTGTAAAATCTTATAGGTCTAGAGCATAATTCTTAGTGACATAACAATTACATTTATTTGAACTTTATTCAGATACTCATGGGGATGATAGTTGGTGATCAGTACAGAACAAATATATAATCAGACCATGAAAGAATGAGGCTTCATTAGGAAAAGTTTAAAATATTAACTCACTAGTAAGGAAGCTTTGCAGTATTTATAGCAGAAGTTTAGAATGTAGTATATTTCTAAAGAACAACTGCTTGTAGAACACTATGACCCTCTTCTGTTCTTCTAAAGTCAATGTACAGGAATAAAGTCTGGGATCTTTGGGAGAAATGTTGATGGCCAGTGGTGAGCTTTACAATTTATTTTGCTATATTTCTAAAATGAAATTTAAATAAAGCCATAAAGCTAGTCCTTGGACTGAGAAAATAAGTGCTGAATGGCTCAAAGTATTCAGCACCCTGGAACCCAGAACTATATTCCCTGTGGAAATGAGGAAAGAAGATCCTCTCTGGAAGTTTTAATCATGCAAGATGAATATTGAAGATGAATATGAAGATATAAGGCCTGCTATCTTGATGTGGAAGAGATGGCCTGCTATCTTGATGTGGAAGAGATGGATTGGAATATTTGGTCCTGGGCCTATGTGGTGGTTGTCTGTCCTTGATACACAACAGCACCTATTTGTTGTGAATTCAGTTATCATTACTTAGGAGAAAGTCACTACCTATCACTGTTTCCTTTGTGATGATAAATGTACACCAGCTTCTTCAGGTTCCACTGGAAGCCTGGACCCCTATTCAAGGAAGAGAAAGTCTGAGAAGAGATGACATCAGTCTTGAGGAAGATGGGAATATGAGTGGACCAGCAAGTCTTCAGGAAGCCATGGGGCCTGTGGTGAATTGATGTGAATCAGGAAAGGCAACACCCTTCCTAATAAAGGCAGAGAAGGGAAACAGGAAGAGCCCAGATCAGATAAACAGATGTGTTATAAATGTACATCTGGCTTGTAATCTATATTTCAGGCCCTGGGAAAATCCTGTTACACAGATGACCACCAGTACACTAGTTAAAATTATAGTTTAGCCACTATGATATTCAGAACTGATGGCCTGAACTTATATGATGATCTAAGTTTCCTTCATGAGATAATTTTAAAAAAATAATGACTTGTAAGATGACTTCTCAATTACACGGCTTTGATTCCTGGGACTGAAACATGTGACTTGTGTAGTCTCAAGTATTCATGAGAAGACTGACATTGCACTACTAGAGTATTTCGAATTTTACAGAGGCCCAGAATTAAATTACAGAAATTGGAGGTGAGGTTACAAGTCATTGTACCTGTCCAACCCTTCAGTTTCCTTAAGAAAAACATTTTTTTTTTCTGTCTGAGTCATCCCATGTGCAATGGTAAAAACAATGTTTTTGTTCTGAAAACTAAATACAAAATTAAAGATGTCAGCTACTGCTGATTAAGGAAAAAGGCTAAAAGTAAATAATCTATAAAAATGATTTTTAGAACAAAAATGTTGTTAACAATAGAGAATGCAGTGTAGAAGCAATAGCTTCAACTTGTTATTTCTGATGTGAATGGGGTTCTATATGTTATATGAGGAAACAAGAAAAAGGGTTTGTTAAAATCACTTTAGTGGATGCTCTGATCTGTGTAACCCTAAATTATCCAGTGGGGGAAATGGTTTAATGAAAAGTAAAAATTCATTTTGCTTATGGTTCAGGAAATATATGGGTTTCAAGAGAAATACAACTCAAGAGACAGAAAATATTCCATCATCATTTTGCCAGGGTTAATGCAGGAAAGAGTAACATTAGATTAGATGTTGAAGGGTAGTTTCTAGGATGTGTTTAGTGACTGCATTAAGGAAGACTGGGAAAGGAGCATTTTCATGGCATGAGCTTTGATGCTGTTGTTTGGGAGAGGAAGAAAATGAATGACATGGAGTCTCAATGGTAAGGAGATACTTGCCCAAAAGATATAGGTCTAGGTGGTCTGTGGAGTCCTAAGGATGACAGGAAGTTTAGTGTCCCTTTCCCAAGGCTTTCAATGTTGACAGTACCCAACCAACACTCCTTTATAGATTTTCAAATGTCACCTAAGGAAGTGTTATTGCCCCCTAGTTAAGAACAATTGGACCTAGTTTCAAAACTCATTTTCTTGCCTTTATTTGCCATTGCCTGAACTATGTGACCCTTTTACCTTGTAAAGCCCTATACACATTTACACAAAGATTATTGTTACATAGTCCCAGTAATCTCATTTTAAGTTGGTATGGCATCCAGGAGGTTCTTCTTTATTCAGTGGTTTTCAAGACTTCTGTTTTATTGACTCATATTTTTATCCATGGATTCTTTTGTTCAAGCATTTACATTGAAACACAAGTGAAGAAATGAAATTAAAATAGTGCTTCACTGTTTTAATACTAAGGGTTTGTGTGCATTTTGATGGAGAGGAGGGTTTGGGTTTGGGATAGTGAAATACTGTTTAAAAATGACCATCTTTGGGGGCTGTAGTTGTGGCTTAGCGGTAGAGTGCTTGCCTACCATGTGTGAGGCACTGGGTTCAATTGTGCGCCACATATAAATAAATGAATCAAAGGTCCATCAACATCTAAAAAAATTTGAAAAAAAATGATCATCTTGGGGCTATGAGTCTAGCTCATTGTAAGAGCATGTGCTGATCATGTCAACGCCTTGGGCTTGATCCATCACAGCAAGAGAAAAAAAAAATGACAACCTTAAACCAAAAGGATAAGGCTCTGATAGAAAAATTCCAGATCCAAATGATGACAGATGTTTACAGAAATTATCTCCTCTTGAATGTGGCATTCCTTAATTTACCCTGGCCAACAGGATAATTATTTTGCCTATAGCTGACAGAGCTAATGCTTGAGGTAGGAATAGGAATAGGAATAGCAGCTTTCTTAGGGCTGTTGGTATTGAATATATATCTGGGCAAGTCTGACTTGTTTATTAGCCTACCAAAATTCAGAAGTCCTTGAATCTGAGGCTCATAAGACACCAAGCTATATTAGGGATGTGAACAAGAGTCTAGTCTCTATTGGGTTGGGACTAGAGAGAGGGGAGGCAGGAGCTGAGGCATCTTACCTAAATGGCCACCCAACCCACTAAGCCCTTGCAAGTCTGGTAACTTCCTTCATTCTCCACTGTCAATGTGTAAACATGTATCCATGTGTATGGCTATACAAATGTTTAGGTAAATCAGAGACCATGATATCAACTTTGTAGTACTGTAAAATTTAAATTATATAATTTCATATACACTAAACAGTAGGCATACAATGAACATTTATTATTGTTATTATTGTGTTGTTTTTAGATGGGGCAGACAAGGGACTAAAGAAACTGTAGCGATCATGAATAACCACTCCAGTGGGCTGATAGTGTCCTACATTTGACATTGCTCTGATCTTTATTGGAAAGAAATTATTTTCTGTTCTTTTTCTTGATAACAATATCATTAACCATGATAGAAAACTGTATCTGGGGAAATATCCCTTTCTATGTGTTTATGACAAGAATATGGCAATCATTCTCAAAGGTAAAAATAACTGTATTCGGAAAATTGAAATAGCTGCTCAGATAAATGCTGACTCTAGAGATATGATGTTAATGCATAGAGGAGAGATATAAGATTTCTGAAGGGGAAAAGTTGTCATTAAATTTTAAAGGGTTTCTAGAGGTTTTAAAAATACTTTTTGCGCTCCATCTGGAACATTTGAAAGCTATTTATTTCAGTCAGTGGAAAGTCCTTAAGAAAACTGCTTACAAAGCAATTTCATCAGTTTTTTTTTTTTTTTTTTTTAATATGTTATCTTTTTTTAAAGGATGGTAGTTTTATTGTTATTGTTGGGAATAAATGGATACTCAGCTGTGGTGTAAGATAGTTGATGAATTAAAGATGGTTTAAACAATGTGAGCAGTACAAGTCCCAAAAGCTTTCTTAAATTGCATGTATTTATTTGTGTGTTTATAAAGTCTTATCATTTCTTTTTTTTTAAAATCAGAAACCTTTTCCACAATAGACATTAATTTTATAATATGAAAATTTCTATGTAGCATGATCCAAAATGACTCTTCAAAAACTGGTTAGTTTATACAATTAGGAATCTATTTCTAATTCCTATTAGTTTAGCAGAACTGAGTTGTAATTAGTATTTGTGGTCAGAAGATGGCACACTACTATTTCTTAAGATTTACGTCATAGATCTTTGTGTAATTCATGTTCTGTTCACTTTAAAGAGGAAATATTTTAATACTATCACAAATGACAGATGTGAGTGAAAAATAAGACATTAGGGGAAAAAAGAAAAACAAATCTCTCAAAAGTTTTACTTATTACTAATCACTTATGTGCACACAAAATTTTTAAAATAAGATTAACAGGAAAGCTGTTTTGATACTTGGTAATGTTTTTATCTTTCTGAAGCCATATTTAAAAATAGGTAGTTAGTGTAGTTAGGTAAATTGGGTCTAACATTGAGTCTAATAAAGAAAATGGAGTCCATAAAGAAAATGGAGTTGGTCTGAGTCCGGAAAACCAGAACAACACCTGGTAGATTGAAATGTTAACGTCCATAGGCCCAGGCCCATTCTAAAGAACTGTTAATGAAGCAGCTCCCAGCAAAACAGGGAGATGTTAATCAAATCACCCTAGGCCCTCCTGCCCAGATCACTTCTCCCCGCAACCCCCCATCAGCCCACCTGTCTTCTACCTTTCAGCCTTCCCACCTGCATCCCCCACCACTTGCAGGGTAGAGGGAGATAAGAAAAATAAAAGACAGGAATGTGGGAGGACAAAAGAAGACCTTAGAATGCATTACACATATAACAACTTAGAATAAAATAATTAAAAACAAAAAGTCCTTAGATATAAAAGAAGACATCCTCTTCCCTCCCATTCCTCCTTTTGGGTCCCCTTCTCCCTCCAGAGGAGATGTCTTTTCTGCACTTGCCTCAACATGCTTCTCTGGTGTTATACTTCAGCATTCGGGGAAGCATGGACTGTCAGGGTAACTGGCACTATCACTTATTCAGAATACTTTGTAGCTCTAAAACATTATGTTTAAGATTGTTCTTTGACAAACACTAGGCCTTTTAAATACTGAAAACATATAAAGCAAAATGTATTCCTTAAAGTATCTTCAATTTCTTACTGTCCTAGGGACACTGTGTTTTCATATGATTAATTTAGGATACAGAGAAACCACCATGAAGAAGTGGTCAAATCTTGAATATGATTACATTACTCTGTTTTCTTATCCTACTTTTTTCTTTCTCCTATACTCCCCACTAGTTTTCTAGATGTTCAGAATGACCTGAGATTTTTAATACCTACCTAGATATAGTACCCAGGACTAGAGAGTAACCTAAATATATTCAATAGCTTATTTACAGCATTGGATCATTTAAAATAAGTTAAAAAACAGAACTGACATAGGGAACTGGGTAGTTTCCAATTGTCCTAGAAAACTGACCTACAAAAAGAAAATAAACCCATCTTTTCTGTGATTTACACACCACTATCTGAGCCTTGACACTCAAAGACTACCAGCTGGTGACAATATTCAGGAAGAATCTAGAGAGAGTATATTGACTTAGAAGAAGCTTAAAATACTCAAGTAAGCATTACTTGATTACCATGGCATGCTTGTATTTTCTTTAACACTTTCGCATTGAAAAAAGTGGCCTGTGTTCCCTTTTTTATATCCATGTAAACATAGTGTCTCTCTTGTAACCAACTGAATGTAACTAAAGTGACACTGTGGAACTTTTAGTGTCTAAGTCAGAAAATGCCAATTCATCTTCTACCTGGTTCTCTTGGAATAAACACTGTGGGAAACCAGTCACAAGGTACAACCAATTACTGGGGACAAACACAATAGAGAGATCATGCATAGGAACTTCTGCTGACAGCCCCAGTTTAGCTTTCTGACAATAACCAGTATGAACTGCCAGTTGTGAGAGTAAGCCATTTTGATCACCCAACTCCATCAAGTCTTCAGATGACTGCAGACATGGTCAACATGTTATTACCATTTGCATGAAGGACCCTTAGTCATTAAAATATACCAAAAATGTTCCCCAAATCTGCACACTAAATGCACTTATTGGAGATAATTCTATTTACTGTTAATATTTTTTTTAAAAAAACGTATCCTATTTTAGTATCAATATCATAAGGGGTACTATATTACAGCCTCAGAACAAAATTGAACAAAATAAAAATCTATACTTTAGAAAATATTCTGATGGAATTTTTGGATTCTCTGTAATACTAGGCAGTTCACTCAATATAAAAGAGCTTAAGACAAAAAGTCAGTATTTTTCACATTTTTGAATGCATTTGTCATATATGACGTTATATACTAGAATTTATGATAAATGCATTCATCCTCTAGGAAAATGTTTATTGAAACAAAGTAGGTCTATTTTTGTTTTCTACTAAGACTTTCTTTGAACTTAATGTTAGTAGAATCAAGAAAGCATGAACTTATTGCTGTGATAAGACTGAGTGAGAAATAGATGCAATCTTGACCTTTCATCAGAATAAGAGGTATAAGCTACTTCTAATTCTAACAAAACATCTAAGAGAATGTTAGTAATATTAGTTATAATGAACTCAGAATGATTATATTGTAATGAAGCAGAATAACTTTCTGTTTTGCTTCTTTCATAAACATATACTGTCATATTTTCCTTTCCACTACATTTAAAAAATTACCAAGGCATAAGGAAGCAGATCTTACTGTGAGAGAATGAATCCTATGTCATAATTTTTTTCATTTTTTTCATAGTACTCATAAAATAAACCTCAAAGAAGTTTGAAAAAATCAAGACCAGAGACAATACGCCTAGTAGAAGAAAAAGTAAGCTCCAATTTCCAACATGTCGGATTAGGCCCCAAGTTCCTTAATAAGAATCCTGTAGTGTAAGAACTATTACCAAGAATTAATGAATGGGATAGATTTAAACTAAAAAGCTTCTTCTCAGCAAAAGAAACAATCAGTGAAGTGACTAGAGAGCCAACTAATTGGGAACAAATATTTAATACATGCACATCAGATAGAGCACTAATTTCTATAATATATAAAGAACTCAAAAAACTTAACACCAAAAAAGCAAATAACCCAATCAATAAATGGGCTAAGGAACTGAAAAGACACTTCTCAGAAGAAGATACACATTTAATCAACAAATACATGAAAAAATGCTCAACATCGCTGGTAATTAGAGAAATCCAAATAAAAACTACTCTAAGATTTCATTTCACTCCAGTCAGAATGGCAGCTATCAAGAACACAAACAACAATAAATGTTGGAGAGGATGTGGGGAAAAAGGCACACTCATACATTGCTGGTGGGACTGCAAAATGGTGCAACCGTTATGGAAAGCAGTATGGAGATTTCTTGGAAAAACGGGAATGGAAACACTCTATGACCCAGCCATTACACTCCTGGGTCTATTCCCAAAGGACTTAAAAACAGCATATTACAGTGACACAGCCACTTCAATGTTTATAGCAGCACAATTCACAATAGGTAGGTTGTGGAACCAACCTAGATGTCCCTCAGTAGATGAGTGGATAAAGAAAATGTGGTATATATACAAAATGGAATTTTACTCAGCAATAAGAGAGAATAAAATAATGGCATTTGCAGGTAAATGGATGAAGTTGGAGAATATAATGCTAAGTGAAATCAGTCAATCTCAAAAATCCAAATACCGAATGTTTTCTCTGATATAAGGAGGCTAATTCACAGTGTTGTTGGATGGGGGTACATAGGATTAGAGGAACACTAGAATGGTCAAAGGGAGGGGAAGGGAAGGATCAAGGGGAGGGGGGGAAGGAAAAATATGGTGGTTGAATGAGATGGATATCATTATCCTAAATGCATGATTGAAGATCTGAATGGTACTTATATACTTTGTATACAAGCAGTTGTATGTAAAAAGATGCTATACTTGTGCATTATGAATAAGTAAATAAATAATTTTAAAAATTCAAGATATCCCATGAAAATACAAAAATAAATTGAATAGCAATTTGAAGAAATTGACTTTGTAACTGCCTCATGTTTCTCAAAAGGCCTACTGAAAGTATAAATTTATGCTCTGAGGGGAATCAAGAAAGCATGAACTTATTGCTGTGATAAGACTGAGTGAGAAATAGATACAATCTTGACCTTTCATCATAGGAAATAGGAAATAGTAGGTTCAGCATATCTGCAAAATATCCACTATAGTATAAATAGTATCAAATACTCAAAGTCTACTCAAATTAGGATGATATTCTCAAAATATTGGGAGTACAAATCACAATGGCATCTGAATTAAACTATTCAGCAGGCTATAACATGCTACTGTTCTGTCCTCTTTCTGATAGTAAACATGGTCCTTGGTCTGTGTCTACAATTAATTAAATGCAGGCAGTTTCCAACTAGATTTAGAGACAAAGTAGACTAATGAAAATAATATTTCAATTTATACAGAAATAATCATGGTAAGATCTTTATTGGGAGTTTTCCTTTGTGAGTTCATACAAAATTTTGAGACTTTCCTTTTGATTGTAATCTTTTATAACTGATGATTGGATTATTTAATTGCATCTGTCAAGAGCAATCAGAAGTGAGGTGATGAAGGATGAATCTCTCATTATTTTCAATTCAAATTGTTTAGTTCATGTTTTCATTAAAATAAGTGCAGAGTAATATTATAGAGCAATTAACAAGGAAACAATATAACTCAATTATTATGAATTATGTGTATTATTTGTTTCCTACAATGAGAGAAAAGAAATATTTTTACTCATTAAAGGTCTTTACAAGTTATGAAATGAATTCACATTCTCATGTTTTAGATGGAAACTATCTTGCCTTTTTAAAATTTCACCTTTATATGAAATTTCTGATGTGTAGAATATTTAAAACAAAACCCTAGTCCCAATGACTATGGGTGAAGCCCAAGTGTGATATAAGCTACAAGCACATATAGAACCAGATGAAGGAATTTGATTTCCATCCCAAGATATAGGTTTCTCTGAGTAAATAAGTATGATATTAAAACATATGGCCCACCAAAGAAGTAGAAATTCATTTTTATACTCTGAAGTACACAGAAAATATGCTAAACCTGACCAAGCTGGTAAAATTATACAGGCCAATGAGTCAAGAACATTTAAATTACTAGAAGAGTAGAGCTCTAATCATGTCCATAATGATGTTTACTTAGAACTAATTAACTCATTAAATATTTCTGTGGATTACATTAGATAATTAACTTTGAAAAGTTTCCAAATCATTGATATGATGCTTTTATACAGTAAATAAAGATACAAATTACCATGTCTTTAAAAATGACAGATATTAAAAAAATGCTTTTAAAAATTTTACAACATCTCTGAATAGAAATAGCAAATAATTGTATATGCCATTATTCTCTATAAGTCTAATAAACACATTAAGTTTCTTTTTGGTCTTTAAGTATACTTCAAGGCAATTTATATTCAATAATAACCATGGATACTGCCGATTTATTTTTTCCTTATTATCATGGAAATGAAAGTACTTGGGGATTTCCTTCTTACAGAGCAGAATTATTAAACATCCCTTACATGTCTAGCACTAAACTAAATAATCCAAGTCCCTTTCCTTATTTAATTCAGTCTAATGGTGACAGCAGACATTACAGACATTATGTGGCACAATACACTATCAACAAATTTCTGAAAATTTAAGTGAAAGAAACTTCTTGAAAGATACTAGAGAAAAACAAAATGTTACTTATAGGGGAATAACAATTTGAATGGCAGATTTCCTCTCATAAACCAAAGATGCTTGTAGGTCTAAAAGAAAATAACTCTAAATCATGGAGTCTATGAATAATTAATTAAATCAATCAATTAATAATTAAATGATTGTTAAATTAATCAATTAATTATTAAATGATTATTAGTTATTGTGATTCTTCATTAATGATGAGAAAATAAAAATAACCTCAGGTTAAGGAAAGCTAAGAGAATGTATTATAAACAGAACTAATCTTAAAGAATAGTTAAGGGGTATTCTTGTATGTATAATATGTCAAAATACTCTCAACTGTCATGTATATCTAAAAAGAACAAATAAAAAATAAAACATAAATTTAAAAAACAGTTTGAAATGGAAAATAGTTAAATGAAGATGGAAGGTGGATAGAACTTCAAGAAGAAAGAAAAGCAATGAATGCATTAAAAACCAGCATAAGTAAAATGGACTAACCTTTTCCTCATGTTTTTAAAAGCATATATGAAAACCGAAGGAAAATTACAACATAATCATGCATGGTGTTCAATGTGTATAGTGGAAAAACTTAAGAGATTTATATTTAAATAGTAGTAGGGTAGGAGGGGCCAGTGGTGCATGCCTGTAATCCCAGCAGCTCTGGAAGCTGAGGCAAGAGGATCACAAGTTCAAAGCCATTCTCAGCAACAGCAAGGTGCTAAGTAACCCAGTGAGAACCCATCTCTAAATAAAATACAAAAATAGGTCTGGGGATGTGGCTCAGTGGTCGAGTGACCCTGAGTTCAATTCCTGGTAACTGCCCCCCACCACCCAAAAAAGTAGTAGGGCAGAGAAAAGAAAATATAAGTGAGGCTTCCACATTTCCCTTAAAGCAGAAAAATGTTTATAGCAGTAGACTGTGATTTGTTGATCACTAATATTGTAATACTGTCAGCAACTGTTAAAAATATACAATGAAATATATTTAAAACACTACAGATAAAAAACAATACATTCTAAAAATTCTTCTGGTAACCAATAATAAGGAAAGAAAATGGAAACAGCAGTAAGAAAAATTAACAAAAAGAAAAAGAAAACTAAAGTGGCAGAAATAAGACCTAAAATATTAATAATCACTTTAAATGTAAATGATGCGAATGAACACAAATAGAAATTAAGAGAAAAGTGGATTTAAAGATGATCAAATTATATGCTATTTATAAAAAATAACCTAAAATATAATATCATAGGAAAACTGAAAATATAAGAATGAATAAATTATGTTGTACATGTATTTATTTTTAAAAGAACAGAAGTGGCTATATTAATATCAGTTAAACTAGACTTCAAAACTAATATATTTATCAGAGAAAGAGGGACATTATATGATGATGAAAAAATAAATACACAAAAATGACACAGTAATCATATAGTTTCATTCATCAAAAAATTAGAGCTTCAGACATGCATATGGCATAAAAAAAACACTGAAAAAAGAAATAGATAAATTCACAATTACATCCATGAATATCAACACCCCTTTGTCATCACTTGATAGAATTATTAAACAGAAAATCAGTTAAGGAAGCATAAGAACTGAACAATACATCATCAACCAGCAGGCTCTAAGAGATACTTGTAGAACACTCCATTTTCTATTTTGTTGATTTATACTTTTACCCATAGATCTGTCTGCTGAAATAAGTTAATTAGAAACATAAATAATTAAATATATGCAGAGTATGTTTTCTAACCACAATGAAATCAAACTAAAAATTGAGAGAAACACAACAGAAATATTAAGATTGTACATTAAATGAAACTCTTCTAAATAACACATGTCAAAGAAGAAGTCTCAAAGAAAATAAAAGGTACATTTAGAACTGAATGAATGTGAAAATACAACATACCAATGCCACAAAATGCAAGTAAAGCAGTACCTAAAGGGAATAATATACTAGTAAATACAATAAGAAAAAGGAAAGGCCACAAATTAATAATCTAAACTACTTCAAGAAAGTAGAGAGATCAAAATAAATCCATAGCAAGTAAAAGAAAATGAAAATAAAAGTAGAAATCTATTATAATTAAAACAGAAAAACAATAGGAAAAAAATCAATGAAACAAAGAGCTAGTTCTTTAAAAAAGGTCAATAAAATTGACAAACCTCTAAGATGACTAATAGTGATAAAAGAGAGAAGCTGTAAATGACCAATTTGAGAAATAAAAGAGATCACATAGTCTCTGCAGATATCAACAGAAAACTAAGGGAGTACTATAAATAACTCTTTATACAAACTACCAAACTCACACAATATTAAATTAAAAATCTATTAAAGTAATTATATCCATACATTTAGAAAGCTTCTGAAAAAGAAATCTTCAGACACAAATGATTTCACTGACTAATTCTAACAAACATTTCTAGGAGAATCATATGCAATTAAAAAATATTATCTTCCATGGAATAGAAAAAGAGGGATTATTTCCTAACTATTTTTTGAGGATATCATTACATAGATAACAAAATCAGACATAGAGAGAATAATAATAATAATAACAACAACAACAATGACAACAACTAAAAAAAGAACCACAGACTAAAATCTCTCATGAGCCTAAGACACTAAAATCATAGCAAATGTAATGCATCAGTGTATAAAAGGCAATCTATACCAAGAGCAAATGGGGTTTATGCCAGGAATACAGGTCTGGTTTAAGACATATTTGCAATTCAATCAATGTAATCCATAATATCAACAGACTATAGAAGAAAAGTGGCAAGATATTATCAACTGGTGCAGAAGAAACATTTGGAAAAATTCACTAGTCATTCTTGATAAAGGCTTTCAGAAAATCAGAAATAGAAAAATTGAAAAGTGTTTCCCCAAATCTTAATCTCTTTTGTCTAGGAATATGACCTTATTTGAAAATAGGGTCATTGCAGAGGCAATCAATCAAGATAAAGTCATTCTGAATTAGGGTAGGCCATAATTCAATATGACAGGTGTTTTTATAAAAAGAGAAGGGGCACAGAGAGAAATACACATTCAGAAAGCCATGTGACAATAGAGGCAGAGATTGGAGTGATGTGTGCCCAAGTCAAGGAACCCCAAGGATCACCAGCAATACTAGAAGCTAAGATAAAAGCATAGGCCAAATTCTTCCCTAGAGTCTAAAAAGAAAGCATAGCTCTGCCCATGCCTATATTTTTTACTTCTGGTCTCCATAACTGTAAGAAATTTCTGTTGTTTTATAGCCACCAATTTTGTGCTAATTTCTTACTGCAGCCCTGGAAGCCCAACATGGAGAACAACTTCCTTGACTTGAAAATCACCTTAAAAAATCCTACAGCTAACATTATAATTAACAGTGAAAGGTTGAATGCTTTCTACCTAAGTTGGAAAAAAGTCAGTAATGTCTATTCTCATAACTCCTGTTCAATATAGTACTGAAAGTCCTAGCCAGTACAATAGGCATAAAAAGAAAAACAGTCATACATATTGGAAACTTTGTGGGAGGCATAAGTGTCTATGTAGGAAATGTCCCAGAGCACAAAAACAATGCTTATAGAACATATAATTGCTTCACACATTCAGAAAATACAAAGCAAACACAAAAATATCAATTGTATCCTCTCTGTACTAGCAATAAACATGTGAAGACTGAAATTAAAAACACAATGTGAGCTCTCCTGGCCATCAGCTCACAGCGCCATCGCCTCTGGGGCTGAGAATAGCAGCTCCCCGCTGCAGACAGGGCCTGACCAGAAGAAGGGCCCAATCCATTCCCTGGAGAACTGCTACCTGCCCAGCTGTGACCCCCAACAAGCAGTAGGCACCCACCAGAGGGAGCGACCCAGCCACCAGCCCGCCTGACCACCAGCCCACGCTATCACCAGGACCAGGAACTTCAGGCTCCACCCTGTGGAAGGGCCTTGCTGCCCACCTGCCCAACCTCCACTGAAACAACTAGAATGGGAAGAGAGTGGGGAGAAGAAAGCCAGACTGCCTGCTCCACCATATTGTGGCCAGGAGGTGATCTGGAGTGAGAGGCTCCCTCCATGCCCGCAAATCAGAGAGGCAACCCACATCGGCCCAGAGAGACACACCAAACTGGGATCTTGCAGTTACTCAACCCAACACCAATATAATTATAGGCCTGAGGCTACCACTGCCACAAAACTGAGTTAGCTACGCTACTACCATGGAAAAACAAAAAGGTCTGGGTAAGACATCAGTAAGGTCCCTAGATACCAGGATGCACCAGAAGGTGCAACCAGTTATGATGTTGTGAACTAACAGGAAATCTTACATGGGGTTGCCTATCTCTTACTTCTTCTACTAACAGCCAAATTCTAGTGATTATACTCTCACTAGTCAAATAATCTAATACCTCTATTTTCTCACATCTTACTTCATAAACGTTTAAGCCAACCTCTAAGTCCCCCCTTCTATCATTAGATTCTGTAAACCACTATGCAAACATAGAGACTATATGGTATAAATAACTGATCTTATCATTTCTGTTTATAGCGACAAAACTGTAAATATAAAAGTAGAAACTAACTGATATATGGACACACATTGGGTACATTAAATGATCTAATATTGATATTTCCCTAAAAAGTGAGGTTCTGGGTAACCTGGAGGGACCTTGTAAGACAAAAGGGCAGAAGCTATAATACCTCAGGCCTACAAGACAGGAAAATACATAGACATCATGAGGAAACAAGGGAGGAAAATTCCCCAAACAAACCAAGATACTACAACAATAGAAACCATAGAAAGCACAGTAGGTGAAATATCAGAGAAGGAGTTCTGGATATACATAATTAAAATGATAAGGGATTTTAAAAAGGACCTAAGTGAACAGATACAGGCAAAAATTGATCTCTCCAACAAAGAGATAAGAGATCAAATACAGGCAACCATCGATTACACCAACAAAGACATAAGAGAACAAATCCAGGTAGCAAAAAATTACTTCAAGAAAGAGATAGAGAGTTTGAGAAAAAAACCAAACAGAAATCCTTGAAATGAAAAAAAAAAAAACAAAAACAAAAACAAAAACCCTAAGCCACTTAAAAAATTCAATAGAAACACCAACAGATTGGACTACTTGGAAGATAGGACTCAGACAATGAGGACAAAATATATAATCTTGAAAATCAAGTTGACCTCACAGTGAAGATGGTAAGAAACCATGAACAGAATATCCAAGAACTATGGGATACCATCAAAAGACCAAATTTAAGATTTATTGAAATAGAGGAAGGTGCAGAGATTCAAACCAAAGGAATGCACAATCTCTTCAATGAAATAATATCAAAAAATTTCCCAAGCAGGAAGAATGAATTTGAAAATCAAATACAAGAGTCCTATAGGACACCAAATGTACAACACTACAACAAGTCCACACCAAGGCACATTGTAATCAAAATGCCTAATATACAAAATAAAGATAGAATTTTAAAGTCTGCAAGAGAGAAAAGTCAGATTACCTATAAGTGAAAAAACAATTCTCATCTCAGCATGTTTTTCAATCCAGACCCTCAAAGCCAGGAGAGCCTGGAACAACATATACCAGGCTCTAAAGGATAAGGGATGCCAACCAAAAATTTTATATCCAGCAAAATTAAGCTTTAGATTTGAGGATGAAATAAAAACCTTCCATGATATACAAAAGCTAAAAGAATTTACAAGAAAGCCTGTTCTACAGAACATTCTTGGTAAAATATTCCATGAGGACAAAATGAAAAAAAAAATAATAAAAATCTGCAAAGGGAAGAACTACAATAAAGGGGAAAACCAAGTCAAACTAAATACCAAAAATAATTTAAAAATAAAAATGACTGGTAATACAAATTATGTCTCAATAATAACCCTGAATGTTAATGGCCTAAACTCACCAATTAAAAGACATAGGCTAACAGATTGGATTTAAAAAAAAAAAAAAAAAAAACAGATCCAACAATTTGTTGCCTTCAAGAGACACATCTAATAGGAAAAGACGCCCATAGACTGAAGGTGAAAGGATAGAATAAAATATATCACTCACATGGTCTACATAAGCAATCAGGGGTCTCCATCTTCATATCAAATAAAGTAGACTTCAAGCCAAAGTTAGTCAAAAGAGATAAAGATGGACATTTCATACTGCTTAAGGGAATCATAGATCAACAAGATATTACTGTTATAAATATATATGCCCCAAATAATGGAACATTTACATTCATCAATCAAACTCTTCTCAAGTTCAAGAATCAAATAGACCACAACACAATAATTCTAGGTGATTTTAACACACCTCTTTCACCACTTGATAGATCTTCCAAACAAAAGTTAAACAAAGAAACTATAGAACTCAATAATACAAGTCTAATAACTTAGACTTAACTGACATAAATAGAGTATATCAACCATCAATGAGCCAATACACTTTCTTCTCAGCAGCACATGGATCCTTCTCAAAAATAGACCATATATTATGCCATAAAGCAACTCTAAGCAAATATTAAAAAGGTAGGGATACTATCCTGCATTCTATCAGATCTTAATGGAATGAAATTAGAAATCCATGATAAAAAAAGAAAGAAAAACTACTCTAACACCTGGAGACTAAACAAAATGCTACTGAATTAACAATGGGTTTCAGAAGACATGAAGAAGGAGATTAAGAAATTCTTAGAGGTAAATGAGAACAATGATACAACATGTCGAAATCTCTGGGACACTATGAAGGCAGTACTAAGAGGAAAATTCATTGCATGGAACTCATTCCTTCAAAAAAGAAAAAGGCAACAAATAAATGAACTAACAGTACATCTCAAAGTCCTAGAAAAAGAAGAACAAATCAACCCCAAAAGAAGTAGAAGACAGGAAATAATTAAAATCAGAGCTGAAATTAATAAAATTGAAACAAAAAAATTGAAAAAATTGATAGAACCAAAAGTTGGTTCTTTGAAAAAATAAATAAAATTTATAAACCATTAGATATGCTAACAAAGAAAAGAAGAGAGAAAACACAAATTACCAATATCTACGATGAAAAAGGAAATATCATGATGGACACTACAGAAATACAAAAGATAATTCGAAATTATTTTGAAAATTTATATGCCAATAAAATTGAAAATAACGAAGCCATCAACAAATTTCTAGAGACATATGATATGCCCAAACTAAATCAAGATTATATACACAATTTAAATAGGTCAATTTCAAGCAAAGAAATAGAGGACGCCATCAAAAAGTTACCAACCAAGAAAAGCCCAGGACCAGATGGATACACAGCTGAGTTCTACAAGACCGTTAAAGAAGAACTAACACCAATACTTCTCAAACTATTTCATGAAATAGAAAAAGAGGGAAAACTCCCAGACTCATTCTATGAGGACAATATCACTCTGATTCCAAATCCAGACAGAGACAAATCAAAGAAAGAAAACTTCAGACCAATATCTCTAATGAATATAGATGCAAAAATTCTCAATAAAATTCTGGCAAATCGAATACAAAAACACATCAAGAAGATAGTGCATCACTATCAAGCGGGCTTCATTCCAGGGATGCAAGGTTGGTTCAATATAAGGAAATCAATAAATGTAATTCATCGCATCAACAGGCTCAAAGATAAAAATCATATGATCATCTCAATAGATGCAGAGAAAGCATTTGACAAAATACAACATCCTTTCATGTTCAAAGTGCTAGAAAAAATAGGGATAACAGGAACATACCTCAACATCGTAAAGGCCATCTATGCTAATCCCCAGGCTAACATCATCCTAAATGGAGAAAAATTGAAAGCATTCCCTCTAACAACTGGAACAAGACAGGGATGCCCTCTTTCACCACTCCTATTTAACATAGTTCTTGAAGCCCTAGCCAGAGCAATTAGACAGACGAAAGAAATTAAAGGGATACAAATAGGAAAAGAAGAACTCAAATTATCACTATTTGCAGGCGATATGATTCTACACATAGAAGATCCAAAAAATTCCACCAGAAATCTTCTAAATCTAATAAATGAATTCAGCAACGTAGCTGGATATAAAATCAATACCTATAAATCAAAGGCATTTCTGTACATCGGTGACAAATCCTCAAAAAGAGAAACTAGGAAATCCACCCCATTTACTATAGCCTCAAATAAAATAAAATATTTGGGAATCAACTTAATAAAAGAAGTGAAAGACCTGCACAATGAATACTATCACACATTAAAGAAAGAAATTTATGAAGACCTATTAGAAGATGGAAAGATCTACCTTTTTCATGGATAGGTAGAACTAATATTGTCAAAATGACCATTCTCCCCAAAGCACTATACATATTCAATGCAATACCAATCAAAATTCCAATATCATTCCTCATAGAAATAGAAAAATCAATCATGAAATTCATCTGGAAAAAAAAGAGACCCAGAATAGTCAAAGCGATTCTTAGCAAGAAGGATGAAGCAGGTGGCATTACTATTCCAGACCTTAAATTGTGCTACAAAGCAATAGTAACAAAAACAGCATGGTATTGGCATCAAAATAGACCAGTTGGCCAATGGTACAGAATAGAAGACTCAGAGAGGAATCCACACACATACAGTTATCTTATATTAGACAAAGGTGCCAAAAATGTTCACGGGAGAAAAGACAGCCTCTTCAACAAATGGTGTTGGGAAAACTGGAAATCCTCATGTAATAAAATGAAATTAAATCTCTTTTTCTCACCATGCACAAAACTTAACTCAAAGTGGATCAAGGACCTAGGAATTAAACCAGAGACCTTGCACCTAATAGAAGAAAAAGTAGGCCCAAATCTCCATCATGTTGGTTTAGGCTCCAACTTCCTCAATAAGACCCCTATAGTGCAAGAACTAAAAACAAGAATTAGTAAGTGGGATGGATTCAAACTAAAAAGTTTCTTCTCAGCAAAAGAAACAATCAGTGAGGTGAATAGAGGAACTACAGAATGGGAGCAAATCTTTACCACAGCACATCAGATAGAACACTAACCTCAAGGATTTATAAAGCTCTTAAAAGCCTTAAAACCAAAAAAAAAAAAAAAAAAAAAAAAAAAAAAAAAACCCAATCAATAAATGAGCCAAGGAACTAAACAGACACTTCTCAGAAGATGATATACAAACAATCAACAAATATATGAAAAAAGGTTCAACATCTCTAGTGATTAGAGAAATGCAAATCAAAACAACTCTAAGATTTCATCTTACTCCAGTCAGAATGGCAGCTGTAAAAAAAAAAAAAAAAAAAAAAAACCAACACTGCAATAAATGCTGGCGAGGATGTGGGGGAAAAGGCACACTCTTACATTGCTGGTGGAACTGCAAATTGGTGAAGCCAATCTGGAAAGTAGTATGGAGATTACTAGGAAAACTGGGAATGGACCCACCATTTGACCCAGCTATCCCATTCCTTGGCCTATTTCCAAAGGACTTAAAAACAGCTTACTACAAGGACACAGCCACATCAATGTTTATAGTAGCACAATTCACAATAGCTAGATTATGGAACCAACCCCGTTGCCCATCAGCAGATGAATGGATAGGGAAACTTTGGTATATATACACAATAGAACACTACTCAGAACTAAAAGAGAATAAAATCATGGCATTTACAGGTAAATGGATGGAGTTGGAGAAAATAATGCTAAGTGAAGTTAGCCAATCCCAAAAAAACAAAGGTTGAATGATCTCATTGATATGAAGATACTAACTTATAAAGACAAGAGGGAGGGAATGAGAGGAATGAAAGAGCTTTAAACAGAACGAAGAGGGGGGAGGGAGAGTAGGGGGCAAGGGGATAGGAATAATGGCAGACTGAGTTATCCATGATTACCCTAAATACATGTATGAAGACACAATTGTTGTAAAAATACTTTATATTAAACCAGCAACTTGAAAAATTCTGCTCTTTATATGTAATATGAAATGAAATGTACTCTGTAAACATGTATAACAAATTAGAATAATAAAAAAAATTTTTAAAAACCCACAATGCCATTTATACCTACTCCAAAAATGAAATGTCTATCTATAAATATCTAAAACTTATACAGGATTTATAAGCTGAAAATTAGGAAACACTGATGCAAGAAGTCAAATATCTAAATAAATGAAGAACTGTACCATATATGGTATAGTTTCATAAATATAGTAAATACATAGTTTAAACCAATATATTAAATACTATAGCGAAAATTATAAATATTAGTAATTTGATATATGGGTTTAACAGTCCTTTCAAAATAAAAGCAGATATTTTGTACACATAGATAAGCTTATTTTAAAATTTATATAGAAAGGTAATGGAAATAGAATAACTTAAACAATTTTGAAAAGAAATAGTTATGAGAAGAAATCACACTACTTGAGTATAGCATTGGCAGAGGATAAGTGGAACAGAATTGAAAACCCAGAACTGGACCAATATAAATATATCCACTTAATTTTTGGCAAAGTTGCAAAATCAGTTTCATGGAGGATGGACAGTCTTTTTAACAAATATTGCTGAACATCTATAGGAAAAATAATAAGCTTCTATCTCAACCACAACCATACATATATAATGACTTATTGTTTTAAGTTTGAAATAAGTTTTTAAGAGAATACAGAAGAAAGTCTTTGGTATTTAATGCTAAAAAGTTCTTAGACATGACTACAGAAATATGTTTAAAAAGGAAAAAATGATAAATTGGACTTCATACAAGATTAAAATCTCTGGCATCCCAAAAATTCTGTTAAGAGGTTGATAGTGTGAGTGTACAAAGAACTTTCATAGCAACAGTAAAAAAATCCAACTATAAAATGGGCAAAAGAAATGAGTAGACATTTCACTGAAGAGCAGATACAAATGGTGAGTAAGCACATGAAAATGTGTTTGATGACTTGTCATTCCTTTTTGGATAAACAGCAAAAATATTGTTATGCTCTATAAGAACAGTAACTGTAAGAGCTGGTTTTTCTTCAATATGTCCCAGGTTATTTTGCAGAGAGCCTAATCATTAATTGAGCCCTTGATAAATAAAAGTTTCAAGAAAGTTCAAGTTTGGACAATGAATTTTGTGGTCACCCTCCCTTATGTCATCTGGCTCCAAATACAACAGGTAATTATACATTTCACTATCATTCATTTTTTGACCAAAATGTGTAGAATGTGTGCATGCATATCCAGTTCCTTTGGCAAATTCATTTTGGTGGCAAATATAGTGCACAGCTGTAGTCACCAGGAAATACAAGCAGTCAAGTTATCAGTTTTATAAAAAAGAGAAACAGTAAGTTTAGTACTTCTTTCTCATATTCCTGCTCGTCTGGTCTTATGCAGATCACTATGACCCAGTAATATGAAACCCTTATTTCTCCACTCACCAAAGTTTAGCTCTCTGTGTTGAGTGGACAATCTTACCCTTATTAAGAAGGGATCTGGCTCTTTGCTTCCTTATTGCCATGTCCTGAGCTGTTTTCTCTGCCATGCCCTTCTGCCATGATATTCTGTGTCACCTTGGGCCCAGAACAATGGAGTTGGCAGACCATGGACTGAACCTCTGAAACTGTGAGCTAAAATAAACTTTTCTTCCTTTTAAGTTGTTCTTGTCAGGACTTTTGCTCACAGCAAAGAAAGACGCTAACTAAAACAAATTGGTACTGCGACATGGGGTTGTTGCTGTGACTAACCTGACCACGTAGTTTAGAAGCCTTTGGAGCTGGTCTGAGGGGGGAAGAATTTTGAAAAGTTTAGAGATGTAGCCTGGAAAAGCTTTAGAATGTTGTAGGCAGAGCTTAGTAAGTTATTCTGGTGAGAGTTCAGAAGACCAGAATGCCCATATAACTGTGAAAAGAAAAACTGGGCTCGTGAAGTTTCAAAGGAGGAGGACCCTATTGCAAACAGGACTAGAGCCATTTATGTTATGTTCTGGCAAAGAAATTGTGTATATTTTGCCCATATCCTGAAACTATCTGTGAGGCTAAATTTAAAGGTAATGGACTAATTAATTTGGTGGAGGAAATTTCAAGGAAGCATAGCATTCAGGGATGATGTGGGAATTGCTGTTAGCTTTTAGCCAAATTTACTGTGATAATCAGGAGCAGAAAGCAGAACAGAAAGATTTGAATAACTTACAGTTTGGCCAGAAAAGTATAAGACTAGTGCTGTGCTAAGGAAATTGTGACTGTTAAAGAGATTACAGTCACTAAAGAAATGCTAAGTACTTTACCTAGCAGCAATAGGAAAAATGATTTGAGGGAATCTTAGCAAGACCTCAACCATCTTAGGCTCAAAAGTGTAAAAGTAAATTCCTTTGAGAAGAGCCCACGTAGGCACTCTGCTTGCACAGCGGGTCACAGTTTCACTGTGATCAGCCATCCAGGTACTTGGAGGCTATTGCATCTGTGGTCCTAGGAGGGTTAGCAACTTCTTGAGATGGTGGAAGACCTTGGTGTCAACAACATGGTGCTGGGTCTGCAGGCATGCAGGATGCTGAAAGTCATGGAGGCTCCCACCAAGATTTCAAAGGAAGGCCTAGGAGGCCAGGCAAAGTGCAGCAGAGATAGATTTCCTGTGGGAAATTTATTTCCATAAGAGGATGATATGTGAAGAAGTGAGAAGGAAATCAAAATTGCAACAGAGGCCAGTAACATGTGACATCTGCTGAGGAAAGAAGTAGGAATGGAGCAGAAACAAGACAAAAGAGAGGCAACGTGGACTGCAACAAGCAAGGACAAACAAAGGGGGCAGAGCTACACAAACTCATTGAAGAGAACATCACGATGCCATATGTTCCAGGTGCTTGACGTGGAACTACAGAATTTGTTTGCCCAGCTGGATTTTGGTCTTGCTTTGGTCTCATCCCTTCTGTCTATGCTTCTATTTCTCTATTGTGGAATGGAAATGTTTATTTTGTGCTATTATATATTGGATATATGTAACTTGCTTTTTTAAAAAAATTAGTTGTAGTTGCATACAATACCTTTATTTTGTTAATTTATTTTTATGTGGTGCTTAGGATCAAACCCAGTGCCTTGCATGTCCTAGGCAAGCACTCTACTGCTGAGGCAGAACCCTAGCCACTGTAACTTGCTTTTGATCTGTACATTGGAAAAGAGCTAAGAGTTTTGCTTGTGTCTCAGAAGAGATTCTGAACTTGAGATTTTGGGAATGGTATAACTGTTAAGACTAGACTATGAGGACTCTTGGAAATGGACTGAATGTATTTTGCATTGTGAGATGGGCATCAACTTTTGGAAATCAGGGGTGGAATATTATGGTTTAGACATGAGGCATCTCCTGAAAGCTCATGTGTGAGACTATCAAAAAATTTTCAGAGGTGAAACAATTAGATTATAAGAGTTGTAACTTAATTAGTGGATTGATCCTCTTAAATGGACTAAGTGGGTGGCAACTCTAGGTACACAGGGTGTGACTGAAGGAGATAGGTCTCTGGAGGTATGCCTTTGGCATATATATATTTTGGCCCTGGTGAGCAGAGATCTCTCTGCTTCCTTGGCACTATGCCCTGAGCTGCTTTTATCTACCATGCCCTTCTACCATGATGTTATGTCTCACATTAGATGGAGAACTATGGAGTCAGACTACCATGGACTGAACCTCTGAAACCCATGAGCCAAAATAAATTTTCCTTTAAAAAAAAAAAAAAAGGAATCTGTCTTACAAGAACTCTGCAGTAAAGAAAATTAAAATAACTAGCAACAGATCTTAGTACTTTAAGTACAAAATTTCAGGGAACATTTATATGCAACTCTGGTGTAATTTAAAATATACAGAATTTTCTTCCACTGGACTGGATGAGGTAAATAAATCCTCTCCCCCAGGAGTAACTGTAAGAGGGACAACCATTAAAAACAACAATATCAGTACTCGGGAAATTGACCAGATGCAAACAACAGACTGAGAGGTACTTATTCACAAAAACTACTGAACTTCAGATAAAATCAGTGGAATAAATTATATGTGAAAGACCACATATTATGTGGTTTCACTGATATAAAATATCCAGAAAAAGCAAGGCTATAGAGATAGAAAATAAATCAGTGTTTGCATGAAGCTAGGTATGGGAATAAGAGTTGGCTGCAAAGTGAATCTGTATAGGTTACACAAGTATCTCTACTTAGTTAAACCACTTGATGTCCCAATACCATCAAAATTTACTGAAAAATAATCCATGTATCATTGAAATAATATATTGAATCATCTTTTAAAAACAAATACAAATATTATCTTAAATTTAAATATCTAATTATTTACCTTTGCTTCTCTTTTTTAATCTTCACATTGTAAACTCTATATTACAAGTTTTAAATAAACATTTATAAAGTCTATAAAGCTTTGAGTCATAGCAGCAATACCACTCTGGCTTAACTAGGAAAACATGACCTACAGAATTTTCTTTTCTTTTTCTTTTTATTTTTTTGTACCAGGGATTGAACTCAGGGGCACTCAACCACTGGGCCACATCCCCAGCCCTTTTTTTTGTATTTTATTAGAGACAGGCTCTCACTGAGTTGCTAAGTGCCTCACCACTGCTGAGGCTGGTTTTGAAAGCGATCCTCCTGCCTCAGCCTCCCAAGTGCTGAGATTACAGGCACGTGCCACCATGCCCAGCACCTACAGGATTTTCTATCTTAAATTGCATTCCACAATTCAGCATAAGTTACATTAATAAAACCAGTTGCATATTTTTTGCTTGATATATTACCTTGTCTGACTTGTCAGTCTAAAGTCAGCAGTAGATTCCTTAAGTAAACCAATTCCTTCAATGTCAATGACATCATCCACTTCAGGCTTAGTAGCAATCAACAGCATAGGAAACTTCCAAATTCCATCTGTTATACACTCTATTTTCAGTGTAATATGAGACCTTGAATATAAAAGGAGATTTTAAAAGCTACTATAGAAACACAAGAGAACAAACATAGCAAATCAATATCTAAGATCAAAGTGTAAGTAAACTTTGAGGTTTCAGCAAAGCACTGGGTCATGTAATTTTTAAATAATGCAGATGACTATTAATTACATTTTAGAAGTACTTTGTAGATAATGTTTATATTATCATTATCCCTTTGAGGTAATTATTTTGCAGAGCATCTTATCTGGTGTTTATTTATGTTCTAAAAACTAGTAGTTTATGCAGAATGGAGTCTGCAAATTTTCTATAACCACTATAGAATATCATAGTACTTAAGAATGTAAGGGTAGAATTGGCAAATGGGTTCAAAATTTATAATAATATATATTCCGTTTGGGAATTTTCTGTCAAAATGAATCATTGTCAGAAATATGGTCTGTTAACATCTGCAAAGCTCCAAATTAATCAAATCTTTTTAAAAAGTAAACTAATTGGTAAAGACCACATACATCCTACAGAATAGCATATAATTGAAAGGCAGTTGAGTTAAGGAAGAAAGTTAACAAAGATTTTGAAAGCATTTGGCTATGGTGAAGAGTGGAGAGATAGGATAATAGTTGGAGTTGAACAATGGTTTTGTTTGTTTGCCTGCCTATGGTGGAAATGACTTAAACATGCAAGAATGTGGTTGCAAAATCCTAATTCAGGATTGAAAAGTGAAATCTCAAACTGCTTACCTAAAAGAACAGTACTGGAAACTCTTTTAGTTTGTAAGTAGGTGTATAAAATTGGTTAGCCATTTGGGCAGCAATTGGTCAATATTTTACCATATTTGAACACAGCACACAATAAACCAGCAATTCTACTTGTAATTTCCCTAGAGATATGTTTCCAATATTTCAAGAAGTGATATGTATGATGTTTATTATTGTATTTTTGATAGCATTGTTTATATTGCCAAAAAAGTGGCAGTGGCCAGGCACAGTGGTGGCACACACCTGTAATTCCAGTGGCTCCAGAAGCTGAAGTAGGAGGATCACAGTTCAAAGACAGCTACAGCAATTTAGTGAGGCCTAAACAACTTAGTGGGACCCTATCTCAAAATAAAAAATAAAAAGGGCTGTGGATGTGGCTCAGTGGTAAAGAACCCCTGGGTTCAATCCCTGGTATCAAAAAAATAAAAAATAAAAAAGTGGGAGCAAAAATTTAAACTGTTATTTTAATGGTGCTGGTAATAAAAAAAAAGTGTATTACATAGAAACATTGGAGTACTATGTAGTATAACTTAACCAATGTCTAGTGATATATCATTAAAGTTAACATATCTAAAATATAAACCCTAAACCTATACCCTCTCACACTCTCTTGTTACAGAAAATGAAACTATATTCCTCTCTTTGTACTGTTTCAAGACCTAATTTTCACATTTCTACTTTTTCTGTCTTACAAGGAAGAGAGAAAACTTCTATAATTTAGAGCCATTGTTTTATTTTGATTTTTCTTATTTTTCTTTGACTCTTCCAGTGAACTGTCACAAATATATTTGAAACAGGGAATGGTAGAAATAAATGAATATGTACAGATATATATAAAACACATTTGTTAAGTTACATCAGATCATTGTTCAACATTATCCATTCATTTTATGAATGATGTATACATATTTTCCTAAATCAGTTCTCCAAATATTTATCCTTCAATAGTTTCCAATTGTTTCTATCATAAAAAATGGACCTATTGCATCAAGGCCCAAAATGATAAGAACCCAACCACTCTATCCAATCTTATTTCCTCCTTTGCTCAATATATTAGAGAAGCGTTGGCCTTCTTACTATTCACTGCTCATGCCAAAAATTTCTTGTTACATGTCCTCTGCATTTATTCTTTCCTCACCTTAAATGCTCTTCCCAGCTGTTATCATCCATAAGATTTTAATTCAGACATCACTTCATAGAAGCCTAACAATCCCCCTTGTCTGATGTAAATCTTTCAATAGTTCTATTTACCCTGTTTATTTACTTTTCAGAACATTCTGAAATTTGTGTGCTTACTTGTACATTTATTTCTGTTATCTATCACTCTCACTAAGCAAAACACTCCAAAAATGCAGGAATTTAGTTTCTTGTAGGAATTAAATGATTTTTTAGTAAATTAATGTACATACTCAAATGACTAAGTATTGCTGAACACTTCCATTCATCATGTCAATTCTTTGAGTTACCATGAAATTACCATGTCAACATTTTAGGGCCATAGTGGGGAAGACTACTTAATTTCAGGGATGGCACAATTTGGGTCAATACTTTGAATTCATAACAATGTATATATGTGATATTATTTATTCTAAATTATCTCCTCCAAACTGCAATAGAACTTGGGGTTCTCATTATGTTCAGCTCTTCAACAAGTGAAAGTTTCCATAAAAAAAGTCAAGCTAAGATAATTACTGTTTCTGAAGATAAAACATGACATATAATATAAATTCTCATTTAAAAAAACTGTTTAGACCTGTGTTACATATTCACCAATGATAATATTGTTCTCTTTCTAGCTGTTGCTGGATATTCCATATCATTAAACTAATGAAATTACATAACTAAATATAAAAATACTAGCAAATGAACATAGAAAACTACAAAAATGAAATAGAAAAGCGGGCAATATCAACATTTATAGTGCACTATTTTCTTGTAGCTTGCATTTATTACTGTTTCCTGAAAATGACTCTAGTATTGTTTTGTTATTAGAATACATAGCCACTTTAAATATATGCATATCTATATCTAATACACAGTTGCAAAGTTTAGAGGTGATTAAAGCATAAGTAATATTTTCAGTTGTTTTGTTCATTGCCGAGCTTTATATTTTGTATATATTGATTTCTGATCAGTATCTCCGCATTCAGACACAAATAAATCCCTATTTCAGATGTGATATACATATAATATTTACAAATGCTAGGTGTCAGAAGCCCAAAGAGTAAATATAAAGATACTAGATGACGTTTCCTAAAGGAGAAACATCCAAAGCCTACTATTTTTACACATCCACTTACATCTTACTAACAAATGTGTAATGTTATGGTATTAAGTGGTAAAGGATAATGAAAGCAGTTGCAATATGGAACATAATTTAGGCACTTTCATCATTTGAACTGGTTCTGTTCTGAAAAGTAGCATCAAGAAATATGTTGCTGTTGTACATCACTTGGTCAGTTTCTTTAAAAAAGATATTATAAAATAGGTAGTGGTTCTCTTTTGATAATAGGATACTCTAATGATTTACAGAAGTCAGTTTCTGAAAAATAGCTTAGACTTCCAACCATGTAGACATTAGAATATTTTTCATAGTTTACTACCTGAAAATAATTTAGCCCCAAACATTTATCTTAATAGCATCAAAGAAGCAATATAATCCAAGTACTAAAAGATGGAAATAGAAACCAAATATTTAATATAGTTAGATTAGTTTAGTTAGCAATATTAGATAGTTTAGTTAGTTTAGAATAATAATATTGTTTAAAGAAAAAGAGAAAGAAAGCAGGTTTACCTCAATGGTTTCTTTGGTGTAAATGTCAGATTGAAGACCAGTGATATCATTTCATGTTTGATATTATAACTTTTTTTGATCAAATATAAAGCCAAACAGGATTCCAAGTTAGACTTCATAACTTCAGTTTCAAATTCTATTTCATATTCAAATTCACGTAGTTTAGGAATCACTAGGAAAATCAAGATTAAAATATATATCAATTTAATTAAATATGCAGAGATTGAACATCAATTTATATACCAACACTAGTCATGTACAGGTGTTTAGAGGAAGGGAGAGGCCATAAATTATCTAGCTCTGCATTCAAAATGTCTAGTACATTATCAGCTATATAATACTATGTATATTTTATTACAATATAAATAAATAAATGAATGAATATAAAAAGTAACATAGAAGACAACTCTTTCCATCCTTAAACCATTACAATTCTGGATTATGGAGTAGAAAAAGCCCAAGAAAAATCAATGATTAATATTAACTATGAAATAAAAATGACATGAGATGTACTCTATATTATAAATATATATTTAAAAGCTATAGAAGGGAAATATATAAAGAGGCTTAAATTTAATTTAATTCAATTTAAACAATTCCAAAACAGCATCCCAAACTATTAGAGCAGGATTTTCAATTTCAGATATATTTTGATAAAAGAGTGTTCTTTATGTTTTAGTCTTGAAATTTAAAGACAATATGTTTAGCAACATTTTTTTTTAACCAGCAGGTTACCAGAAGTAACTAATATTAGAGTTTTGTCCATGGCAGAAGAAGAATATCCTAAATACAGGATTATCATGGAGATAAGTGGCACAAATGTGTATTAAATTTACTCTTCATTTACATGTAAGTGGCTGAAACCACAAATAAAGAACTTTGTTGAATGTGAATAACAGAAGAAAGGTCAAAGAATCATGACTTGACTTAATCCACAACTAAGCTCATTTCTAAAGTCTATCTTTGGTGTATAAAGCTATTCCTTGGATTATATTATTATAATTCAGAACAGATCACTTTCTAAGCAATTTTAACAGATATCAGACTACTTTTTAGAATTACTTAATGTTAAATTTTGCTACTGAACTCTAAATGATAGCTTGGCTATGACAGCATACATAAAACTAAATCTCTAATCTCCTAAATTTCTGATTTTCAAGTGACCAAAATTAGAAATTATTATCCCTGTCGATAACCATCTCTGATGTAGCAAAATCAATGTGTCTACATATAATGTGTCTATTTGTTCTGACACTGGAATATGGAAATGTCCCATAGGAACACATAGTTCATACAGAGAAAATAATGTTTAAGAATGTTAAAGTGTTTTAGGAGACATGAGGTTTCCATTTTATTCAAATAATATATATATTTTTTTCTGCAGTTCTGGAGCTAGAAATCCAGGGCCTCCTGCATGCTAGAAAAGTGTTCTACCATCTACCAATGACCTATACCCCTTGCTAAAGTTTTTTTTTTTTTTTTTTTTTTTTTTTTTTTTTTTTTTGTAAAGCATGTCTTGAATATACTTTCTGCATCTGTTTCTGCTTAATTGTTGAATCCTTTCTGGGAATTGTGGTTGCAGAATGAAATTTGGGAGAAGTTAATTTTAGTTTCAGAAGCTTTGAACCACCTCTAGAGATCTGTTACTATGGATGTCATAATTAAATTCATAAGAAAGTGTCTATAAGTATAAGATGCATTCATGCTTATTGGCTAGGGGACAAAAGGTGAGACAAGGAGGAATCATTGTAAAGAAAGGTACAGTTCTTGCCCCTACAGAGCTTATGATCAAGGGAAGAAAGTGATAATTGCTAATATATCAATTAATTTTAAATTGTTTCTGTAATAACTGCTACCACAGAGAAGTAAAGGAGGCTATGAGAGTAATACAGTCTTGGGAACCTGATTACGAAGGATTCCTGTGGAGGATACCAATATACCAACACTGAAAGGTGAGTGAGGGAGAAAATTTCTATTCATTGAAGAGATCTGTGGGAATTGTTCATGGTGTATAAATCAGGAAGGCCCATCAAGAAAGAATTTATGTGGGTGGAGCAGACTGAGTGGGAGGACCTTGTTAAAAAAAAATGCAGCTAACAAAGTATGCAAGAGCTAGATAGACCATGTGAGGTTTGGGGATGATTTGGGACTTCTAAGAATGATGTGAGGGAACTGGTGATTATCATCCAATATCAGATCCTTTCCAACATTTAGGTATCATATCTTTGCACTTTTTTCATAGATGATTACTTCTGAGAAAACTCATTGAATGCAATTGAGAGTATTAGGTTTTCATTTCAAAATGTCATTTGTCAGTGACTCAAAATTAGTCTTCTAGTACATCCCTATCTCATAATACCCAACCAGAGCTTTAAATGATAACAATGGTAGTATCTTATATTTATGGAACACACATTGAGAACCAGGCATTTTCTGTGGATACCATTATTATTTCCATGTTACAGCTGAAGAAACTGAGTTTGCAGTGAGATAAAATAATATTCTCAAGATCCTAATGGATGGACTTGGAGAATATCATGATAAGCAAAAGTAAGCCAATCCCAAAAAACCAAAGGCCAAATGTTCCCTCTGGTAAGTGGATGTTGATCCATATTGCAGGGGGGCATGGGGAAAATGGAGGAACTTTGATTGGGCAAAGGGAAAGGAGGGGAGGACAGGGGACATAGGAGCAGGAAAGATGGTAGAATGAGATGGACATCATTACCCTAGGTACATATATGACTGCACATATGGTGTGACACTACATCATGTACAACCAGAGAAATAAAAATTTGTGCTGCAATTGTGTACAATGAATCAAAATGCATTCTGCTGTCATATATACCTAGTTAAAATAAATAAATTAATTTTTAAAAATCCCATTAAATGAAAGAACACAAACTGTATGACTTTAGACTTTATAGCCTAGAGTAGCAGGCTTGTCTAATGACACAAAATTCTGGGGCACTCAGATATTTATATTCTTGTCAGAGGATGACAGCAAACAACAGAAATGGAGAAAAGGGACAAATAGTAAGATAGTAAATTAATACCAAGAGCAAAAACTCCTTCAACTTGCTGACTTGCTGACAGACTAAGCTCAGAGCACAAATTTTACCATTACATTAGGCATACAGGATAAGTAAGGCTGATGGTATATTCTCTTTCTCTCTCTCTCTCTCTCTCTCTCTTTCTTTGAGTATTGGGCATTGAACCCAGGGGCACTTAACCACTGAGCATTTTTATATTTTATTTTGAAACAGGAACTCACTAAGTTTCTTAGGCTGGCTTTTTTTTAAAGTTTTTAAAAATTTATTTATTTATTTATTCTAATTAGGTATATATGACAGCAGAATGTATTTTAATTCATTGTACATAATTGCAGCACAACTATTCATTTCTCTGGTTGTACACGATATAGCATCGCACCATATGTGCAGTCATACCTGTACCTAGGGTAATGATGTCCATCTCATTCCACCATCTTTCTTGCCCCCATGCTCCCTCTTCTCCACTCCCTTCCCTTTGCCCAATCAAAATTCCTCCATTTTCCCCATGCCATCCCCCATTATGGATCAGCATCCACTTATCAGAGAGAACATTCACTTAGGCTGGATTTGAACTCACAATCCTCCTGCCTCAGACTCCCAAGGCAATGGGATTACAAGTGTCCACCACCATGCCCAGCAGGTTGACAGTATTCTTAAGGGTAATCTTATTAGAGCAGGTAGAACAGGAGTTGATCAGAAAAAATAAAGAGGAGCAGAGAAAAGCTTTACAGACTGGAGGCCAATGCAGAATCACAGGAGTATCAGTGAAAAGTTCCTCAGGAGATATTTGTGATTATAGACCGAATCTGACATAGGAGTTTACATGCAGCATTTGAAAAAGACAGCAAGATGACTGGCCTAGGGTGAAATGAGACAGTTGTGACACATAAATCAGCAAATCAAACAAAAATATAACAGGTTAATCAAAGAACAACAGTTTTGAATTATAAAACACCTGGGAAATAAAAAGCATGATTCTGATAGGCAGTTACACAGTGAAACTATTCCTAAAGAGTCCCATAGAGAAAGTCACTGAACAAATCTCTAGGGAAGCACAAACAACACATGGGTGAAGAACTACTTAGAAAGAAGAAATACAATTACAGGGGATATCCTGCCCAGAGAGAATGATTTGTAATCTTCTAAAAGTGATATTACAAAATACAGTCTAAAAATTGAAGCATGATAATATCCCAGTAGGGTAACATCAATTGATTTATATAGTATAGGTATATAAATCCAAGATATTAAATAGAGGTTTTTTGAATCCCTTTACAACAGAGTCTATGTCTTGTTAATTTTGGCATCTTTGGGATTGAGCATAATATCTGGTAGCAAAGATGCTTGCTAGAATGTTGTTGAATGATAAAGGTATAAAAAACAACCAATCCTGGTTAATTCAAAGGTGTGTATAAAGAGTCCAAGTAGAAAGGTCACTGCATTTTTATTTAACATGGATTAATATTTTTATTGGACTCAGATAAATATATGATAAGGATAAAGGGTGGGTGATGGGAAGAGGATGTTGGGGATTCTTAACTCCTACTTATCAGGTTTATATTATAGAGAGGCCTTTTCACTCACAAAAGGGTGGGGGTACATAGTAGGGGGGGAAAATCAGCTTCTACCTATCTCTTCTATCATGACTTGCCCTGAGAATAAAAACAACATATCTGACTAGTGAATCCAGTCACTAATGAAAAATGGAAATGGAACATGAACAGATGAGCCAACCCGTCTCTTACTTTCCCAATGTTTTCAATCCAGGATTCATACTTCATTTTCCTCTCTCATGTGTAGACTGTTTGTCTCTGCAGGGAGTCTATAACTGGTAAGTTTACTATGAATGCAATTGTTACTGTGGAAGCTACTAATAAGTTGAAATAGGTCCACAGAGCCAACTCACTTTCAAGTTCATATTTATAATTAATACAGCTAACATTTTGGTCTCCATCTGCCTTATTTCTACATCTGTTCCTCAGGTAGCTTTAAACTCAGATGAAAGAAGAAAAGGATGTGATTAAATTTCACTCCTAAAATCCAATCAGAGTCCAAGCCACAGAAGAGTGCTTTAATTTCCATACTAAGAGACTTAAGAGATAACAGGAAGCACAAAATGGCCTGGACAACATAACTCTTGGATATTATTACATGTGTGGTATGCACTGTAGTTAAATTACATGAGGGGGAAAGAGTCGATTTGCTTTTACATACACTAAAGACTAAAATAGCATTCAGACTTACCAGTCAGAATTGTTCCTTCAAAAAGAAAAAAGGTGGGAAGGGAGGGTCAAGAAAAATATAGAGTGCAAGCAAGTTCATTATGCCCTTGAAATAAGGCAGAGAAAGAAAACAACTTATTGCCATATGGTCTTAAGAAGAGGATGAGATCAACTAATTTATCAAATATTTTGATACCATAGAGATAGAGTAAATATTAAACTTGAGAGGGAACTGATTTGCTTCTGTACAGCAAAACATACTTCATATGAACAATAAAGGAGATTTACAAATTAAAATGTAGACAAAAATAGATGTACTTGTTGAGTCTGAGGTATTGAACAAAAAAAAAGGGTATTTTAGAGAGAATAATGGGTGGAGAGAAGCTTGCAAACCTTCCATACAGTTATTTTCAATATTAAGTATTCTTTTTCATCATGAAAAGTAATGAAGCAGTAAAATGAGAGCCATATCGAAATATGTATTTTCAAGAGCTATTTGAGAGATTGTTTTCTGAATATGACTTTCAACATTTCTGAAATAATGGAGGCAGCTTCCTGACAGACCTTGATTATGTAGGAGGATATGTTTTTTTTTCAGGTAGTAACTTTAATCAATTTTTTTTTTTTTTTTTGGTACTGGGGATTGAACTCAGGGGCACTTGCCCAGTGGGCCACATCCCCAGCCCTTTTTATTAGAGACAGGGTCTCACTGAGTTGCTAACTGCCTCACTATTGCTGAGGCTGAACATCACTTGTGATCCTCCTGCCTCAGCCTCCCAAGTGCTGTGATTAGAGGCATGTGCCACTGCACCAGGCACTTTAATCAATTTAATTAGCAGAATTATGGATTCTATGGCTTACAATCTGACAAAGTAAAATTTAAACAATTTAAAGTAGTAAGGCAAACAGAAAAGGCCCCTAGGTCTATTTCTGTAGCTTCCTTTACATTTAGTGCAACACGAGATTTACACTCTTCATAAATTTTTTAAAAGCACAATACACTATTGTTAACTGTAGGCACTATGTTATACAACAGGTCTCTAGAACTTATTCATCTTGCACAACTGAAACTTTATACCCATTTCCCCTTCCTTACATATACTGGCAACTACTGTTCTACTCTGTTTCTATGAATATAACTATTTTAAATTTATTATAAAGTAGTATTTGTCTTTTTGTGATTGGTTATTTTGGTTATTATAATATCCTCCAGGTTCACTCATGTTCTTACTTATAATAGAATTTCCTTAAAAAAATTTTTTTTGTAGTTGTAGATGGACAGAATGCCTTTATTATTTATACACACACACACACACACACACATACACACACACACACACACACACACACACACACAGTGCTGAGGATCGAACCCAGTGCCTCATGCACACTAGGCAAGTGCTCTGCCACTGAACTACAGCCCCAGCCCCTAAAAAATAAACCTCAATAGTATTCCATTGTGTGTTTACACCACATTTTCTCTATCTACTCATCTGTTGATAGACATTTAGGTTGTTTCTCTATCTTGGTTAGTGTGAATAATGTTTCAGTGAATATGGAAGTATGGATAGCTCCTTGAGATGCTGATTTCAATTATTTTGGTAAAGTATCCAGAGGTAGAATTGCTAGATCATACAATTGTTCAGTTTTTAATTGTTTGAGGAGCTTCCATACTATTTTTAGTAGCAACTACACCATTTTTTGTTCTTAACAACAGTGTGTAAAGTTTTAAAAGTTTCCCCACATTCTTTGCCAACACTCATTTTCTATTTTCATTTTAAAAAAGAATAATAGTCATGCCAATATCTCGTGGTGGTTTTGATCTGTATTTCCCTGATGATTAGTAATGTTGCATATTTTTTCACTTAACTGTTGTACATTCTTTGGAGAAATGTCTATTAAAGTTCTTTAGCATATCTTAAAAACTGGTTTTAGGCCTTTAAATTATTATTGAGTTGTAGGAGTTCCTTATGTATTTTCCAGATTAACCCCTACCAGATAGGGAGTTTGCAAATATTTTCTCTCATTCTAAGCTACTTTTTTTCATCATGTTCATTATTTACTTACTTTGAAAAAGCTTTCGAGTTTGATTTAGTCCCACTTGTTGATGATTGTTTTGTCTACCATGCTTTTGGTGTTATACTTATGAAATCATTACCAGGACCATCATCATGAGAAGTTCTCTGTCATGGACAAGGTCTTTGGCAAAAGCATGTTCCAAATCTCCCTATAGGCTTTGATGAGTTTGGTTTCACACTCCACCAAGATGCAGGGAAAATTTAAAATCATTTCTGCTTTCTTTTTTTAAATTATTTTTATTCTAAGATGTTATAAATGACAGCAGAATGCATTACATTTCATTTTACACATATAGAGCACTTTTTTACAAATCTCTGGTTGTATGCAAAGTATATTCACACCATTCATGACTTCATACATGCACTTAGGGTAATGATATCCATCTCATTCTACCATCTATTTTTAACTTCACCCTTTTGCCCCCTCCCTTCCCCTCCCTCCCATTGGCCATTCTAGTATTCCTCTAATCCTCCTATGCTCCCCATCCCAACCCGACTGTGAATTGGCCTTTTTATATCAGAGAAAACATTTGGCATTTGGCTTTTTGGGATTGGATAACTTCACTTAGCATTATATTCTCTAACTCCATCCATTTTCCTGCAAATGCCATCATTTTATTCTCTCTTATTGCTGAGTATTATTCCATTGTGTGTATATAAAACATTTTCTTTATCCATTCATCTACTGAAGGGCATCTAGGTTGGTTCCACAGTTTAGCTATTGTAAATTGTGCTGCTATAAACATTGATGTGGCTGTGTCCCTGTAGTATGCTGTTTTCAGGTCTTTTGGGTAAAGACCAAGGAGTGGGATAGCTGGGTCATAAGGTGGTTCCATTCCAAGTTTTCCAAGGTATCTCCATACTGCTTTCCATATTGGCTGCACCATTTTGCAGTCCCACCAACAATGTATGAGTGTGCCTTTTTCTCCACATCCTCTCCAACATTTATTGTTGTTTGTGTTCTCAATAGCTGCCATTCTGACAGGTGTGAAATGAAATCTTAGAGTGGTTTTGATTTGCATTTCTCTAATTGCCAGAGAGGTTGAGCACTTTTTCATGTATTTGTTGATTGATTGTATATCTTCTTCTGAGAAGTGCCGGTTCAGTTTCTTGGCCCATTTATTGATTGGGTTATTTGTTTTTTTGGTGTTATGATTTTTGAGTTCTTTATATATTCTAGAGATTAGTGCTCTATCTGACGTGCATGTGGTAAAAATTTGTTCCCAATTAGTAGGCTCTCTGTTCACCTCACTGATTGTTTCTTTTGCTGAGAAGAAGGTTTGTAAATTTGAATCTATCCCATTTATTGATTCTTGGTATTAATTCTTGTGCTACAGGATTCTTATTAAGGAACTTGGGACCTAATCCAACATGTTGGAGATTAGAGCTTACTTTTCCTTCTATTAGGTGTAGTGTCTCTGGTCTAATTCCTAGATCCTTGTTCCACTTTGAGTTGAATTTTGTGCATGGTGAGAGAGAGAAGTTTAATTTCATTTTATTGCATATGGATTTCCAGTTTTCCCAGCACAACTTGTTGAAGAGGCTATCTTTTCTCCAATGCACATTTTTGGCGCCTTTGTCTAATATAAGATAACTGAAATTATATGTGTTAGTCTCTGTGTCCTCTATTCTATACCATTGGTATACTGGCCTATTTTGGTGCCAATACCATGCTGTTTTTGGTACTATTGCTCTGTAGTATAATTTAAGGTCTGGTATAGTGATGCCACCCGCTTCACTCCTCTTGCTAAGGATTGCTTTAGCTACTCTGGGTCTCTTATTTTTCCAGATGAATTTCATGACTGCTTTTTCTATTTCTATGAGGAATGTCATTGGGATTTTGATTGGAATTGCATTAAATCTGTATAGTGCTTTTGGTAGTATGGTCATTTTGACAATATTAGTTGTGCCTATCCAAGAACAGGGTAGATCTTTCCATCTTCTAAGGTCTTCCATAATTTCTTTCTTTAGTGTTCTGTAGTTTTCATTATAGAGGTCTTTCACGTCTTTGGTTAAGTTGATTCCCAAGTTTTTATTTTTCTTATTTTTATTTTTTTTTTTTGATGTTATTGTAAATGGGGTAGTTTTCCTCATTTCCCTTTCAGAGGATTTGTCACTGATATGTAGAAATACCTTAGATTTATGGGTGTTGATTTTGTATCCTGCTACTTTGCTGAATTCATTTATGAGTTCTAGAAGTTTTCTGGTGGAATTTTTTGGGTCTTCTAGGTATAAAATCATATCATCAGCAAATAATGATAATTTGAGTTCTACTTTACCTATCTGTATCCCTTTAATTTCTTTTGTCTGTCTTATTGCTCTGGCCAGCATTTCAATTACTGTGTTGAATAGAAGTGGTGAAAGAGGGCATCCCTGTCTTGTTCCAGTTTTAAAAGGGGATGATTTCAAATTTTCTCCATTTAGAATAATGTTGGCCTGGGGATTAGTATATATAGCTTTTATGATGTTGAGATATGTTCCAGTTATCCCTAGTTTTTCTAGTGTTTTGAGCATGAAGGTGTGCTGTATTTTGTCAAGTGCTTTTTCTGCATCTATTGAGATAATCATATGGTTCTTATCTTTGCGTCTATTGATGTGGTGAATTACATGTATTGTTTTCCGTATGTTGAACCATCCTTGCATCCCTGGAATGAACCCCAGTTGATCGTGGTGTATTATATTTTTGATATGTTTCTGTATCCATTTTGCTAGAATTTTATTGAGAATTTTTGCATCTATGTTCATTAAAGATATGGGTCTGAAGTTTTCTTTTTTGGATGTGTCTTTGCCTGGTTTGGGGATCAGGGTGATGTTGGCCTCATAGAATGAGTTTGGAAGTACTCCCTCTTTTTCTATTTCCTGAAACAAATTGAAGAGTATTTTATCAGTTCTTCTTTGAAGGTCTTGTAGAACTCAGCTGTGTATCCATCTGGTCCTGGGCTTTTCTTGGTTGGTAGGCTTCTGATGGCATCTTCTATTTCATCGCTTGAAATTGGTCTGTTCAAATTATGTATATCCTCCTGCTTAAGTTTGGGCACATCATATAACTCTAGAAATTTGTTGATGCCTTCGGTGTTTTGTATTTTGTTTGAGTACAAGTTTTCAAAATAATTTTGAATTATTTCCTGTATTTCCGTAGTGTTTGTTGTGATATTTCCTTTTTCATTGCATATATTAGTAATTTGAGTTATTTCTCTCCTTCTCTTTGTTAGCCTGGACAAGGGTCTGTCAATTTTATTTATTTTTTCAAAGAACCAACTTTTTGTTTTGTCAATTTTTTCACTTGTTTCTTTGGTTTCGATTTCATTAATTTCAGCTCTGATTTTAATTATTTCCTGTCTTCTACCACTTTTGGTGTTGGATTGTTCTTCTTTTTCTAGAGCTTTGAGATGTAATTTTAAGTCATTTATTTGTAGACTTTTTCTTCTTTTGAGGAATGCATTCAATGCAATGAACTTTCCTCTTAGAACTGCCTTCATAGTGTCCCAGAGATTTCAGTATTTTGTGTCTGTGTTCTCATTCACCTCTAAGAATTTTTTAATCTCCTCTTTGATGTCATCTGCAAATCATTGTTCATTCAGTAGCATATTATTTAGTCTCCAAGTGTTGGAGTAGCTTTTATTTCTTATTTTATCATTGATTTCTAATTTCATTCCATTATGGTCGGATAGAATGCAGGGTAGAATGTCAACTTTTTGTATTTGCTCAGAGTTGTTTTGTGGCCTAGTATATGGTCTATTTTAGAGAAGGTTCCATGTGCTGCTGAAAAGAAAGTGTATTCACTTGTTGAAGGATGAATTATTATATATAAGTCAGTTAAGTCTAAGTTGTTTGTTGTATTTTTGAGTTCTATAGTTTCTTTGTTCAGCTTTTGTTTGGAAGATCTATCCAGTGGTGAAAGGGGTGTGTTAAAGTCACCCAGAATTATTGTGTTGTGGTCAATTTGACTCTTAAACTTGAGGAGAGTTTGTTTGATGAACATGGATGCTCCATTGTTTGGGGCATATTTATAATTGTTAAGTCTTGTTGGTGTATGGTTCCCTTGAGCAATATATAGTGTCCTTCTTTATCCATTTTGATTGACTTTAGCTTGAAGTCTACTTTATTTGATATGAGGATGGAAACCCCTGCTTGTTTCCTCTGTCCCATATGAGTGGTAGGATTTTTCCCAACCTTTTACCCTCAGCCTATGGATGTCTTTTCCTATGAGATGAGTCTCTTGGAGGCAGCATATTGTTGGGTCTGTTTTTTTGATCCAATCTGCTAATCTATGTCTTTTGATTGGTGAGTTTAGGCCATTAACATTCAGAGTTATTATTGAGATGTGTTTTGTATTCCCAGCCATTTTTATTTCTGGTATTTACCTTGACATGGTTTCTCTTCTGATTGTTTTTTTTTTTTTTTTTTTTCCTTTAGTGTAATACCTCCCTCTGTTGATTTTCATCATTGTTTTTCTTTTCCTCTTCATGGAATATTTTGCCAAGGATGTTCTGCAGTGCTGGCTTTCTACTTGTAAATTCTCTTATCTTTTGTTTATCATGGAAGGTTTTTATTTTGTCCTCAAATCTAAAGCTTAATTTTGCTGGGTATAAGATTCTTGGTTGGCATCCCTTTTCCTTCAGAGCTTGGAAGATGTTGTTCCATGATCTCCTAGCTTTGAGTGTCTGAATTGAAAAATCTGCTGTGATACATATTGGTCTCCCCCTATATGTGATCTGATTCCTCTCTTTTGCAGCCTTTCAAATTCTATCCTTGTTCTGTGTGGTAGGCATTTTCATTATAATGTGTCTTGGTGTAGATCTGTTGTAATTTTGTACATTTGGTGTCCTATAAGCCTCTTGTGTTTGGTTTTCCAATTCATTGTTCATGCTTGGGAAATTTTCTGATATTATCTCATTAAAGAGGTTGTGCATTCCTTTGGTTTGAAACTCTGTGCCTTTCTCTATCCCAATTATTCTTAGATTTGGTCTTTTGATGCTGTCCCATACTTCTTGGATGTTCTATTCATGGTTTTTTACTATCTTCATTGTGTGGTCAACTTTATTTTCAAGATTATATACTTTGTCTTCATTGTCTGAGGTTCTTTCTTCCAGTTGATCTAGTCTGTTGGTGATGCCTTCAATTGTGTTTTTTTATTTGGTTAATTGTTTCCTTCATTTCAAGGATTTCTGACTGGCTTTTTTTCAGAGTTTCGATCTGTTTTTTGAAGTAATCTTTTGCTACCTGTATTTGCTCTCTTATAACTTTGTTGTAGTGGTCAATTTTTGCCTGCATTTGCTCATTTAGGTCATTCTTTGATTCACAGATCATTTTAACTATGAACCTTCTAAACTCATTCTGTGACATTTCGTCAACTTCGCTGAGTATGGGTTCTGTTATTGTAGAATCCTGGTTTGTTTTGGATATTTTCCTCCCCTGTTTTTTCATGATGTCTATTTACTTTACTTTTTGCAGTGTAGATCTGAGTTATTACAGATTTTTCCCTATATTTTTTAATACCCTTGCAGGTTGTCTGTGCCTCCCCTTAGTGCTGGACTGTCAGAACCTGCCACTGACCCTCAAAGTATGCTACCTGAAGCTGGGTTCACACTGGTTGGCTTGGGCCAAACTGGTTGAGTCTGAGCTCCTGTGGAGGTCTGGGGCTAACCTCAATGGGTGAAGGTCAGTGGGACTACCCTGGGCCCACCTGGGCTCAGGCCGAGTTGGCAGGTCTGTTCTTGTTGTCTCCTGCTCTGGGGCGGAGCCCAGCGGGACTGGATGGAGCCTGGGCCTGGTGGTACTCTGATGTAGGACCCCGGGAATGCCCCGGGGCCCGCCTGTACTCTAAGCAGAGTTGGCGGGTCTGTCCTTGCTGTCTACTACTCTGGGGCAGAGGTCAGTGAGACTGGATGGAGCCTGGGCCTGGTGGGACTCTGATGCAGGACCCCAGGACTGCCCCGGGCCCGCCTGCTCTCTAAGCAGAGTTGGCGGGTGTGTCCTTGCTGTCTCCTGCTCTGGGGCAGAGGTTGCACACCAGTGGGCATAGGAGGGACTGACCTGGGGCTGGCCGCGCTCGGGTGAAGGTCTGTGGGACTACCCTGGGCGGGCCTGGGCTCAGGCAGAGTTGGCAGGTCTGTCCTTGCTGTCTCCTGCTCTGGGGCAGAGGCCAGCAGGACTGCTCATTTCTGCTTTCTTAAAAAGGAAATTTGTTTATAAATTGCTGCTGAATTCATGTCTGTGGATAGATCTCCTTACTCCATCCTGTTGCTATCACTCAGTGTCATATGATTTATTTCAAGTGATATACCAATTATTTTCATCATGTAGCTGCTCAAAAAGTTTCAGACTTCAGAGCAGTTTGGACTTGAGGTTTTCAGATCAGGGACATTCTACTTGTAACATATTTTAAATTAAATTTTTTATATAAAAATATGGAATACAAAGTAAAAGCATACAATAAACTTAAATAACTTTATTATCTGAAAACTATTTGGGCATTACATTTAATTTGTCAAATTTCCTATATTTTAAATAAGATACATTCTTTCAAAACTTTGTTTCTAAATATAAAGCTGTAAATCATGGCTTCAATCAGATTAATTAAACCAGAAGACGGAGTTAGGGAAGAAATTAAAGTTGAGAGGAAGTAGAAATTACATTTACTATAGCTTTTTCCTTTTTCATTGCTGACAGAATCACAATCGATGTCTTATAAATCTAGTAATAACCTTTACTATTGTCATTTTTGAGCTAACTGCTATGTGGAAACAACAAGTATAATAGAGTACTCCTTAAGTACTAGCCTGAATATTATATTGTAAATGAAAATTATATGGGAGGCTGTGGTTGTAGCTCAGTGGTAGAGCGCATGTCTGGCATATGTAAGGCACTGGGTTAGATCTTCAGCACCACACAAAAATAAATAAATAAAATATAGGTATTGTGTCCATCTACAACTTAATTTTTTTTTAGAACTTACAAAATGTTAAATAAAAAAAGAAAATTAAATGGGCATGAATCTTTATAACTGAGAAGTCACCAACCTACAATTCAAGATGAGTTTTAATTTATTGATTTTTTTTAATATCCATGATTATGTTTCTCTTACCATTGAAATCTTCAGAAGCATTACTATATGAATTTCTTTTTGGAAGCACTAAAAATTCTGTCAATTCTGGGGTAGGACTTGGTCCAAAAAAGTCACCGATAAGTGTGACTTCCACTTTCTCTTCTACCCGCTTCCTGGATTGACATTTTATGACAACTACAGGAGAGAAATATTTTCAGTTAAATTAAATATTAGGTTTTATGATCATTCTTGACATATAATAAAATGAGCTATGTCATGAAAGATAAAACTTCTTTTGAAATAATTTTAATTCTCATATCTGGCCTACACACACACACACACACACACACAAAACACTCATGCAGTATCTACATATATTGACATCTTGGAAGCAAATACAAATATTAAAGAAATATGTAAAAATAGTACAACAAAAGGTAAATCTGTATTATATATACTATATTATAAAAGACTACATTAGAATGCAGAAATTTGATTCAGGAACTGAAATAGCCATATCAATAACTCAAGTGGCAACTGTGGACATTTAATTTTTTTACATTTATTTATTTATTTTATTTAATTTGTTATACATGCTTTTAGAGTGCAATTACTTTCATATTGCATATAAAGAGCGCAGTTTTCCAAGTCATTGGTTTTACACAAAGTATTTTCATACCATTTGAGTTTTTATACATGCACTTAGTATATTGATGTCAAACTCCTTCTGCCATTGTTTCCATCCCCTTGCCCCTTTCCCTCCCCTCCCCCCTTTTCTCTATATAACATTCCTTCATTCCTCTCATCTCCCCTCCCTTGCCACTATAATTCAGTATCATAATAGCAAAGGAATTAATCAACCTTTGGTTTTCTGGGATTGGCTGACTTGACTTCACTTAGCATTATTTTCTCCAACTCCATCCATTTACCTGCAAATGCCATGATTTTATTCTCTTTTAGTGCTGAGTAATGTTCCATTGTGTATATATACCATTAGAGAAATGCAAATCAAAACTACTCTTAAGATTTCATCTCACACCAGTCAGAATGGCAGCTATCAAAAACACAAACAACAATAAATGCTGGCGAGGATGTGGGGAAAAGGGGCACACTCTTACACTGCTGGTGGGGCTGCAAATTGGAGCAGCTAATTTGGAAAGCAATATGGAGATTCCTCGGAAAGCTTGGAATGGAACCACCATTTGACCCAGCTATCCCACTCCTCGGTCTATACCTAAAGGACTTAAAAATAGCATACTTCTGGGACACAGCCACATCAATGTTCATAGCAGCATAATTCACAATAGCTAGATTGTGGAAACAACCCCGATGCCCATCAATATATGAATGGATAGGGAAACTTTGGTATATATACACAATGGACATTTAAATTTGTATTTATAAAAATCTGGATGCTCATTTTGGTAATATTGAGTTCCACTTTTATAATAATATTATAGAAAATGCCTTCAAATAAGTTCAGTAACATTTATTTTGTAACAACATTTAAAATATTTCTATTAGATTTATTCACAAGTATATTAAAATTCACATTTAAATTATTTAAGTAAAATATTTAAATTTTCTTTTTCTTTTTTTTTTTTTTTTTGTAATATTGGGATTGAACCCAGGGTCACTCCACCACTGAGCTAAGCCCCATTCATTTCTTTCTTTACTTATCTTTTTTATTTTGTGATAGGGTCTTGTCACGTTACCCAGACTGACCTCAAATTTGTGATCTTCCTGCCTCTGCCACTGGAGTAGCTGAGATTACAGGCATGCACCACCACACCCCGCTTACATTTTCATTTTTTAATTACTTTTTAAATTTATAAAATATACCTTTTTTAGCAGTTAAAAACAAAATTATAATGAATTATTTAAAATTAATGTTAAAATTTGACTGCATATTAATTTAAACTACAGCATTAAAGATTTATCTTATATTTAATTCTAATATTTTCATATATAAAGTACAAGAGAAGTTTTCAATTATCTTACCAGAAATAAAAATATTATTTATATGTGCAATCACTAATTATATAAAGAAGTATTAATATATTCCTTTGGCATTAACTCTTTAGTACCATGAGGCCATATGTACTGGAGTCCACATAAATAAAAATATTATTTCTCTCAAACATAATATGTTATACTTTTATTAAGTCAAATACATATATGATCTAAATTTAACATAAAGGGAATTACCATAAAAAAGCTTTGAAATTTATTATGTGATGGTTTATGGTATCAATAATAATGCATTTACATAAACTGCAAAATTAATTGATGTCCTCAGATGTATGTTTTCACAATACATATGATATTACAGCATAAAATACTGTAATAAGATAATTTTTCATTCCAAAATTATGTAGACTTTTATTGAACAATCTGGACTTGCAATAAACAATGTAGATGTATAATAAGGGTATAAAGATGTAATGAAAAGAAGTGAAATGGGTGGGAAAACTGTACAAGCTTTTCTAGTTATAATTAACTTCAGTCTTAAGCATTAAATTGGACATTAGTGTGATCAAAGTTACAATTTTTATCATGTACTGGTCTTTTCCTATAAGTCCTTAGGAAATTAATGCCCTGGCAATGAATGCAAGGCTCACTCAGTCACATTAGGTTCATTTTCCATTGTCTTCACAGTGTGACAGGGAGTGGAGTCCTTTTCTAATTATCTGCCCCAATGGACAGTAGTAGGGAAAAATGCATAAAGAAAAAAGGTGGCTCACAGAACAACAAAAGCATCCTGGGTTTGCAAATAATCAGAGTGATAGATTCACAAAAAAGGTAAGAAATAATGAACTTTGACAGTGATAAAATTGAGCAAGGAAAGCAGTAGATCATCTCTGATGAGTTATTAAGTGAAAAATGGAGAATGGACTGTACAAGAGTACAAATATTATGTATGTATAATATTAAGCCAACTTGCCACTCAAGGGCATCTGTAGAGAAAAATAATTGCCAACAGATTTTAGATTTTCAATAAAATGATTTAGTAACTAATATGCGATCTTTTTGAGAACACTGATGTTGCTATTAGGTTGAGCTATTTACAGAACTCATATTTGATTTGAAAACCAAGTAATTACCAAGAAAAGTGACTCAAAGGAAAATGCCCTGGAGCATGTTTAACTTTCTTTGAAGAAAAATATGCAAGAAATTTATGTTATTATGTTCTCATAGGCTTTGTAACAGACTGAAAAATTCTGCTTCATGTTTTCAATCTGGGAAAAAAAAGACTATTTCTGTAGTGTATACAAGCAAAACTACTATTAGAATTCCAACAGAGTGATGTATAGGCTTTATTACATCACTTTAATCAGCTGACTTTGTATTATAAATTTCAAATAGTACAGCTATATGGAAAATATACAATCACCTATCTTCTGGAATGAAATAAAAGACATTTTGACATTTATGTGAAATGTTCTGAAGATAAGTTATTGTATTTGAAACATTTATGTATTTGTTGATAATTTTTTAACTTGAGTAAAAATATTTCAAGTAAAACAAATAACGTGTTTTGTTAAAGGTACTACTGTGTATGAGAAGCTTTTTCCAATTAAAATTAAAGTGCATAATGAAATATGTCATCTTGGTCTTTCTTTATAACCAGTGTATCTTGGAAAATACTTTATTTACAAGCAAAACTTACTACTTTCTCCTCTAAGAGTGGGGACATAATTTATGTCAGCAAAAGTCTAACTCTTTTTTGTTGTTATTGCTGGGGATCAAACTCAGGGCCTCAAAAAGGCTGGGTAAGCACTCTACCATGAAGCTATACCACCACCCTGGAAGTCCAATTCTTTACATTTGCAATGATTAGTATTAAAAGGAGAAGAATAAAAGCAAAGTTTCAAGACTTTTTAAAAAACATCTGTGTTTCTCAAGGCAGAGATCCAAAACAGCATTTTGCTTTGCAGATTAATTTAGTGCATGTTAGATATGAGGAACTGTACCCAGAGACTGGTAAAGACTGGGATACTAAATTTTTCTATATGAGTTATCAAAGTGGAATTTCATTTCTTAGGGTTATTCTGGGAAGAAAATGGGAAAATTAAGGAATATGGAAGAAATGAGCAAATTATTGTAGAAAGAGAACACACAGAAACTTGTGAGAAGCCCAGAATATGTGGAGAAAAACAAAGGCATTTAAGGGCAGGGATTTAATGTTGTGTGTATCTTGGTAAAGTCAACTTCCCTGAAAACTTTGGTACATTCTGATGTTTTTTGAGCACATCATAAAGATTTGTTTCATATCTACTATAACTAAGAGAAATAAATCAGCATCCTCACAGGAGAGTTCTTAGATGACTAACGTGACTATCCTAGATTACTTCACAGAAACTGAAATATGATGATTAAAAGTGACCTGGTAAATGGACAGAATTGGAGAACATCATGCTCAGTGGAATAAGCCAGACTCAGAAAGTCAAGGGTTGAATGTTTCTCTCTTAGGCGGAAGCTAGCCCAAAATAAGGGCAAAAAGTGGGCAGAGGGGAAGCCCATAAAAATAGAAGGGAGATCAGTGGAGCAGAGGAAGGGATGGGAAGAGAGGGAGGAGGGACTGGAAAGACAGGGAGAGTGGAATGAAATTGACCAAACTATGCTATATACACATATGAATATACCACAGCAAACTCCACCTTTATGTATATCTATAAAGCACTAATTTAAAAAACTATAAATAAATACGAGGAAGACCAGTAGAGTAGAGGAAGGGGAACAGGGAAAAGGAGGAGGAAAGGGAAAAAGGAAAGACTGAAATGGAGCAAATTATATTCTAAGCATGTGTGGTTATGTTAAAATGAACCCTAATATTATATATGACTAAAAGGCACTAATAAAAACATAAAAAGTGAACTGAGAACAAAAGTGTCCAGAAATCATAGGTCTAGTGCAGGGTTCTATGGGCTGAAAGGGTGAAAAGCAAAATTCATTTCAACTTGAACTGATATCTGGGTTCCATTAATGGGATGACAACAACAAATGCATTGGTTTTGTGAAAAGTTATCAGACTCTTTTTTGAGAGTAGGGTTTATATTCCAGCACTCCCACCAATAGGGCTGAAGACTTCACTACTTATTTTCACTGGACCTTGAATTTCTTATCTGCATAAGGAAGAGATGAAATTGGCAGATGGCTAAGGTCCCTTAGAATTCTGATGTATTTTGACTCTAAAATATACGTACCTATAGGACTTTTAGGGAGTGGTGCCTGTGGGAGTCCAATAAAGGGGTATATCCACTGTATGGTTTGGATTTCTTGATTGTCTATTCCCATAGTTCTAATTAGAAATTAAAATATTAAGAGTAAACAAAAATGCTTTCAATATTAGCACAAAAAAGCTTATTCTTTATTAACCTGATGGCATTTTAGTAACATTTGTAAATTTAAACTTGGGCAGACAGAAACTGAAATAATAGAAAGCATATTTTGCAAATATTGATTTTATAAACATTTCTGAGCAAACCTGGGGAAATTATTACAAAGAAAACCACAATAAGATATAAGTTAAAGTTAAGAAGCTTCTGCTCTCTACTTTTACAGGGTGCAAGTGGATTTATCCATGTGACTAAATGATGATTAATAAAAGATAATACAGTTCTCATGGATTATATTCTAAATTGACCATATAAAGCACAAAACAAAAAAATCCCATGAAGCATAGGACACCATAAATGATGAAGAATTTACTTTATAGAATTCCAGCTAAAAGAAAGGGGGGCCAGGCGCAGTGGCACACACCTGTAATCCCAGCAGCTCTAGAGGCTGAGACAGGAGGATTGTGAGTTCAAAGCCAGCCTCAGCAACTTATAGAGGCACTTAGCAACTCAGGGAGACCCTGTCTCTAAATAAAACACAAAATAGGACTGGGGATGTGGCTCAGTGGTTGAGCATCCCTGGGTTCAATCCTCAGTACCAAAAAAAAAAAAAAAAAAAAAAAAAAAAGGGGGGGCATATGTCTCAATATTCTAGGTCCATCATATATCATTCAGGGAATAGCAGTACTAGAAAATATTACTGATCATTATTGAAGATGGAATTTTCTTGTTAAAATGAAATGTAAGACACTACAGATAAGACCAGCTGTGCAGGTGACCTGTGCAACTGCGTAAGACCCCACATTTAGGAGTATGCTTGTTTAGTGCACTACCATAAATGTTCTGAAATTCTTGATAACTTTTTAACAAGGATTTCCTTGTTCTTATTTTTCAGTGAGGCCCACAAATTATTTAGCCAGCTGAGAGTGGTAAAGTGCCTAGAAGAATGGATACTAATGGAATCAAAGTTAAAAAAAATTAATTATATGGAGGAAAAATATGAAAATGGAGGACAAAGTGAGAATTTATTTTTAATTAAGAATTCTACCATTATTTAAATAAACTATAGTAGTAGAGAAAACATTTAAATTTTGCAACATTAGTAGAGTTTGCTTAAATTTCAGGTAAGGAAAGAGAATACAGATTATCTGCATTTTAGCAATGTTATATCAGAATGTCATACCCACCTGGCATAATGCCATCATTTGGTGAATGCTAGCATCACAAGTCCTACACTGTGACCAGATAAGCAACTTCAGTTTGTCTTCAGAATATTGATTATTATTGTCTTAGCAGTCACTATGTTCCCAGTCAAAAGGGAGTACCTTTATATACCACGGACTGATTAATTGATAATGGTATTTAAGATTGAACTTGTTCATTACTCTAAGCTACAAATTAACAATTATCTATATCTCCATATTTATTCGTATAAACATACATATCTATCCATGTAACAAATGTATTTTCCTCTTCTGAATATATGGGTTTCAGCAGCTCAGAGAATATAAAATCATGAACTTTATAGTGTTTATATATAACATGTAAAAGAAATCTATTATGTTAGTGCCAGTCAAAAAAGAATCATTTTCCTGTCTTTACTTAAATGTTACCTTTTAATCTCTGTATCCAATTCATCAAAATTGTCAATAGGCCATTTTTTTCCATTTGCTCTCATCATTCGAACAATGACCGTTGTTTTGCATAATTTCATAATTTGGGGCATAAATAACACTGGGATATCTATATTTCCTTTAGGTGGTAATACAATTCCTGAAAAATATACAAAAATAAATTTAAATATTATAAAAACCTACAGAACATTAATTTAACAGTACAAAGTAATCATCTAATTCTTTAAGTAATTCTTTCAATTTTTTCAAAATCACTTCTGAACAAAAAATGTTATGCCAAATTCTATGTGTACTTCACTATTTTCCCTCAAATGTCATTGACCCTATACATAACCACATTTTATCCTGAGGTGAGAAGTTCATCTTGAAAAGTTTCACTATACTGAAGAAATGTTGGAAGTGAAGGCTGAGTTTTCATTGAATGATAAGAGAACTATAAAACCCATGAGTCTTTTCAAGTCTTACCACATTTTCTATGAGAAAGTACAGCAATTTTACAGAGGAGAAAATACAGTGATTTTTGATCCTTTAATTTCTTGTGTATTTTTTTCAAGACCATAATATGATCAGGTTTCTATTTGGAGCCCACAAATTGTGGCCAGTAAAATCTGTTTAATTATTTAATGGATCCATGGGGAAAGCCAAAGCTTATTTGGAAAAGAAAGGTGCCTTTGATCCTCATTATGAAAACAAGAAGGCAGAAAAACAGAAAACATTTTCTTATGTTCTGATTTGAATGGTTCAATCCTTTACAATTGCTAAGAAACAAGTTATCCATGAAGCCTGCTGAATCCCAAGTCTAGAGACTCTGATTTATTACATCTGAGATGGGGCCCAGGAAACTGCTTACTTATTTAGCACCTATTGTATCTGGAAGCAGATGGTTATGAGACCATATTTTGAAGGAAAAAAAATCTTTTGGATAAGTATGAAGAGATTAGAGGAATGGTGAGCTTCAGGCCATTTTAACAATGAGGGTATCCATGTGATGAGCATTACCTTTATTTTGACAAGTAAGTCTACTTCTTTACAACATTATAAAAAATTATTGAGTACACTCTGTTTTTAAAAAAAATTCTTTGTTATAAGACATGTTAATCAAAGCCGTTTGACTCAAATAAAAATACTAAACAATTAAGAAGATCAAAAATGGAAATAGAAAATGACCCCACTGCAAAATATTCTAACTCAAAATTCTTAGAAATTTTCATATTTTTATTCTATATCCTGAGGAAAGGAAAATGTTCTAAGGCCTAATACCATAGTTAATAATCATGAATAATTAATAAGATTTATAGTTAATATTTACTGAATATTGACTAGGCTCTGTGCTATTATTTGTGCAATATTTTATTTAATTCTCAGAAAATCACCAAAAATTAAGTGCTATTATGTTTCTCATTATAGATATGGGAAAACTGAGAGAATTTGGTTAAATAACTTGCCCAAAATCTCACTGAAAGATTGTGTTGTTTTTTAATAATAACAGACATCTAAATAATGTCTATTATTTTCAACTCTATCTTTATGAGCTTTATATTTTAATAAATCATTGTTGCATGAAAGAGTTAATTAAATGGATATGTCTTCTAAAGATTATCAGTCTTATACAATATGAATGTCATTACATTTTGCATACACAGAGATGTTGGTAAGAAGTTGTAAGATATGTTTGAACTTTGGGTCTATTCTTTTGTTTTCTATTGGTACTTTTATTGTGGTTCTCATTCGTAGTACAATAAAAGAGATCTTCTGTTGCTCCTTTAAAACTATAAACCTCTTTCCAAGGTAATGAAGAAGTAAGCTAGATGAATATATATTTCAAAGGTCATAAGTGCAAATCCTATTAAGTCTATAGCACATAGAAATTTTGGTCTTCTTTTTAATTAAAGTGAAATTACAAACTAATTCATTTTAAAACATGTTTGGATATAAACAGCATGCACTGAGTCAAATAAACAATACATGTATTGCCAAGGAAGCCAAGCTTAGGAATTGTCAATTGCTCTTACAAAGATTGTATTATAACTATAGATTATGTTATCACTAAAAATAAACTTAGGCTTTTTGATAGTATAAGGAGTCAAGACAAGTAAAACAAGGTAATTCATTACTTATACTACTGTGCTTTCTTATAACATTTAAACTGAAAGCATGGAAAGATAATGCCATGACAAATAAGTCCATTTAATTAAAAATCTAGTAGCATATTTTGGTTGTAATTTTTTACCAAGCCTACATGTAGAACTGTAGTTGACTCCTGAATTTACCATAAGATTCTTCTTAATACATTTATTATATTATTGTATATTATTGAAGTATATAATAATATATGCTATGAAACATAATCACAATCTATTGTATAGTATATGAACAATACATATGTAACATATTATAATAAAACAATATGTTATATACCATTATATATTACATATTATTATACCCTTGGATTGTTAAAATGGTGGTTTGAAGAAGAGTTCTTTCATTGGGTATTCTAAGATATTATGAGCTGAATTTATTGTGCCCTCCCCAACACCTCAGCAAATTCACATGAGAAGTCCTAACAATCAGTATCTCAGAATGTGTCTGTATTTGGAGACAGGGACATTAAAGACATGATTAAATTAAAATGAGGTTATTATGGTGGGTTCTAATTGAATATGTCTAGTGTCCTTAAAAGGAAAGGAAATTTGGACACAGAGAAAGAGATGACAGAGACATGCACAGTAAAAAGACCACAAGAAGGCACAGTGAGAAGGCAGCCATCTATAAGCCAAGGACAGAGGCCTCAGAAGAAATCCAACCTGATGGTACCTTGAACGTCTAACCTCCAGAGCTGAGGGAAAATATATTTCTCTTGTTTATGTAATTGTTATGACAGTGCTAGAAAACGAATACATAAAATTTTATTTTATATGTTATCCCAGATGTTGTTATTCTCAGACTCATAACTCCAGACTCTCACAATATAGGGAAGACAGAGAAACTTGGCTCTGACTGCTGTTTGGCTACTTTGATGGTGGAAAATCTAAGGATGAAACATTTTTACTTTCCTACTTAGAGCTCCTTCACTAAATGGGGATATTTATTAAATAGTCAGAAGGGAATTTAAGGGACTAAATTTGCCTCCAGAAGGATTATAGACTATTACTAATTTACCTTGTCCATTTTTAATACAGCTGTTTAATATTTGAGATTCAATAAATGGTAATTCAAGGAGGATGCTATCAAAGGGACTCCTGTAGAAAAAGTTAAGCATTAAGTGGAAAGTCATAGCACTCATGGAGGCTACTGGGAAAAAAAAAAAAAACCCATGCTTCTTAGAAAAAATGTTCAGTTTGAAACTTAACACAGTGCTTTTTAAGTAGCTTTTGGAGTTATTCTGTGCAAACATGATTGGTAAGGTAAATTTTACACAATGAACAAAGTACATATAAATTAAAGTATTATGTTTTCTTTTTTAGAATACATTAGCAAACATTTAAAAGAACATATTTAATATGTTCTTTTGAAGAATACATTACTAAATATTTTATCATTGGCTCAAATGAGTGAAAAATCCAATAACAGAAACTGTTGACAAGAGACAAGTGAAGGAGTTTTCTGTCATGGAAGACTACCAAATACATGCTGCATAACCACTGGCAGTTAGGAGAGAAGTGTTTCAAGCTTTACATGAATGTTTGAAATAGAATATCTTAATATTCTTATCAGTCCTACTGTTCTATAACATCTTTCCTTATAAATGGAAAAGATAATCAAGATCAGAAAAATAATGTTAGAGAACTGAATATTTTTATTGGAAAGTATCTAATTTTAATTTTAATTAAAATTACCCCAAAAGATTTTAAGATAAAATAATGTCTGCTACCACTACTATTATTACAACTGGTATATCTTATTGATCAATCACCATGTCTTCTTTTACTCTGTACTGTATTAAGAAAACTTTAAATCTGTGGTTCATTATTCACTATCTCTGGGAAACTGGGCAAGTCATTTAAATTTCTAAGTGACATTTTCCTTATATAAAATAGCTAATATAATATACAGTGCAAAGGTTTTGTTATGGCAATGGCACTACTCCAGTTACATTCAGATAATTACATCTTGTACAGTGTAATTTTTTAAAATATTTATTTATTTACTTTTAGTTTTACACAATGCAATGCATTTATGTTTATGTGGTGCTGAGGATCGAACCCGGGCCGCGCACGTGCGAGGCAAGCGCTCTGCCGCTGAGCCACAGCCCCAGCCCTGTACAGTGTAATTTTATTCTATGCTATCCTATTCTTTCACTTAATTGTCAAAAAATACTTATGTGCTATGCATTTTAACAAGTGCTGTGAATAAAGCAGTGAAGAAAACAAACCTCCTGCTTTTCCTGAGTCAAAAATGTGTCAGGAAGTGGGATAAGAGTAGAAGTTTAAAATAAAATATATACTATGTATATTGTTACGTAAAACAGTTAAGGGTTAGAGAGTGACATGAATCTTAATGCAGGGTGTTCCAGGATGACCCTCTTATAAGGTGTCACTGGAGCAGAGTAGGAAGTGTGAAAAGCCTCACAGACATCTATATGGGGGATATTGAGACAGCATGTGGATATGAATCTGGAATTAGAGGATAGATTGAGGCTGGGCCTATCAGTTTAGAAGCAATATGACAAAATGAGATCCCCTCTGAAATGTGGATATAAATGAGGAAGATAGAAGACTGAGTCCTGGGCCTTTACAAAGGCAGGAAGACGGGAGCAGCAAAAGAGGATGAGCAGGACTTTGTAGATAAAGAGAGAAGAATCATGGGAAAATTGAGTCCTGGAGACCAACTGTTTCCAAAACAAGGAAAGATCAACTGTCAAGTAGAGCATCTGGACTGAGCAAGATAAGGACTGCATATGGATGATTAGAGCTGGATATGTTAGATTTCTGGTGAACTAAAACAGTAGTTACAGTAGGAGTATAATAAGGGAATGAAGCTGTTGTAGCCCAGGATCATAGGATAGTGTGTTTAATAAGTGAAGGCAGTAAGTAAGTCAGCCTTTCAAGTTGTTTTGTTATACAGAGGGATCAGAGAAATGAGATGGTGGCTGGCAGGGATAAGGGATAAAGAGGAGTATGTCTTTTTAACATTGACAGCTATTAGAGCATGTGTATGTTGATAGAAATAATATATTATTAATTTATCACAGAAGACATGGGAGAGAACTGGAGAGTACTACATAGTCAAGTAGGTGTGGGGTTCAGCACACCTACTGGAGAGCTGGCTGTAAGAGCAACAGAGAACTTTTCTAATATAATGCGAGGGAAGGCAAGGCTCAAGGATGGAAAAAGAAAAATTAGGCTGGTCAATACAACAGAACAACCAAACAAATTCTGTTTGATTATATAATCTTAATGTAATAGGAAGGAAGAACAACAGGTCAGAGAAGAAAAGGAAATATTGGATGTCATTAGTAGCCATCAGGTTTCAAGCCATTGTAGGAAAGTGTAGAAAAACTGGTCATGGGTGGAAAATTGGATGGAAAGCTTTGTAGGGAGAAAAACCACATAAATGCTTTTTTTCTAAATGCTGATGCTAGAACTCTGCTGATTTCGCTCTGGTAATTAGCAATCATATAAATATAAATGAAGCATATTGTATCTTTTAAAAATTAGATATAACATTTATTGTTATGAATTTATTATTTAATTTGATTTTGAGATCTCTCTGTCAAGAGTGATTAAAGGCCAAGATACAAGATAGCCACTTTCTAGAAGAACCCTGATGGAGGTAATTCTGGTTTGTGTGTTAGGTAAGGCACAACAAGGAGGAAAACCAAAATACATGCAACAGAAGAAATTTATTATTCATAGGTGAAGAGAGGTTACGGGTACTGGCAGGGTACTAATGGGAAGCCCTGAAGGCAGCAGGGAGATCAACCAGTGGAAGGGTAGAGAAGACAGTAAGCAGGGGTTGGAGGGGTGGGCGGAAGGTAGATAGAGGGAAAACCTATGGGATTGTACCTTTATTAAGGTCCATGATATCATCCTTTAGGTTTTCCCACAAGGGGCACAGATTAGTTATCTTAAATAAAACATGCACAAAGAGGCAGGACTAACTTACATGATTCTTGTGTTGACTGTTAAACTTTATCATGGTTAACAGCTATGAGATGTGTTGGGTTTTGAGTCAGTGATATGAAGAAAAAACAGGCTATATACAAACAACCACATACAGAGGGGAAGTTTTAACTAGGTCAAAGGTGATGGAATATGACTGAGTTTCAAATAACTTTTGTCACCCTGCTATAATGTGTGGGCCACAGGTCTAAAAGCAACAGAGTCCATCAATCATCAATTGGAAACTCCTAAAGTGTGAGCCAAAATAAACTTTGTCTCTTCATAAGTTGATTATCTTGGGTATTTGTTATAGTAATAACTGATTAACATATCATGTCTTCTTTATCCAGTTATCTCCAATAGTAGCATCTTTTTAAATTATAATACAACACAAAAATTCCAGAATATCAATAAAGTCTACATATATACATACGCATATATGAGAAGCATTGTGTCACAGGGTGTTGTAATTTTTACTTCAACCATCAAATGTGATTTGAGAAACCTCAGAGAAGTAGGATAATCTATTATATTAACCCTTACTTTTTAGTCATTTTAATATTTTTCTATTTCTGAAGTTCTAATCTTTCCATGTATTATCTCCTATATGTTTAGATAGCATATTTCAACTATTGTTTAAGGACTAATTTGATTATAATCAATTTGATTTCTTTTCCTTAGTCTGAGAATGTCTATATCTTCCCTTTATTTATAATGAATATCTTATCTGAATACAGTATTCATAGTTTATAGTTACTTCCTTTTCAATACTTGAAAAACGAATACCATTTCCTTTAGGCCTCCGTGGTTTTAGATGAGAAATTTCCTGTCATTTGAATTGGTGCTTCCTATAAGTAATGTACTGTTTCTCTCTAGCTGCTTTCAAGATTTGTTTTAATTTTCAGAAATTAATGATGATGTGTCTTCTTGCCATGGGAGTTTTTTTTTTTTTTGTTTTGTTTTTGTTTTTCTTTTTTCTTTTTTGCTTCAAACTAATTGGAGTTTATTTAGTCTCTTGAATCTGTAGGCTTATGTATTTCATCAAATTCAGCAAGTCTTCAGACATTATTTCTTTGAATAATTTTTTAGTCATACTCTTATCTCTCTGGAGATCTATAAATGTTAGCTCTGTTATCTTCCTACAGATTCCAGGAACTCTGTTCCTATTTTCTAAATGTAAGTTCTTTCTGTTGTTCAAATTGTGTAGATTTTATTGATCTGTCCTCACCTTCACTAATTCAGTTCTTCATCATCTCCATTCCACTCTTAAGTCCATCCAGCAAGGTATTTATTTAACATTTAATTTAAGCAATTCTAAATTTTCCATGTGGTATTTTTTTTATTCAACTTATATTTTTTTTCTGAGATTCTCTATTTTTTCATTGGTTTCATGGGAACTGAAAATTGTGTTTTGAAGCAGACTGTGGTGTACTGACTCATATTACCTCATTGAAGATGGATAGGATAGAAGTTCTGCTCCTTTCTGAGATCCACTGAAACCAAGAGAAGATATGGGAGAAAGCAGAGCACCATCTAGTTTACCTTTTACCACCTCATTGATGCCAGGAAGGATTGGAAGCTCAGTTTTCACTATTCCTTATTCTCTTATGGGAAGAAAAGAAGCATAATACCAACTACCTTGCTGCACATAGCTTTGTCCTTCTTTGTTGATGCTTGATGGTATATAGGCTGTGGTCCCTACTGAACCCCACTGACTTCAGGGGTTAGAGTAGGGTAGGGCAGGAGTACCTATTGACTTTTCTTCATACCTTGGTAGATATTGATGACAGAGCAGTCAGAAGAAAAATGGATGCTTGTTAGCTCAATTTGTACCTGTCTGCTTAGTCTCAATGACAACACATACAGACTGAGGTGGCAGTCCTTCCAGGAACCAGCTTTTTAAGTATCATTGCTTTTAGATGGGGATGAAATCTCACCTTGAAACTTAATCCTATTGGTACTTACTACCTTAGTGGGGTACTAAGCTCCACTTGTGTCTACCAGAAAGAAAAAGGAAAATCAGCTCTCTTCACACCATCAGCATCAGTATTCTGGCAGGGCAATCAAAGCATTGTCAGCTTCTTCTGAGGGATGGAAGATTAGTTTCCTGTCTCACCCCATTAATACTACAGATAGCAGGGAGGAAGGGAAAAACTGTGGTATAGAAAACTGACCACCTGTTTGGCCATACTGAGACAGTGGGGGTAGGAAAATGTGTGTGTTTTTCCCACTAATATTTAGCTGGAGTAAGGTTGATATTACCAAAAGGCTCTCTATTGTTAGGCCACCCTTTTTCAGATCCGTTGGCTAAAGAAAGCAGACATTTTGGGGAAACTTTTTTGTTTTTGCCTGTGGTAGCTCTGGATGAAATGCTTCTGGAGCTCCCTGTGTGAGATTTAGGAGAAGTGATAAAAAAAATTCAGGGAATTTACCATTGTGTCATTCCTCTATTTTGAGATCTATAAGCAGTTCACATTCTCCTTGCCATCTTTCTACCTTCCTATATTTATTTGTTGTGTTATATCAATGGATTTTAGTTGTAAGTGGGATAACCAGAGAGGAATGGGGCTACTCCATGTTGGTTAAGCCAGAATTCTAGAGGGATTGAAATTATTGGGAATGACGTTGTTTAGAGTATGAACATAGACATGACTAAGGTTGGATGAAGAGCAAGGCAATCAGAGGAAAATAGGATAGTTAAAGACATCAGCTATGTGGATATCAAAGTTCAAAAGGATTTAAAAAAATAGTGTCTGAGCTAGAGATATTTTATTTGATGGCCTAAGAATCAAACCCAGAGAATTTAGGAGAAAGAGAGAGAATGGTCTGGATATAGAGATGTAGAAGAAGGAGGATACCCTCTTTAACTCCATGTCCAGGGTCTGACAGAGAAATAAAGAGCCACCACTTCAAAAGGCTGCAGGGAAAGCCATGGCCTCTGAGGAAAGAGTCATATTTCAAGAAAGTACATAAAGTGTTCAGAAAAGTTGATGTAGATGATATGGTAAAGTTGTAGGATGGGGAAGGAATAATAATTGTGTTAAAAATATTACAAGCATGCTACACCTGGGGACAAAAATACAGGGGACAATGAATCACTCAAAAGAACTGGTGTTCACATGATAACAGAACCAAAGAGGTATAAATGTATAACAAGATACTTCCACATAGAAGAAATACAGTGTTTCTTTAGAAATGAGACTTTGAGGTAGAAAAAGAATGCACATAAGAATTTGCTGATGGCTTGAAAATAACCCACTAACTATTCGATAATCTATAACTACCTACAGTATGTCTATACTGTGCTGTATATGAGTTTAGCATTTATAAAATTCAGCCCTCACCAAAACAAACAAATGTCATATGCAGAGAATTTGTTAAAGTATCCATGAATTGAATGCTTGGCTGCAAGATATCTCACTATTGGCCTTTTTATTCCTATTAGTTTTCTTCCTGATAGAAGCTGTTGTAAATATTATAGCACCATTTACATGTGATAATAAGATGAACAACATTTGATAATGGCTTCTGCTTCTTGACAGGGGACAGAGATTCTAGTACATGCCCAGTTGCTATAGGAAAGGACATCCAATATAGTTACCAGAATTCAAGAATAAAAGTGGCAAAAAATAATGAGTGGTTATACACAAAGTAGAGAAATCCTAGAATAAATGTTTTCATAAAATATATTCATCATTACCTATCTATGAGATAACTGAAAAAAATATAAATTTAATCCTATTTGCAAGATTAACTTTTGACTTGCCTGCAGAGCTGGCAACAGTAGAAAGTTTCATTTGTATACTTATTTCCTACCTACTCATGGAGACATAACAACTTATATCCATTTGATCTTACTTTTAGACCTAAATATCCATGTGAATGTTAACTAAAAAATAAGAATTTCAGTTCAGGTATATTGAATTTTTGACAAATCAGAGTTCCAATTACACTTGACAGATTCATATTGATTTTCATTTTAAACTCTTCTTATCCACCATACTTTTGTGTGTTCTAGAATTTTTTTACTTTAAATTAAGTAAAGTCTTGAAGTGATAGAATATTTTAATTAACCTGACTGACTGAATATAACTTTTACCCTGGAACTGAAGTCTGGTATTAAACATTTTTTCAATCAAAACACATATTATAAGAAACAATATTTGTACAGCATAAAAGAAGAATTTTGTTTTTAAGAATGTACCAATCAGATCATAACACATGGCTTAAAACATATGTTAGTTTATCAGACACTAAGAATTAAAATGGAAATGCCAAGTCTACAAAATTACATTAAATTTCTCAAAATAACCCAAATGTGCTTAAGTTGTCACTATCTGTACTATCTCTCTAATTTTTATTCTATGGACCCATCTATCTACCTATTAACATATTTTATCTATACATTTCCTCGATATCATATTAATATAGATAAGTTATACAATTTTCAGCATATTTTCTTCAAGACAGATACTTAATATTGGAATGAGAATTTGCAAAATGAAATCTCTCTCCAACTGACACTTGTTTGTTCAGAAACTAGTAAAAATTATATAGTTATATAATATATAAAATATAATTATATATTGCATAATGTTATAGATTATATAATTATATAATTTGTATTTTAGTCTATCTGAGCACTTTTGTTCTAAAATTTTCTTGTCATTTATTTTTTATTTTTTTTTATTTGTAGGTGGAAACAATACTTTTATTTTTTATTTATGTGGTGCTGAGGATGGAACCCAGGGCCTCACACATGCGAGATGAGCGCTCTACCACTGATCCCTAGCCCTAGCCCTAGCCCCTTCTTATGTCATTTCTAACACCAAGAAATAATTGAATTATTTGTAAAGAAAGAAAACATTCTATGTAGCACTGAAATTTTAAAAGTTGCTCTAAATGCCAACAGACTGATAAGAACTGTTATTAGTAATGTCATTAAATAAATTAGATAATGGCAATATCTTTGGGTCCTCGTTTAAAGATCCTTATGAATACCTTCCCACTATATGCAGAAACATGTTCTAAGAAGTTCTACAGTTGGTGGCTCCTCAGCAAATATTTGGACCCATCATTTGATGAGAAGTTCCTATTTCTTAAGGCAGCCTGTTCCTTTGTAAAAGAGAATTAGAAAATTCTTCCTTGTTTTAGTCCCTAGTTCCATTGCCTAGAGAAATCAGTCTCTAGTTGATGTTCTGCTCTCTGAAGCAATACCAACAATTAAATTCCTTCTTCCACACTGGAAAAGCAACTTTCCTAGGCTCAATATAATTTATTCCTTCAAAATCCAAGCCCAGTTCTGGACTTTGACCAATGCCTTGGCTAGTTATTTAGAATTCTAAGGATTTATGATCCAGACTGTCTTGTTTTTATGGGTCTTTCAATAGTCAACCACAAATCAGTAAGGTCAGGTACCTGTTATATTTCACCTATGATTAGTTGTTATTTAGAATCTCCAAATGTTGCCCTGAATTCCTATCTCCATGGAGTCCATGATCATTAGGACATTATCTTTTATATGTAGAGTATAACATGTTGACTGTTGCCTTTTCCTTAATGTAATATTTTTCTAAATTTCTAATTTCACCCTTTCCAACAAATATAACTATGTCCAGTTTCTGCAGTACCAATGAAAATGCAACCAGTTGGTTTCATTTCTATAGAGTTGCGTATCCACTTATATATTTACTAGACACTTCTTGAAATATGACACTGTGACAAGAGATCCTTCATCACTTAAAACCTATGAAAGTATCTTAATATATAGAATGTTTAACTGACCTAGTTATTCAAGTATGATTTAACCGGCACAAACAAGTTTGTAACAGTTATTTCTATTCTTTCACCTTAAAATAGCAATTTTACTCTTAATGGCTCACATTTTCTCTAGATATTTAGATAATCTCACTACAAAGTGTATTTTTTCTCAAATGAAATAAAACAAACAAAAACAAAAAGTGTTCATGAGCCATGAATCACAGTATTCATTTTATTAAATTCTTGAACCCACATGTCAGAATCCAAAATATTTTGTAACAAAGACTTCATTCAAACATTAAAGAACACTGAGATTATATATTTAACATCTAGCATAGTGACTCTCTTTTACTTGTCTTTTTGTTTTGGTGAAATGTGAATTTGCTAAATATCCTATGATTTTACACAAAACATAGATGGCACAAACTAAGATAACAACATCGCAGAAATTTATTATAGCCACACCTGTAAGCTAATTAATTCATTAATGTCAATTCCTTCAGTGAAAAAAAAATTGGGGGCACTTGACCACTGAGCCATATCCCCAGCCCTGTTTTGTATTTCATGTAGAGACAGGGTCTCACTGTGTTGCTTAGCACTTCACTTTGCTGAAACTGGCTTTGAACTCACAATTATCCTCCTGCCTCAGCCTCCCAAGCTGCTAGGATTACAGGCATATGCCACCATGCCCAGCTTCAGTAAGAATTTTTCTAGACTCCTTATCCAAAATAATATCACCAATATCATGACATTCTTTATTCTCCTTCCCTGCCTATTTTCTTTCCCTGTCTTTTTTGATTATTTTCTCTCTCTTCTCATTAGCATGTAAACTCTAGGAAAGCATAGATTTTTGTCTATTTGGCTCCCTGATGTATTCACAGAACTTAGAACAGGGTCTCATCATATAATAGTTTTCAATAACTATTAATGCTTAAATGTATTGAGCTAGGAACTATTCTGGCTGTTAGGGAGAGTTTAGTAAACGAGACTGAAAATATCCCTTGCCTAATGGACCATAGCTTCTTTTGGAGAAGAAAAGATAAGGAACAAATAAATAGAATACTAATTAGTAGGTTTTACATTAATTATTTAGGGAGAGAGCATAGGTTGAGAGTATTTTCAGGGAAAATTTATCTAAAAAGGCAACATTGAATGGAAGTCTAAAAGATGTGCAATAAGTTAAACAAAAAGTTAGTATATGAGTGTTCCAAGTAGAAAGATAATCAATTTCAAGGCTTACATAAGGAACTGGCTCGGAATGTTGATATAGCAGCACAATGAAGGGTAGGGATAATCGAAGGGGGTGAAATCAAAGAAAAAAAAAAAAAAAAAAAAACCTAAAACAGATCTTTTTGACCTCATCTCCTACAGTTGACCTGGAAGATGCAAGGAGATTTTAAAGAGTATAGTAACATAACCCAATGTCCTTTTTACAAATTGTTACTCTGGATTATGTGTAGAGAATCAAATTGTAGGAAATAAGATTGAAAAAAAAGGAAGTGATTGCAGTAGTTCAGGTGGTGTAGACTAGAGTGAAAACACTGGAAGTGGTAAGAAGGGTCTGAAATGGGATAGTTCTTGATGGCTTTACTATCAGTATTTATTGATGTGCTGGAAATTTGCAGTGAGAAAAGGAGTCAAGTCTGACTCCATGGGTTTTGACAAAATAAAACTGGATAAATAATGATGCCATTCACTGAGTTGGAGAAATTACTGGGTAATAAAGTAGCTTGAGAGGATGATGAGGACATATAAATCAGAATAATATTTAGAGTACATGTGATGGCACATGCTGTAGTCCTAGCTATTCTGAAGGCACAAGAGGGACAATCACTTGAGCCCAGGAGTTCAAGGCCAGCCTGGGCAACATAAGTGAAACCCCATCTATACAAAATGTGATATTTACTTTGAGAAACATATTAAATATATATGTAAAGAAGAAACTGCACAGTTGTAACTCAGGAGAGAGTTTGGAGTTGGAGATAAAATTTAGGAGGTCACAAAGTATAGTTGTTATCTACAAGCCTGACATAAATAATAAGAAAAATATTATAAACAGAGAAGAGGCAGGACTAAGCCTAAATTCAAACAAAAATTTGGAGTTATAATAGGTGATAGAAAAAAGAATAAGATACAGAAAGAGTGAATAATGATCAAGGAAGAAATTTTAAAAGACAAGTGAATCTGGCATTTCAAAGACAGAAAAGTCAACTACATCAATTGTTATTAAGAGATAAAGTAAGAGGAGGACATAGTATTTGGTCTTGGAATTTGCAGTATGGAAACTCTTATTTCCTTAACAAACTAATTTCAGTCATGTTATCAGTATTAAATCCTTACTGAATTGAGTTAGATTATTGGTGGTAAAGAAGTAGAGACAGGATAGGCGCAGTAGCACACACCTGTAATCCCAGTGGCTCGGGAGGCTGAGCCAGGAGGATCTCAAGTTCAAAGGCAGCCTCAGCATCTTAGTGAGGCCCTAAGCAACTTATTAAGACCCTGTCTCAAAATAAAAATAAACAAGGTTGGGGATATGGCTCAGTGGTTATGTGCCCCTGGGTTTAATCCTTGGTACAAACAAAAACAAAAACAAAAACAAACCAACAACAGAAAGAGATGATGAGTATAGACAACTCTTTCTAGGAATTTTGCTTCAAATAAGAATATTTTATATACAAAATGGAATTTTACTCAGCAATAAAAGAAAATAAAATAATGGCATTTGCAGGTAAATGGATGAAGTTGGAGAATATAATGCTAAGTGAAATTAGTCAATCTCAAAAATCCAAATACCGAATGTTTTCTTTGATATAAGGAGGCTAGATCACAGTGTTGTTGGATGGGGGTCCATAGGAGGATTAGAGGAACACTAGAATGGTCAAAGGAAAGGAAGGGGAAGGGAGGGAGCAAGGGGGGGAGGGAAAAAAAAAATTGGTGGTTGAATGAGATGGATATCATTATCCTAAATGCATGATTGAAGATCTGAATGGTACTTATATACTTTGTATACAAACAGTTGTATGTAAAAAGATGCTATATATGTGCATTATGAATTATAATTCATACTACTATTATAAATAAAAAAAGAAAGGGAAAAAAAAGAATATTTTAAAACTAACCAGAGAAGTAATGGCAGAGCCCATGTAATTACAGTGTTTATTTACATATGTTGATATTACAACATGCTGATGTATGCTGTGTAAATCATCTAGGAGTAGAAAAGGTAGATATAGGTGAGATGAAGAATAAGGTCATTGAAAAATGAGAACAGGCAGGATTTGGAGCTCAAATAGAGGGGTGGGGTTGAGATGGGAACAGAGATAATTTGGTCCTAGTAATAAATACAAAGTCAGACCTTTCTTTTCCTTTGTCTTCCAGGCATGTTTAGCTCTTTGTGTGCAAGTGTAGAAGGGGCAGAGACATGATCTGTGCCTGATGGCTACAGACTGGAAAAGTGTTCCTGATATTTTACCTCTCCTTTTTATTATAATTATATAATCATGGCCTTTGCTTTGATCTTGATTTAACTTTACTGTCTCCCATGTTAAGATAGGCAGAGTCTATTTCTCATCTCCACTGATATTAAGCATGATCATGTGTGACTTAATTTGGCCAATGAAATGTGGGTTTAGATGATAATATATAAGTGGAAAACTAAAGAGGTATTATTTTATCTCCATTTGTCCTCTAATGCTTCTTCCAGCCACAAGAAAAGAAGGTTCTAGGTATGTCCCAGAGTGAGTAAATATCTAGAACAATCTTTAATGGGATGCAAAATCTAAAGAAGAGATGCCTAGCTCATCAGAAGTCCCATGAGCAAGAAAAATAAATGTTCTGGTTCTAAAACTAAGATTATAGGGTTGTTTTTGCTATGCAGTATTAATGCAGCAATCACTTATTAATTTTCCAGGGTGGAAGTTTTCCTTATCAAATAGAAACTGTAAAATGGATAAGGGAAATGAAAGCATAAGGGAGAGAATGACTATAATGATAGACAAAGTGTAAAGACTATCAAAAGTTTGGGCTACAAGTTTTCAATATACCAAAATCCATATAGTTATATTACAGGGATATACAATGTACTTGTTTAATGTCTTGTGGAAAATAAAGAACATGATTATTACAGATTTCCTGAGATTTAATAATCCAGCCAAATAAAATTAGGATAATATATAAGAATTCATTCTTTTTTTTTTTTTTTTTTGTGGTACCAGGGATTGAACTCAGGGGCACTCGTCCTCTGGGTCACATCCCCAGCCCTTTTTTGTATTTTATTTAGAGACAGGGTCTCACTGAGTTGCTAAGTGCCTCGCCGTTGCTGAGGCTGGCTTTGAACTCGCGATCCTCCTGCCTCAGCCTCCCAAGTGCTGGGATTACAGGCGTGCGCCACCGCGCCTGGCAAGAATTCATTCTTAATTTATCTTAACTTATTGTTACTATTCATGTTTGTTTTTATTTTAAGCATTCCATGTGACTTATTTAGGACTTCCAGACTTGATATGCTCCTTGTTCTACTTTTTATATACTAGCAACTAAAAATTTACTATCACATTAATATTCCAAATCTACCTCACATAAAAAAGATTCTCATGATCTAATGGAAATTCTAAACTATACCATAGATTTTTTTTCTGGTACTGGGGATTAAACCCAGTGGCTCTTTACCACTGAGATGAGTCCCCCCAGTCCTTTTTATTTTTTATTTTGAAACAGGATCTCAATAAGTTGCTTAGAGTCTTGCTAAATTGCTGAGACTGTACTTGAACTTGCAGTCATCCTGCCTCAGTCTCCCAAGTCACTGGGATTACAGGCGTGTACCCCCATACCTGAGTATATCATAGATTTTTAATAAGAAGAATAAAAAATAGCATTTGGCATACTGCCAAAGATGGTGTTTTCAACTGATATTATTTTCTTAAACTTGTTACTTATGAAATATACAAATATCAGAGTTAAGATAGTAACATTGGTACAATACAATTAAACTATATACTTTACTCTGATGTTCTTTTATATTACAAGATTCAATTCAAGCTTCTACATTGTATTTAGATCCTATTCTCCCTTAGTCTTCTTTAATCTGTGACAATTCCACAGGCTTTTCTTGTTTTTCATGACCTTGACATTTTTGAAGACTACTGGTCATGTTATAAAATATCCTTGATTTGAATTTGTTTAAAGTATTTTACATAAGATTTAAGACATACATTTGGAGGCTAGGCATGTAGCTCAGTGACAGAGTGCTTACCTAACACGTGTGAGTCACTGGGTTCGATCCTTAGCACCACATAAAAATAAGCAAACAAACAAAAAACAGGTATTGTGTCCATTTACAACTAAAAATATTTTTAAAAATATATATATTTGGGGGTAACAATACCAGATAAATTATTTTGCTTTCCAAGTGTTCTTTTATAAAGGGATATATAATATTGAAATATTTTCTTAAGGGAAACGTTAATTGTTTATAAATTGGTTAAGGTAATAGCTATAAGAATAAGATGGTTTCTACCAGGTAAAATTAGTTTTTTTCTCTTTGAATTTAAAAAATATTTTGGAGAGATACTTTGAGATGATGGAAATATTCTCTTTGTTGCCCAGCCTGATGCGCAGAGGAGACCAACTGCACTGCGGCTCCCCATTTACCAATGTATGACTATCTCAGCCTGCTTCCAGACAACAGCCAGGACCAGGAAGACCATCACCAAGATCCTGATTACACCAGAGGTGAGGTACTAGTAACCTGCATGGACACTACAAGATTATAGCATAGAAACTGTAACACTTCAGATCTGTACTGCTAGAGAGGAAGACACATGAGTAAGGTAAGAAACTGCCCCAAACAAACCAAGATGCTACAATCATAGAATCCATTGACAGCATAGTAGATGAAATGTCAGACAAAGAGTTCAGAACACACATAAAATGATCTGCTAAGCACATAATAATATAAGAAAGCAATTACAGGCAACAATTGATCAATCCAACAAAGAGATTAGAGAGCAAACACAGGCAACAATTGATTGCTCCAACAAAGAGATAAGAGAGCAAATACAGGTAGCAAATGATTACCTCAAGAAAAAGAGATTGTGAAAAAAAAAAAAAAAAAAAAGAAATTCTTGAAATGAAGGAAACAATAAACCAAATGAAAAATTTAATAGAAAGCATCACCAAAAGACTAAATCACTTGGAAGACAGAACCTCAGGCAATGAATACAAACTATATAATCTTGAAAATAAAGTTGACCACACAATGAAGATAGTAAGAAACCATAAAAAGAATTATGGGATAATATGAGAAGACGAAATCTAAGAATTATCAGGATAGAGAAAGGCACAGAGATACAAACCAAAGGAATGCACAATCTCTTCAATAAAATAATATCAGAAAATTTCCCAAGCATGAAGAATGAATTGGAAAATCAAATACAAGAGGCTTAGAGGACACCAAATGTACAAAACTACAACAGATCCACACCAAAGCACATTACAATTAAAATGCCTAGACTATAGAATAAGAATAGAATTTTAAAAGCTGCAAGAGAAAAGTTTCAGATTACATAGAGGGGAAAACCAATTAACATCTCTGCAGATTTCTCAACCCAAACCCTCAAAGCCAGGAGATCCTGGAACAACATACCAAGCTCTGAAAGAAAATGGATGCCAAACGAGAATTTTATATCCAGCAAAATTAAGCTTCAGATTTGATGACAAAACAAAAACCTTCCATGATAAACAAAAGTTAAAAGAATTTATAGTAAGAAAGCCTGTACTATAGAATATCCTCGGCAAAATATTCCATGATGAGGAAATGAAAAACAACAAGGAAAATCAGCAAAGGGAGGAACTACATTGAAGAAAAAGCCAATCAAAGCAGAAACCAAGTCAAGTTAAAAACCAAAAATAAACCAAAATGACTGGGAATACAAACCATATTTCAATAATAACCTTGAATGTTAATGGCTTAAACACATCAATTAAAAGACATATACTGGCAGAATAGATTAAAGAAAAAAAAAAAAATCCAACAATATGCTGCCTTCAAGAGACTCATCTTTTTGGAAACGTCATTCACAGACTGAAGGTGAAAGGATGGGAAAAAGCATATCACTCACATCCATCCTCATACCAAATAAAGAGGACTTTAAACCAAAGCTAGTCAGAAGGTACAAAGAAGGACATTTCATACTGCTTAAGGCAATCATACATCAACAAGACATAATAATTGTAAATATCTATGCCCCAAACAATGGAGTATTCATGTATATCAAGCAAACCCTTCTCAATTTCAAGAATCAAATAGACCACAGCACAATAATACTGGATGACTTTAACCACACCTCTTTCACCACTGGATAGATCTTCCAAGAAAAAACTAAACAAATAAACCATAGAACTCAATAATACAATCAATAATTTATACTTAACAGACATGTACAAAATATTTTATTCATCAAGTGAATACAATTTTTTTTTCTCAGTAGGCGATAGATCCTTCTCTAAAATAGACCATATGTTATGCCACAAAGCAAGTCTTAGCAAATACAAAAATAATAGAGATACTACCCTGCACTCTGTCAGACGATAATGGAATAAAATTGGAAATCAGTTATAAATTAAAAATAGCAGCTACTCTAGCACCTGGAGACTAAACAATATGCTACCGAATGATGCATGGATAACAGAAGACATCAGGGAAGAGATAAAAAAAAAAATTCTTAGAGGTAAATGAGAAGTCAGATTCAACTTATCAAAATCTCTGGGGGGCTGGGGTTGTAGCTCAGTGGTGGGGCCCTTGCCTTGCACATGTGAGGCACTGGGTTCAATCCTAAGCACCACACACAAATAAATAAATAAAGATATTGTGTCCATCTACAACTAAAAAATATTTTTTTAAAATCTCTGGGACAGTTTGAAGGCTGTGTTAAGAGGAAAGTTCATTACATTGAGCTCATTCATTAAAAGAATGAAAAGTCAATAAATAAGTCCCAAAGCTCTAGAGAAAGAAGTACAAATCAACATCATAAGTAGCAAAAGACAGGAAATAATTAAAAGCAGAGATGAAATTGAAACAAAAGAAACAACTGAAAAATTCACAACACAAAACTCTGGTTCTTTGAAAAAATAACTAAAATTGATAAGCCCTTAGCCACCCTAATGAAAAGAAGAGAGAAAACTCAAATTACTAAACCTTGTGATAAAAAAGGAAACATCACAACAGACACTATTGAAATACAGAAGATAATTAGAAACTATTTTGAAAGTTTATACTCCAGTAAAATAGAAGATCCCAAAGACACTGACAAATTTCTAGAGGCATATGATCTGCCCAAATGGAATGAGGAGGATATCCATATTTAAGCAGATCAATTTCAAGCAAAGAAATAGAAGATAAGATGAAAAGCTTACCAACCAAGAAAAGCCTGGGACCAGATGGATTTTCGGTCATTTTCTACAACACCTTCAAAGAAGAATTAATACCAATACTCCTCAAATTATTCCATGAAATAGAAAAGGAGGGAACCCTTCCAAACTCATTCTATGAGGCTATTATCACCCTGATTCCAAAACCAGACAAAGAGATATCAAAGAAAGAAAACTTCAGACCAATATCCCTGATGAACATAGACACAAAAATTCTCAATAAAATTTTGGCAAATCACATACAAAACATATTTAAAAAATAGTGCACCACAATCAAGTGAGGTTCATCACAGGGATACAAGGTTGGTTCAACATACGGAAATCAATAAATGTAATACATCACATCAATAGACTTAAAGACAAGAATCATATGATTATATAGATTGAGGCTGAGAAAGCATTTCACAAAATACTGCACCTCTTCATATTCAAACACTAGAAAAACTAGGGATAGTAGAAACATACCTCAACATTGTAAAAGCTATCTATGCTAAGCCCCAGGCCAATATCATTCTAAATGGAGAAAAAATGAAAGTATTCCCTCTAAAAACTGGAACAAGTCAGGGGTTCCCTCTTTCACCACTTCTATTCAACATAGTCTGTTATACAGATTTAATGCAATTCCTACAGTCCTTGAAACTCAATCTAGAGCAATCAGACAGACAAAAGAAATTAAAGGGATACACATAGAAAAAGAAGAATTCAAACTATCCCTATTTGCTGATGACATGATTCTATATTTAGAAGATCCAAGAAACTCTATCAGAAAACTTCTAGAACTCATAAATGAATTCATCAAAGTAGCAGGATATAAAATCAGTACCCATAAACCAATTGCATTTCTATACATAAGTGATGAATCCACTGCAAGAGAAATTAGAATAACTACCTCATTCACAATGGCCTCAAAAAAATAAAATACTTGGGAATCAATCTAACAAAAGAGGTGAAAGACCTCTATGATGTAAACTACAGAACACTAAAGAAAGAAATTGAAGAAGACCGCAGAAGATGGAAAGATTTTTCATGCTTGGATAGTCAGAATTAATGTAGTCAAAATAGCCATACTATCAAAACTGTTATACAGATTTAATGCAATTCCTATAAAAATCCCAATGACATTCTTCATAAAACTAGAAAAAGCAATCATGAAATTCATTTGAAAAAATAAGAAACCCAAAATAGCCAAGGCAGTCCTTAGCAAGATGAGTGAAGCAGGAGACATCACAATACCAGACAATAAACTATATTACAGAGCAATAGTAACAAAAACAGCATGGTAATGGTAGCAAAATAGACACATAGACCAATGGTACAAAATAGAAGACACAGAGACAAGCCCACATAAATATGGCTATCTCATACTAGACAAAGGCACCAAAAACATATAGTGGAGAACAGATAGCCTATTCAGCAAATGGTGCTGGGAAAACTGGAAATCCATATGTAGCAGAATGAAATTGAACCTCTATCCCTCATCCTGCATAAAAATCAACTCAAAGTGGGTCAAAGACAGACACTAGAACAGAGACCCTCTGCCTAATAGGAGAAAATGTAGGCCCAAATCTTCATTATGTTGGTTTAGGACTTGACTTCCTGAACAAGACTTCTAAAGTGCAAGAAGTAAAATCAAGAATCAATAAGTGGGATGGATTCAAACTAAAAAGCTTCTTCTCAGCAAAAGAAACAATCAATAATGTGATGAGAGAGCATACAGAATGGGAAAAAATCTTTACCACGTGCACAGACAGAGCACTAATCTCCAGGATATATAAAGAACTAAAAAGACTTAACACCAAAAAATCAAATAACCCAATCAATAAGGGGGCTAAGGAACTGAACAGGCACTTTACAGAAGAAGAAATACAATCAATCAATAAACATGAAAAAATGTTCATCATTTCTAGTAATTAGAGAAATGCAAATCAAAACACTCTAAGTTTTCATCTCACTTGAGTCAGAATGGCAATTATCAAGAATACAAGCAATAATAAGTGTTGGTGAGGATGTGGTAGAAAAGGTACATTCATACATTGTTGGTGGGACTGCAAATTGGTGCAACCACTATGGAAATCAGTATGGAGATACCCCAGAAAACTTGGAATGGATCCACCGTTTGACCCAGCTATCCCACTTCTCAGTTTATACCCAAAGGACTTAATCTCAGCACACTACAATTACGTAGCCACATCAATTTTATAGCAGCTCAATTCACAATAGGTAAACTGTGGAACCAACCTAGATGCCCTTCAACAGAGGAATGAATAAAGAAAAATGCAGTACAGATATACAATGGAATATTACTCAGCCTTGAAGAAGAATAAATTATGGCATTTGCAGGTAAATGGATGGAACTAGAGAATATCATACTAAGTGCAGTAAGCCAATCCCAAAAAAACAAAAGCTGGATGTTTTCTCTGATAAGTGGATGCTAATCCATAGTGGGGCAAGGGGATAGGGAAGTATGAAGAAATTTTGGTTTGTGTTGAGGGGAGTTAGGGAGAGGGTAATGTTGTGGGGATGGGAAGGACAGTAGAAAGAGACAGACATTATTACCCTATATACATGTATGATTGCACAAATGGAGTGACTCTGAACCATGTATAGCCAGAGAAATGAGAAGGTGTGCTCCCTTTTTGTACTATATGTCCAAATGGATTCTACTGTAAAATTAATTAAAAATATATTATCTTTTTCTTTGAATTTTGGTATCTTACTTGATCATTCATCAGTGGATCTTGCTTGTCTCAATTAGAAATTTAGTATTTTTAAGAACTCAAATCACTCAGTTAACTCTGTGTGTGTGTTTACATCTGGATTTTCTCTTATGCTCATATTATTGTGTTTATTCAATACAAAATTTCTGTCTATGTTCAACCAATACAAATTATGTAGGTTATCTTGAAGTCTATTAGTGTTAAGTCTTCCAATTTTGCTAAACTTTCATAAAAATTTTATTTTTATGTTCTAGTTCTTTGGTCTTTTCATATATATTTTAGAATCAGTTCATGAATACTCATAAAAACTCTAATAGGAAATAGACTGGGAAGGGATTTGATCAATAAGTCAAATCAGGGAACACTAACGTTTTAACTATATTGAGTCTTACAATCAATAAACATAATAAATCTTCCATCTTTTAGCCTTACTGGATTTTTTTCATCATCATTTTATAGTATTCAGTATATGGAATCTGCACATATTTTGTTAGATTTTTATAGAAATATTGCAGTGTTCCTTGTTGATATTATAAATGACATTTTAATGTCAAATTCTAATGGTCAATTGCTAATATTAGAAATGTAATTGGGCTTTGTACATTGATCTGAAGAAATCTACAATTCTGTATCTTGAAAGATATTTTGGTATGTATTAGACTTCTGTACTGAGAGTATTATTTTTTCTTTAATCTCTACATTATCTTGTAGTTTTCAAAGTCTTTATTTTTCTCTGTGTAATATATTTTTTTTTTCTAAACGGACATCCTCTGAGACTTTCTTTACATTGTTTTTAGCAGATTAAATATGATTTCCCTAGGTTTGTGAATATTCAGCTATTATTTTTTTCTAATATTTTTTCTTTCCTCAGCACTGTTCCCACCATCTCTTTGCCTTCTAAAATTGAAATTATAATACCTTAGACTCATTATATATCACAACTCTTCAGTGGTCTTTTTTCTCTTACTTTATATATAAATTATTGCTATTTCTATTGACAAATTTTGAAGATTACTGATTCTTGGTTATGTCAAATCTATTCTTGTGTTCATTGGAAACATTATTTATCACTGTTTCTGTATTTTCATTTCTAGGATTTCCATGTTACATTTTAAATAATTTCCATCTCATTGCTGAAATTATTCTTCTAATCTGTCACCTTGTCTATCCATTCCAATCAAAATTGAACTATATTAGCATTGAATGTCCTGTCACATAGTTCTAACTAACTGTGTCATGTTGAAGTTTGGTTCCTATACTTAGTTTTCCTCTTGAAGTGTATAATGTTTTACTTGTCTTTTATATGCCTCATGATTTTTTGGTTGATACGGTTTAGATATTTGGTGACTCCAGAAGTTCATGTAATCAATGCAAGAAAATTTAGAGGTGAAATGTTTGGGTTATGAGAGCCTTAATCCTGATAGAGATTAATTGAGTGGTGACTGTAGGTAGTTAGGGTGTGGCATGGAGGTAGGTGGGTCATTGGGGACTTTCCTTTGGAGTATATTTGTTGTGAGCAGAGCTCTCTCTCTCTCTCTCTCTCTCTCTCTCTCTCTCTCTCTCTCTCTCTCTCTCTCCCTTCCTGGTACAATCTCTCTAGCTGCTATCCTCCACATGTACTTCTTCCATGATATTCAGCCTTGCATCAGGGCCAGAGCAATGAAGTTGGCCTTCTATGGACAGAGACCTCTGAAACTGTAAGCCCCTCAAATAAATTTTTCTTCCTCTAATTGTTCTTGTCAGGTCTTTTTGTCACAGCAGCGCAAAAGCTAACTATAACAGAAATTACCCGCGATTTAGAAGCTTTTAGAGATTTTTGGAATTTGTGAGAGGAATTTTGAAAAGTTTAGGGATGCAAGCTGGAAAAGCTTTAGATTCTTGTACGCAGAGCTTAATGGGCAAGTCTGGTGGGAGTTCAAAAGATTGGAAAGGCCAACAGGACTGAGGAAAGTAAAAACTGGGCTCATGAGGTCTCAGAGGAAAAGGACGCTAGTGGAAATTGGATGAGAGCTCTTATGAGTTACATTTTGGCTAAGAAGTTGTCTGCATTTAGCCCATGTCCTGAAACTTTCTGTGAGGCTGAATTTATTAAATTCAATGGACTTCTTAATCTGGTGGAAGAAATTTCTAAGCAGTATAGTGTTTAGGTGGTGGCATGGATATTGCTGGAAAGTTTTAGCTAAGTTTATTATGATAAACAAAGGAGCAGAAAGCAAAGCAGAAAGATTTGAAAATCTTTGGCCAGAAAACTGCTACTAAAATTTGGGATAAGGAAGTTGCAGATGTTAAAGACATTACAGCCACTAAAGAAATGTTAAAGACTTTGCCCAGAGCATCTCAGGAATTGACAAGACCACATACAGCTTAGGCTCAAGGGAGTAAAAGTAAAATTTCCTTTGAGAAGAGTCCCATGAGGTACCCTGCTTGCACAGGATGTCCTAGGAAGTTGCTTCACCATGCTTATCCACCCTGGTATGCAGACACTAATGCAGCTATGGTCCCTGGAGGTTTGACTACTGCTCCAGATGGTAGCAGACCTTGGTGTCAATCACGTGGTGTTGGTTCTGCAGGACTGCAGGATGCTGGAGTTTGGGGGTCATGGAGGCTTCTACTGAGATTTCAAAGGAACACTTGGGAGGCTAGGCCAAATGCCCCAGGATCAGAGTCCCTGCAGGCAGCCTCTGAGAGGGTGATGCGTGGAGAAGTGAGAAGGAAGGTGAAGCTATAGTGGAGATCCCTGAGATTAAGAAATGCCAGTACTATGGGATGTCTGCCCATGAAAGCTGTAGGAATCCATTAGAGACAAGCCAAGAGAGGGGCCATGTAGCCCCTCTTTGCCACCCCAGCAAAGCCATAGGGGTGGAGCTACTAATGTTCTCTCACCCATAGGGGTGGAGCTACTAATGGAGCTACTAATGTTCTCTCCTTTTGGAGAGAACATTACAATGCCATGTGTTCCAGATGCTAGATGTGGAGCTAGAGAACTTGTCTGCCCAGCTGGATTATGGTCTTGCTTTGGTCCCATCCCTTCCTTCTATGCCCCCATTTTTTCACATGGAAATGTTTACTTTGTGCCTTTATATATTGGATATATATATATATATATATATATATATATATATATATATATATATATAACTGGATTTGTTTTGTTTTGTTTGTTTTTTACAGGGTCTCATACTGAGAGTTTGCCTTAAGTTTCAGAGGAGACTTTGGACTTGGACTTTTGGGCAATGCTAAAACTGTTGAGACTGTGGGGACTCCTGAAAATGGACTAAATGATGTTCTGCATTACAATATAAGCATGAACTTTGGGGGCCAGAGGCAGAATGTTATGGTTTATGTTAGGTGTCCCCAGAAAACTCATGTGTGAGGCAATGCAATAAAGTTTAGAAATGAAATGATTGGGCTTTGAGAGCCTTAATCCAATCACTGCTTTAATCCTGGATAGGGATTAACTAAGTGGTGACTATAGGTAGGTAGGGTGGACCTAGAGGAGGTAGGTCATTGGGGAAGTGCCTTTGAAGTATATATGTGTAAGCTGCCTGTCACGGCCAGCCACGGCGCCGCCACGGGAGGAAAATTCTCGGAGGCAGAGTTAAGCTTTTACTACTTTTACTTCTACTTTCTTAGAGAGGGAAAGAAAGATTTTAGCTTAGAGAAAGATTTCTTCTTGTCTTCTTAGCTTAGAGTCTTAGAAAGAAAGATAAAGAAAGATAGAGCTTCTTAGAGAAAGATTTCTTAGAAAGAAAGATATAGTAGAGCTTAGAGCTTAGCTTAGAGTCTTAGAAAGATAGAGCTTAGCTTAGAGAAAGATTAGAGCTTCTTTCTTCTCTCTTCTTTCTTCCTTCTTCTTTCTTCTGTCTTCTGTCTTCCTCAGGAGCCTCGGCCTAACTCTGACCAGTCATTACTTCTTCTATCTGGTTTCTCTTCTGTAACCGCTCTGCCTACGTTCTGGCCGCTCTGATTCTTCTGACCGACCGAGTGACTGCCCGGCTGACTGAATTCTCCGTTCTCCTAACTCGGACCGCTTTCACCCGGTTATATACCTTCAGCTTTGCGGGTGCCTACAGGTGCGTCACATACATATCAGGTGGAACTTATGGCTTCCAGCTAGCTGCACAGCCCTTCCTAATTAGGGCTCCTTCATATATGTTGTTAGCTGAGCTTACTCTCTCTCTCTTCTTCCTGGTGCCATGTTCCCAGCTGCTTTCCTCTTGCACATTCTTCCACCATAATGCTCTGCCTCATCTCAGGCCCCGAGGAAGTATGTCAGCCATCTATGGACTGAGACCTCTGAAACTATGAGCACCAAAATTTACTTTTCCTCCTCTAATTCTTCTTGTCAGGTCTTTTAGGCACAGCAGTGAAAAAGTTGACTAAAACAGCTGAGATTGATAGAATTGTGCTTAGTGTGGGGGCAAATTTTACCAAAGGCCTTTTCTCAATGTCGACTTCATTCTCAGCTTTAATTTTTCCCATGCACTGTACCTCAACTAGAATCTGCTTTTTGCAGCACATTTAGTGCTAGTTGACATACAATGTTTCTTAGTCTAGCAGTGGAATTGGTGAGGGCAGTGTTTTCTGGTGTTCTGAGTAAGATTCATTCTTAGCCAAGCACCATGTCCCTGATCTTTAGGACTTGTCTTTCTCAGTCTTATTGTCCCTTCCATAGCTGTATGCACATTGTGTTTCAATTCTCCAAGATTGCTACATCTTCCAAAGGTGCCAATGTCGTTTTATCTACAAACCAAATGCAGATAAAACTTGTAGTTAGCATCTCTCTGAAGGTACTCATCTTGGCTTAGATTTGCAGGTGAGCTGATTTTCCTGTGACTTCAATTATGTGATTTTTTTTAAATCATGAGGGTGTATATTTTTCATCTTTTTATTGTGTTGTAAAGATAGGAATAATACCTTTTCCATTGCCAAACATTTGAACATTGCTGAGCAGAAGCTGGAAGTGCCAAGTGACATATTTTAAAATGAAAATACTCGAAAGGTCTAGAGGGTAAGTTTCTTGCCGGAAGTTATATTAATTGGTGACAGGGTAGAGTTCCCAGTAACCTTGTCAGCAAATCACTGTTTCTATGAACTAGTTACTGGCTCAGGAAAATATTTTATTACAAAGAAACTTTCTCTGAAGCACACTTCTCTTAAATGGTGATTGTGATAACGACATTTTGTTTATATAATGATACATTTTAATATGTTCCTGTTCTGGAAATATGTTTATTTTACTTTTGGAAACCATATCAATAATGAACCTTTTTAAATGTAGTAGCTTTTATTTCTGGATGAACTTGATTTTCACTAGCAAGAAATTATTGATAAACTCTTTAAAAAACTTTCATTTTACCCTTTACTAAATACTTAATTGAGTAATAACAGAAAACATGGTTGTTGCATTCAAAGCTAGTAAATTCTAAAATACACCCTCTTTGAAGAATTTCTGTAATGTAAGGCATTGCAAAATTAGAACAACAACAATATTAATAACAAATCCAATAGCAGTTACAATAGAAACAAAAGAACCCTAAATTTGTATATCCTAGGACTGTGGTATAGCTCAGTGGTAGAACAGGGATTTAACATGTATGAGGTCCTGGATTCAATCTCTAACACCACAAAATTGTGTGTGTGTGTGTGTGTGTGTGTGTGTGTGTGCACCTTTGTATCAAATGTTTGAAATGCAGTTTATTGTTGCCAAATTTACTATCTATATTAATGCTGAATTAGAATAGTTTCTTGGTGAACCATCATTGGCCCAACTCACATTGCTTAAAAGTATACTTTTCTGGTTTTGAGGGTAATTTCATTAATTTATTCATATACACACTGCATGATCTATTCATAACCTTTCCATATATTGTTTCATTAATTAATTTAAATAAAACAATTTAAATAAAAATTTTACTTAAAAATATTTCTAGAGAAATATATTTCCTTAGAGCAATAAAGATGATGTAAATGCTTTTCCAGTAAGAAACCAACAGTGTCAGTCTAGGTCAATATCTAACTATATACAGGTCTAAATGGCATTATAAGTGCAAAGGAATTGAAAATTTCTGAAAGAAGTTAATAGGAGCAGTGTTTACAGAAATAATTTTTCTTCATATCCTTTAGTCACATCTAGGCCACAATTTCCGTAAAGTCAACTTTAGACAGGCATGGTGAATTGAAAAGCTCCTACCATGGAATGAAGCAGCACCATTTACATTTAAGGAACATAAACTAGTCTACCCAGCTGTCCCCTGACCCCTCTTTAATACGTGGTGCTTACTTGAATTGAATGAAATGCTCTGTCATTATCATATGGCAAATTAGAGAGTGCAAGTTTAGAAGATCCCTTGCTGAATCATTTCAGCTGAGGGTAACATTTACTCAGGTATACTTCCTTGCCAGATACAAGTTTGAAAAACATCATGTCCTCCATGTGGAAATACACATAATATTAGAGAAAAAAGAAAAGCCCTAGGAAATCCTATCATGACGAAACAATCTTATAGCTCAGTATTTCCCAATCTTTTAAAGGATACTGCTAAGATGTTGACTTTTGTTTGTTTCTGGTTTTGGTTTTTAGTAATATGCATTTGTAAAAACTGGTCAACAATAATATCATTTTTTCAGTTCTCGTATATCACACCAAGGAAATGTTCCATGTTGAAGTAGAAAAACTTAGTTTTAGGGTTACAAGTGCTTTTCTTATTCAGGATATTATCTCTAAAGGAAAGTTTTATAGTATGGCCAATAATGCCCCAATGTTTCTAAAAATGTCAACAGCAGTATAAGAAGCTGAGCTCCCATTTCTGTTGTAATTTTAATGTTTATGGTACCCAATTCAGTAGGAAAAAAAAACATAGTCTTATAATATTATATTATATTATAGCATATGAATATACAGCATATGAATGTCAGAGCAAACAAGGAATTCCTAGAAAATAAACCCCTTTGGAGATTTTATTATATAGAGCACTAGGGAGTACATCTTGAACTGTGCTCTACACAGGCAGGGTGTGTATAGTTTATCATATCAATGAAGTCACAATAGAAGCTAGAAAAATTAAAAAGGGATCTAGCAGAAAATTGGATTAAATTTGAAAACTACTTGAAGACAATAAAAGCAATATAAGTCATAATTAAATAAGTGAATTTAACTACTACTATTCAAATTGGAAATTTTTATATTGGGACACAAAATTCTTGGTTTCTATATTGCATAGAAATTGTATTATATGTAATTACTAACTAGATTATTTAAAACAATAGTACTGCTACTGAAAGCTTTTTAATTTTGTCATGCAAACATGAGCTTTATTGTCATTTATAAATACTATGCTGCAAAATATTAAGAAAATTAATAGTCTTGAATAAGAAGATTAAATATCATAAAGATATGGTTCTTCCCAAGTTTGTCTATAGGTTTAGTGTAACTGCAATTAATATATTACTGAGATTTATTTTGGAACTTGATAAAAAGTTATTCTAAAGTTTTTACAAAAAGATAAATAGATGAAGAGAATAAATAAATAATTTTAAAGAAACTGTAAAGAAAGGAATCAAATAAGAAAACAAAACCATGGGGTTTAAACTATGGCACTGGCACAAGAACTAAACTACTGATCCATGGAACAAAATACATATGATCCAAATATAGGATGTTACATTGTAAAACCAAATAGCAACAGAATGACTGTTATTGCTCAACAAGAGAAGAAATTAAAAGAATTAAGAAAATGAATATCCCTGAATAATGAAAGGCAAAATGAAATGAAAAATTTGCCTACCCACCTGTAATACTTCCCTATTAAACACAGAGAAGAAAAAAAAGTAGTTGAATTTTCCATTGATTTCACAATGTGAAAAGTCATTTGTAGAATTAGTGAAAGAAATTTTTAAAAAAGAAAATAGCTTATATATTTAATAAGTAAGTAAAACTAAGTATACACAGACATATTAAAAGTTTCTATAAATGTAACAAAGTTTTATTTGGCATTAAGGCTGTTTTCAATTTTTTTTGCTATCATGGAAGATGCAATATCAAATATATTTTGGCATGAATCAACCATATTTTGATTATTTAAAAAATATTTTACCAGAATTGGTATTGGTATTAAATGATAATTTCAAAGTTTCATTCTATATATTACAAAAAGTGCTTTCTAGACTCTATGCAACGATTTTTATTCCTATAAGCACTGTTTGTTCCAATTTCACATACAAACTTTAACATTGGTACTGCCATTAAAATACAAAAGAACTGCAAAACAAAAAAAAAGGAAAAAAAACTATAATTAGGTGGTCATTGTTTAAATCTACATCTACTAATTAAACATCTGTGTTAATTATATTATTTGACATCTATGTCATTAATAACCAATGAAATTGGGCTGGGATTGTGGCTCAGTGGTAGAGTACTTGCTTAGCATGTGTGAGGCACTGGGTTCAATTCTCAGCACCACATATAAATAAATGAATAAAATAAAGGTCCATCAACATCTAAAAAATATTTTTAAAAAATAACCAATAAAATCAATGTCTATTTGGTTATTAATGGCACTGAATATATTTTCAACCATTCTTTTGCCATCTCTATTTTCCCCTTCATAAACTGTTGTTTATACTCCATTTAATGCATTGCAAAGAAATATAAAGCAAAGATTTTGAAATCAGACATAGGCAATTTACCTCTGCCATTAAGCAAGTGTTTAGATTCTGTGTAAGTTGATTTTTCTGAATTTCAATTTTCTCAATTCAGTGAGAATAATAACACACACTCCATGGAATTTGCATTAAATTAGATGAATTAATAAAACTCAAGGATAGATAAAAACACAAATGGTGTGAAAATACTTTATGTAAAACCAGTGACTTGAAAAACTGTGCTCTTTATATGTAATATGAAATGAACTGCACTCTGCAAGCATGTATAACAAATCAGAATAAATAAATAATTTAATTAAAAAAAAAACAAAAATAAAACTCAAGGATGCTGATATAAATTACTACAGTAAATGGAAGACAGTCATTAACCTTTTGGAAGGATGCTAGTAGTCATTATGATTTCAATTAGTATGTTTGTATTAACTATATTACCATAATTTGTACTTTATTATATATACCAAAATTGTTTTTGTAATTTAAAAATATTTTAAGCAAATTCATAACTTTTGAGCTTTGGATTTTTAAGCAACTTCTTTATATCTTAGATTTTTTTCCTATTCATTAATACACACATTGGTTAAATGTACAGATAAAACAAATGTACACCTTGTAATAAATTTGCAAGGAATCATTGGCCTATGCAAAGATGTAATTATTTTTCCTAAGATTGAGTAGTCTTACCAAACTAGTTATTTTTAATTTTACAAAATTTTCCTTGACTCATACTCACCCATGTATTAAGTGGAATGATCTACAAACATACAAAATTTCAAAAATAGGAGGCTAAGGCAAGATGACCTGAGGCTTGAGCCCAGCACTTTGGGGCCAAACTGGGCAACATAACAAGATCCAGTTCATTGAAGTAGGAAGAAGAGGGATGAGGAGAAGGAGGGTAAAAAAGGTAAAGAAGAAGGAGGAGGAGAAAAACAAAGGGAAGAAGAGAAAGAAAAGGAGGAGGAAGAAAAAATACAAAAGTAAAATATTTGGCAAGTGTTACTTACGAGCTACATTTGGAAAGAAAAACAATGTAAATGCTCTACAGATACATAAAGGATATACTATTCATGGCTTTCTATCAATTTACATTAATTTATCTCAAAAATTAAAATTGTATTTTTAATTTGTATCAAATATTTATTAAGACAACTGATATATGTATTATATCTTAAATGAAGTAGTATACAGAATGACAGAATATAAAGCAGAAATTCCATACCTTGTACATGATTCAGAGAATTAAACTGGAAAGCAGAATTCTCATTGGTGAAGCTATCCCAACATTGGTCAATGAGGAGATGCCTGAGCTGTTCATGATCTAATTAAAAAAATAAAGTGATATTACATTTCAATGTCACATTCAAGAAGATAAACATCAGTGGAGATGGAAATAGAATGGAAATCCTTGTCTAATGGGAAATATTTTTCAAAGTATATTTTGACATGAATTTTAAATGACATTTTTTTGAAGAACATATCCAACTTTATAAAAGGTTTTCCCTATAATATTGAGGTAGTATAAAATCTACTCACAAACTCGTGAGATTTTAACTACTCAAATAATAAATGTTATTGAGAACCTGTTTAAGCCTGCTATCTAAAAATGAAATGCAATGCTATATATACATACATATGTGTGTGTGATTCAGAGAATGTATATATATGTATATATAAATATTTATGCAACAATAAACCAATATATATGTACATAAATTTTCTATAAAAATGATAAGCTCTGTTGATATTAAATACATGTTAATTGTGCTACATGTATATATTTCAAAAGTCAATATGCATACATTGAAAATGCTAAAAAGTATTTATTTACTGAGAGGTACATGAGTTTAAAAAACTGTTTAGAGGTGACTGTGTGCAGATAAGTGTTTTGAAAATTGTAATCTCCAAATAACTTACATAGATAAAGCTTGTGATAGTAAGACCTAAATCTAGACCTAATGAAAAAGAGTAACTGAGTGTGGACCTAGGAATCTGAATTTTGATAAGTTACCAATTATTGCTTACTGAATTTTAGGAGCTACTAATCAAGAATCAGGTAAAAGGAGCTATAAGTATTAAGGTATCTAAATAGTATCTAAAAATAAGTTATAAGCAAGGTGAGATTTAGATTGCTCATCTAAAAAGTAGTTATAATAATTAGTCTACATCTATTTTTATAAGTACAAAAATATTAGTTTTTTGTCATAAGCAAAGCAAACTTGGATGTATAATCTAATTGAACTGAGGTATTAAAGAGACTTGTTAATATATTCAAAATTTCAACTTCCTTGCTTAAGTCTCAAATTTCCTAACACCATTTATTTATTAATTCCAAAGTATAAGAGCTTGAATTTGGGAGGGATTTTGAGGGCATGGAACATTTTCTTACACCTATTTAGCTCTCTTTTATGTATAAAACCATGCTTACCTTGATTGGCAATTTGTTATGATTACTATATATTTAACAAATATTTATTCAACTCTGAATGTGCTTTGGATAAGATTCAGAGAGCCTTCAGGGACAACATTTTCATAAACTAATTCTACCCTGTGAAATGAAATGCACTGAGTCCTCTCTGTATCCCCAAAGTGTGATTAACTTATCATAATTATGCTACATTGTATGCTTTATTAATTTACTGCTACTGAATACCATGGTCATAATTAATCCAAAGTCAACAAGAACTCATCACAGTACTTTGTTTACACTGATCAATCACCAAAATGGAAAGTGATATTTGGAAAACTAATATGCTATGTTAATTGATGTGCACATCTTTACCCCTAATGTTATTTTGTTTTACTCTTCAATTAACTATTGATGTATGAAACAGAATCCATGCTTATTTAAATATTTAAATCAAATCACTCATATTACATTTAAATTTAAATTAAGTAGAGTGAAGAATTTCTAGACCATAACCATTTCAGAGGAAAAATAATCAAAACATCTAATTTGTATGCATTAATTATTGCTTGATTCATTTTTACAACTTTTTAGGTATCTAATACATAATGAAATTTCACTTACAGAATACTATGTTAAAAAAACAACTATGTATTTGTGTATAAGTCCTTCAAATGTGAGATAGTTTTGAGATATACATACAGTAGTTTTCAGATCAAAATAGGTGCTCAACAAAGAGACAATGATTGAACATTTAACTCCTGCTTTATCAGCATGTATGCCAAAATGCAAATACTCATTTAGGAATGAATTAAGCTATACATTAAGGTAACCCCTGACATTAAAAAGCTCACAAATTATCAGATTTAGAATATGGTTTGATGATCAAGGGAACCAACATCTAATGGAAATGCATCCTTAAAATCATAATACGTGTACATTAGGCCCTAATTTCTAATGGTTCAACTTAGATAGATCCTTGCTTCCCACTCCTGGCTACTCTTCCTTTCTCCACCTTTATTTCCAGCTATGTGTGGTAGAAATTTAAGAGAAGAGAAAGGGTTTCAAAATGGGGACATAATTACTGATGAAAATTTTGATGAGGATAATTGTGAGAATTGAGTCCATGGAAAGTCACTGAGAAGGTACATGTCTATACCAAATAAGGGCAAGATGGAACCCTAAGCATGAATGAATCAGATGGATTCAGTATCTGATAACAGAGTGCAAAAGAGAAAGGAGAGATCAGAAAAGCTGAATAAATAAGAAAGCAGTGGAAGTAAGGGGTGTATTTTGAGGACTTTTTATAGGATAGAAGAAGCCTGTTCCACTGTCATGTGAAGAGAGTGGGTACGTTCTTTAAAGCCTTTTCATTGCTCTTTAAAAGTACCACCTCTGAACAGATAATTTAGAATGACAGGTGGTCTTGAAGAATACAGAAATGATCAGTTCAACACCTTGTTCTATTTACTCCCAAGGCTTCAGGGAATGTCTAAGCCTAGTTCCACATATGAAAAGTAGGAATATTGACTTTTTTCTTTGAAGGATTGTCTTGAAGATTGGGTAGAGTCATGTTAATAGAGGATACAGGAAGCAAAAGATTACTTCAATAGGGAGATAGAGGTTCTAAAGAGAAACCAAACAGAAATTCTGGAAATGAAAGAAGCAATAAACCAAACTAAATGTTCAATTGAAAGCATCACCAACAGATTACACCACTTGGAACAAAGGACCTCAGATAAGGAAGACAAAATATATACCCTGTAGAAAAATGTAGATTACACAGCAAAAATTGTAAGAAATCAAGAACAGAACATACAAGAAATATGGGACAACATAAAAAGACCAAATTTAAGAGTGATTGGGATGGAGGAAGGTGAAGAGTTCCAAGCTAAAGGAATGAGTAATGTATTCAATGAAATACTAGCAGAAAATTTTCCAAACTTGAGGAATGAATGGGAAATCCAAGTGCAAGAGGCTTACCAAACACCAAACATACAAAATCACAACAGATCCACACCAAGACACATTATAATGAAAATGCCTAATATACTGACCAAGGAGAGAATATTAAAAGCCACAAGAGAAAGGAAGCAGATTACATAGGGGGAAACCAATCAGAATATGTTCAGATTTTTCAACCAAGACTTTAAAAGCTAGAAGATCCTGGAATAGCATATTTCAAGCTCTGAAAGAAAAGAGACGTCAAACAAGAATCTTATACCCAGCAAAATTGAGCTTTAGATTTGAAGATGAAATAAAAACCTTCCACAAAAACAAAAGTTAAAAGATTTCACAAGTCGAAAGCCAGCACTTGTGAACATCCTGGGAAAAATATTCCACAAAGAAGAAAAAAATAATAACAATGAAAATTAACAAAGGGAGATATTAAACTAAAGTGATTACCAACCAGAGGAGAAAACAAATCAAGTTAAATACCATAAACAAATAAAAATGGATGGGAATAAGAATCACATCTCAGTAATAACCCTAAATGTTAATGCCCTAAACTCACCATTCAAAAGACAAAGATTGCCAGACTGGATTAAAAAAAATGAGCCGACAATTTGCTGTCTCCAAGAAACACACCTCATAGAAAAAGACATCAATAGACTGAAGGTGAAAGGAAGGGAAAAGTCTTATCACTCACATGGGCTGCGGAAGCAAGCAGGGATTTCCATTCTCATATCAAATAAGGTAGACTTCAAGCCAAAGCTGATAAAAGGGACAAAGATGGATATTTCTTACTACTTAAGGGAACCATTCATCAACAAGATATAAAAATTATAAATCTATATCCCCCAAATAATTGGGCACCTACATTCATCAAACAAACTCTTTTCAAGTTCAAGAGTAAAATAGACCACAACACAATTATTCTAGGGGACTTGAACACACCTCATTCACCAATGGATAGATCATCTAAACAAAAGCTAAATAAAGAAACTGTATGTCTCATTAAAACAATTAATAACTTAGACCTAACAGACATATACAGAATATTTCATCCCTCAGTGAGAGAATACACTTTCTTCTCAGTAGCACATGGCTCCTTCTCCAAAATAGACCATATATTATGCCACAAGGCAAATCTCAGCAAATATAAAAAATTAGAGATACTACCATGCATTCTATCAGACCATATGGGATGAAATTGGAAATCAATGACAGAACAAGAAACAAACAAAAAAATTCCAACTGCTGAAAGCTAAACAACATGCTACTAAATGAACAAGAGGTTGAAGAAGACATCAAGGAGGAGATTAAAAAATTCCTAGAGGTAAATGAAAATGCAGATATGTCATATAGAAATCTCTGGGACACTATGAAGGCAGTAGTAAGAGGAAAATTCATTGCACTAAGTTCATTCCTTAAAAAAAAAAAAAAACCCAACAAATAAACAACTTAACATCACATCTCAAAGCACTAGAAAAAAAGGAACAAATCAACACTAAGAGTAGTAGAAGACAGGAAATAATTAAAATCAGAGCTGAAACTAATGAAATTGAGACTAAAAAAACAATTCAAAGAATTGGCAAGAGTAAAAGTTGGTTCTTTGAAATAATAAATAAAATTGACAGACCTTTAGCGATGCTAACAAAAAAGAGAAAAAACTCAAATTTCTAACATCCGTGATGAAAAAGGAAATATCACAACAAACACCTCAGCTATACAAAAGATAATTAGAAGTTATTTTGAAAACTTGTACTCTAATAAAATAGAAAATACTGAAAGCATTGACAGATTTCTAGAGTTGTACGAATTGCCCAAACTAGAACAGGAGGCTATACACAATTTAAACAGATAAATTTCAATTGAGGAAATAGAAGACGTCCTCAAAAAGCTACCATCAAGAAAATGTGCAGGTCCTGAAGGGTTTACAGCTGAGTTCTACAAGACCATCAAAGAAGAACTAATACCAATGCTCTTCAACTTATTTTAAGAAATAGAAAAAGAGGGAGCTCTTCCAGACTCTTTCTATGAGGCCAATATCACATTAATTCCAAAGCCAGGCAAAGACACAGTCAAAAAAGAAAACTTCAGGCCAATATCTTTAATGAACATAGATGCAAAAATCCTCAATAAAATTCTGGCAAATCAGATTCAAAAACACATCAAAAAGATAGTGCACCACAATCAAGTAGGGTTTATCCCAGAGATGCAAGGTTGGTTCAACATTTGGAAATCAATAAACATAATACATTACATCAATAGACTTAAAGATAAAACCATATGATCCTCTCAATAGACGCAGAAAATGCATTCTACAAAATACAACACCGCTTTATGTTCAAAACACTAGAAAAAACTAGGAATAACAGGAATATATCTCAACATCATAAAAGCTATTTATGCAAAGCCCCAAGCTAACATTATCTTAAATGGAGAAAAATTGAAAGCATTCCCTCTAAAAACTGGAACAAGACAGGGATGCCCACTGTCACCACTGCTATTTAACATAGTACTTGAAACTCTGGCTAGAGCAATTCGACAGATGAAAGAAATTGAAGGGATCACCATAGGAAAAGAAGAGCTCAAATTAGCACTATTTGCTGATGACATGATAATATACCTAGAAGACCCAAAAAAATCTACCAGAAAACTTTTACAACTAGTAAATGAATTTGGCAAAGTAGCAGGATACAAAATCAATACCCATAAGTCAAAGGCATTTTTGTACATCACTGACAAATCCTCTGAAAGGGAAATGATGAAAACTACCCCATTTAAAATAGCATCAAAAAATAAAATATCTGGGAATCAACTTAATGAAAGAGGTGAAGGACCTCTATAACAAAAACTATAGAACACTAAAAAAAGAAATTATAGAAGACCTCAGAAGATGGAAAGACCTACCTTGTTCTTGGATAGGTAGAACTAATATTGGCAAAATGTCCATACTACCAAAAGCATTATATAGATTTAATGCAATTCCAATCAAAATCCCAATGACATTTCTTAAAGAAATAGAAAAGGTAGTCATGAAATTCATCTGGAAAAATAAGAGACCCAGAATAGCCAAGCAATTCTTAGCAAGAAAAGTGAAGCAGGTGGCATCACCATACCAGACTTTAAGTTATACTAGAGAGCAATAGTAACAAAAACAGCATGGTATTGGCACCAAAACAGACAGGTAGACCATTGGTACAGAATTGAGGACACAGAGACTAATACATATAATTTCAGCTATCTTATATTAGACAAAGGCACCAAAAATGTACAGTGGAGAAAAGATAGCCTCTTCAACAAATGGTGCTGGGAAAACTGAAAATCCACATGCAACAAAATGAAATTAAACCTTTATCTCTCACCATGCACAAAATTCAATTCAATGTGGATCAAGGACCTAGGAATTAGACCAGAGACAATACACTTAATAGAAGAAAAAGTAAGCTCCAATTTCCAACATGTCAGATTAGGCCCCAAGTTACTTAATAAGAATCCTGTAGCGCAAGAATTAATATCAAGAATCAATGAATGGGATAGATTCAAACTAAAAAGCTTCTTCTCAACAAAAGAAACAATCAGTGAGGTGAATAGAGAGCCCACTATTTGGGAACAATATTTAATACATGCATATCAGATAGAGCACTAATTTCTAGAATATATAAATAACTCAAAAAAAACGTAATTCCAAAAATCAAATAACCCAATCAACAAATGGGCTAAGGAATTGAAAAGACACTTCTCAGAAGAAGATAAACAATTAATCAACAAATACATGAAAAAATATTCAACATTGCTGGCAATTAGAGAAATGAAAATCCAAACTACTCTAAGATTTCATTTTACTCCAGTCAGAATGGCAGCCATTAAGAACACAAACAACAATAAATGGTGGAGAGGATGTGGGGGAAAGGCACACTCATACATTGCTGGTGGGACTGCAAAATGGTGCAACTGTTATGGAAATCAGTACGGAGATTTCTTGGAAAACTGGGAATGGAACCACTCTATGACCCAGCCATCCCATTCCTGGGTCTATTCCCAAAGGACTTAAAAACAGCATATTACAGTGACAGAGCCACTTCAATGTTTATAGCAGCACAATTCACAATAGCTAGATTGTGGAACCAACCTAGATGTCCCTCAGTTGATGAATGGATAAAGAAAATGTGGTACATATATACAATGGAATTTTACTCAGTAATAAAATAAAATAAAATAATGGCATTCACAGGTAAATGGATGAAGTTGGAGAATATAATGCTAAGTGATGTTAGTCAATCTCAAAAATCCAAATACCAAATGTTTTCTCTGATATAAGGAGGCTGATTCACAGTGGTGTTGGTTCGGGTTACATAGGAGGGTTAGAGGAATGCTAGAAAGGTCAAAGGGGAGGGAGGGGAAGGAAGAGAGCAAGGGGGGATGGAGGGGAAAAAAGAAAAGGTGGTTGAATAAGATGGATGTCATTATCCTTAATGCATGATTGAAGATTTGAATGGTACGAATATACATTGTATACAAACAGTGTTTTGTAAAAAGATGCTCTATATGTTTATTATGAATTGTAATGCATAGTACTATTATTAAATAAATAAATAAATAAAGGATTTAAAAAAATAAAGACATGAAGGACCCCTGAAACATCATCTTCTCTCACTTTGCCTTGCATTATGTTCAACTGAAATCTCTTCAAAGAGCTTTCCCTGTTTCTATTGGTATGGTTTGTACATCTCCTTTCCTGGAGATATCTGTTCTCAAACAGGGTAAGATAGAAGTACAGGAGAAGTTGAGAGCTACAGTCTAATCTTATGGGTTTATCTTGTCATGGGAAAGAGATTTCTGCAGCAATCAAAAACTTTGAAATATTGCAAACTATTATCTTTGTGGGCACATACGTGTATTTATATGCCCTCATATTTTACAAAAACTTTTAAAGATATCACAGAGATATAAAACCCAAGAAAAGACGAATTACAAGTAATTTTTTTTAGCAAATTGGAACAAGATTAGGGATATAACCTGCAGTCAGGCATGAAATATAGCATGGGCATGTCACTTGTTCCAGATAAGCCAAAATATTTATCTAGCAGCCAGTGTATGGATGAGAAATGAAATGACACCATCAGTCTCTGTGGGATAAAAACAAACTATTGGCTCAAAAAAGCAATAGTTCTTCCTGGTAGTAATAACTGAAATAAATTTCTCCCAATAATTTTGTGAAAAAAGACTGGGCAATGTACCAGGAAAGCCTTTGATAACACCTCCATGAACACATTATGACAAATCCTTTTGAATATTTCTATGTTATCTGATCTTGTGAGTGTGTGGTATTACAACAGTAAAATTGAATGATAGGTATTATTTGTGTGATTCTTTTCCAAGTAGCACCAACATAATGGTCTTTAGCTTGAGACAATTTTAAAGCACATATAGCCAAATACTCATCTGGGTTATAAAAAAGTACTGGGAATGTAAGAAAGCCTTTAAGAATATTTGTTTAGGCAGCATAGTATAGTTATTTGAAAAAGAATAGTGTGGGCACATGGAATGTTAAATGTTTGCTAAATGAATGAATTCTCTCAGAGATTTTGGGAAATGTCTAAGAAATATATTGTGTGCTTCTCCATTGTTATGGATTTAAACCTTCGAAGCATTAGTTCTCAACACCAGTCTACTCTCCCAAGCCATATTCATTGTCAACAAATATTTCTAGAGTTAGTTTTTTTAAATGCTATAAAATATAGCTTATAAGTACATAAAACACAGGAAATCTTTTCAAAACTCACTAAGGAATTAAACCTGTATTCCTTATCACAGCATTTATCAATTTCGCAATATCCTGACGTGTCTCCACCCCTTCTCCAACACAGGTATACAGATATATAGATATTTTTCAAAATTCACAATTTTCCCAGGAAAGGAGGATTTTTGAAATTTCAAACTATTATCAAACTTCTAGATTGCCTAATTCTGTATCATTTTTCCTGCTGATATCTTAGCTATTTTCATTTTTATCACTTCTCCCAGAAATAATACCCTTTTATATTCAAAGGATCTTTGGCACTTTATTTCTACTATATGTTGTCTGTAGTTATAAGAATTTCAATATTTTTTTCATGGACCACTCTGTCCTGTTTGCTATATTAGTTACCAATACACAAACCTTGCTCATAAAGATCCCACAAATATTAACTACAATAACAAATATTTAAATAAAGCTGTGTACATGTTGCCATGCTATTCAGTAGGGAAAATAATTATTCCATCTTCAGGATTCCAGGTGCAGGAAACACACACACACACACACACACACACACACACACACACACACACACGGGGTAGGGGAGAGATATGCAGGATCTGAAATGCTGTGAGATCACTCACACCAAGTAACCTGTTAGTGATGTATTATGACTCTTGCTACCAACTTCCCTAAGGAAACAGTGAATTCTGTAATAGCTCCTAGAATATTTATATTGTATCCTTTTGAAAGATAGCAACAGATTGCATAGTTCCATCATTAAATAATTTAAAGACATTTACAAATATTTAAATGAGAAGGTATCAATATAGCACCTTTTGTAATGTGCATATTGGCATTTATGTTAAATATTTTATTCTTCTTATCAGTCCAGTTTTCCCGTAAACATTCAAAAATTCAGGCCAAATTGTGTAAGCTTATTCACCAAGGAGTATGAACACAAGGTATGTATATGGCACCTAGCAAAAGAGCATCCAAAAGAGGGAGAAGGAGGAGGATATGACACAAAGGAAGATGTCATCAATAAGAAAAGGGAAAGAGGAACCGTTGAGGGCGGAGGGAGGGAACATAGGCTAGTGCTAAGATATCTGAGGTCAATAATTTTCTTTGCACCATCTTATCAGCTTGAAGAAAGGAGGGGGGAGAAATTAAGAGTTTTAACATTTTCCCCACAGAAAGTAAGTTTACTTAAAAGAGAATGTTTCAATTGCAAAAGACTAATAATAGTTTTAATTGATAAGTTTGCTATATTTTCTTGTTACAAAGAAGGAAGAATTTTAGGCAATTTTCAAAAACTATGAAGCCACAAATTATTTCAAATTTTTAAAGTCAAAATCTTGATTCAAGTACGTTTTTAAAACACTTATAGTTATGAAGATATTTGCCTGTATCTTCCCTGAGAAGTTCATTCCCTGGAAAGATCCTTTGACCTGCTTCAAGTTCCCCACACCAGAGATTTTGAGCCCTACAATTGATACAAGCTTCACAACATATTTTCGTTGCCTATCTAAATGTATGGTTTCCAAACCCAGAGGAACACAATGCCTTTTATATTGGAATTTTGTCAGCTCCCTCTTCCTTTTTCTCCAGCAGTTATTCCAAATCACTATTCCACTCTTCAAATTTCCTACTCTATCTCCTTTCTTCAGCAGAAGAAAATGTAAACACGACTGCTCTTATTTCCAAAGCCCCTCTACTGCCTAACAAGGTATCTACATTCACATTTCTTTTCTCTTATTCCCAACTGTACAAAGGAAGAAATGTTCCTCCTGTTCATGGTTAACCTGTCTACCTTGACCCTGAGATCAGTCCACCAAGAGCCTCAGTTCATCATTTAAACCTTCCCTCCTTTATACCTTTAACTCCTGCTCAAGTCTAGCTTCTCCCTTCTGCTTATACATATGCTCTAGTCTCTTCCACCTTAAAATGGTGAGTTCCTTGAGTCTTCAATCACCTTTTACTACATACTATATGCCTCTCCTCATAACAACCAAAATACTTATAAGGATTTTATATGACATTATTTTTATAATTTTTTAAATTATTTCATAAAAAGAGCATGAAGGGATGATCAGGAAAGACTAAAATGGCAAGAAGTAAATAATATTCAGGATAAGCTTTTATCAAAAAATAATAAATAAATAAGGGAGGATAGGAGATCATAAAGATGTAGGGAAGATCAGTAGAGTAGAAGGCAATCAAGAAGGAGAGAGGAGGGATGGGAAAGGAAGAAAATGTGGAATGAACTTTTTAAAATAATATTATGTGCATATATAGATAAAACACAGGGAATTTCAACTTTATGTATAAATAGAAAAAGAACAATCAAAAATAAATAGATGAATAAAAGGAAGATGAGTAGAGAAAGAAGAATGGGGGAAGAAGGAGGGGAAGAAAAGGGGGAAAACATGAACTACAATTGAATTTCATGCATGTAGGAATTTGTCAATATGAAACCAACTCCTATGCATAACTATAATGTGCTAATAGAAAATAATAAATTTGCAATGATGATAAAATACAATTTCCCCCAATCAGATTGATGGAGATTAAAGATAATATTGGTATTCAGAGTTGATAAGACTCAGGAAAACAGGTAATATCTATAATATACTCTTTGTGTGTGTGTGTGGTGCTGGGGATTGAACCCAGGGCCTTGTGCATGTGGGGCAAGCATTCTACCAACTGAGCTATGTTCACAGCCTATAATATATTCTTGATGAGTGTGAAATGCAACATTATAACAATTTTGGAAAGCAAGTAGGTTTTTATATCAAAAGGCTTAACATTGTAATCTATAACCCCCAAATTACCAATTACTATATTAGCAACAGTAGTTGAAAATAGTAATAATATTAATACTAATAGTAGAAATAGAAATAATAGGGGGCTATGGCTATGGCTCAGCAATAGAGCACCATTCTTGCATGTGTGAGGCCCTGGGTTCGATCCTCAATACCACATAAATACAATAAAGGTATTGTGTCCACCTACAACTAAAACATACTTTAAAAAAAAGAAATAGAAATAATAGTCAAAAACACATTGATAATGTCCAATATTAGACTTAAAAAGTGCTTCAAAACACTCATGATGAATTAATTTTTATTTTGGACTCACAGTATTAAGTCATTTACTACAAAGTGATTAAACACTTTATGCAATCTAATTTAAAAGCATGCATCTTCAACAAGACTGGTTGAAACCAAAACTTAATCAAATATACCACCTATTATTAAGAAAAATAGGGGTAAAACAAAATCATAACACAAGAATTTCCATAAACTTTTGAAGAATAAGCACTGGCATATTTGATTAATATCATAATAATCTTACAGATCTACTGTATATTTGGGTTTACAGATGATATTGGGTAAGAAATTGACTTGGTACATAAATACCTGATTAAGATTCTGGTTCCAACATTTATAAGCTGTGATTATAAACCAACATATTTCATATCTTAGTCCATGTTTTCTCTTTTATACATGATGTTTTGATTCTATGATAAAATAAGTTTGATTACTAGCTACAAAATTATAGGTAAATATAAGAAAAACAACTTACTTGTTAGCATGATGTTAATGACAACATCTTCCTCTGTGGGATTTTTGAAAGGTATAATGAAAGATGATTGAAGACCAAGAGGGGTGGTTATCTTTTCTGTGTCTACAGGCTGGGGGAGTACTCCTACTCCATAGAGGCAGAATTTCCATTCTTTAAACTATTTGAAGATAAACATTCATAAGATTATTTCCTAATCACACATATTATATTTGCAACCATTTATAAATGTAATACACATTAAAATTTGACAAGAAAAGTTTGTCAATATTTAACATGTACTCTTTCATCTCTATTTTTCAAATTCCTTTTGATTTTATTGTAAGTATTTTTATACTTCTGAAAAAAGAGGAGACAAAGGGCCAGTAATCAAATATACAACATATTTCAATACATATAAGGTTATTTTTAGCAACAGAAAATAATATTTAATGGGAAATCTGGCATTTCTATTCATGGTATGTTTTAAAATTAATTTGTCTAACAATCTGGATACTAGACACTACATGTAGTTTCCAAAATTGCAGGGTGAATTCCAAACAAAATGAAAAATTTGAAAAAGAGAGATGAAAGAGTACATGTTAAATATTGACGATGAACCTTTGAAAATGTTTTCTTTGTGTCCATTTAGAATAAAAATTCCTTGAAAATATAATAGATTGTGATTTGGTTCTAGATATTTTCTACTTCTACATCAAACACATTGTTCATGTTACAGATGAATGAAAAGGTCATTGGCAAAAGCCAGTGATTAATTATCCTGGTTTATAATGTCTTGAACTACATAGATATTTCCAAGCTTGAATTCCAATAAAAAGAAGAAAACTTTCTTTAAGATTGCTTCAATTTAGGATAAGCAGTAGCAAGAAATCCTTAAAATTTCATCTTTTAATATGAAAAATTAAAGGCAAGTTGGAGCTCTATATTATCTTCAAATGACTATACGACTGTTAGTCACAGATTCTATTCACATGATATAAGTTTACTATACTTTCAATTATGTTGTCCGAACTTGATTTCATATAATTGACCGACAAATGAAATTCAGTTACTTTCAGCCATTAGGGATGAGCTAAACTACAAAAAAGAAGGTCACATTTCATGTTTCCTTAAGTGACATGGAATATTGAGTTTCTATGTTAAACCACATCCTGTCATTTCTGAGTGCTGATATTTTATAGTTGTCCTGGCATTGATTAAGTTCAGACAGGAAAATTTAAAAAAATAACCCAGCAAACATGTACATTAAAAATCATATTTTCAGCTCATGTTTATCTCAAACTTCTACTACAGGAGAGACAATAAAAATATAATTCTGATGTTCTTAAAAAATAAAGCAAGGGGAGGTAAAAAGATAGTAAATCTGGCTTGTACATTGAGTAGGGCCTCCAGAAAATTAAAACTTCCTAAGAATTGACAGAACTTTCCATAGATGTAGGCTGCAAGGATCATAGACTCAAACTGGGTTATAAAATCATTCTGAATTTTTATCTTTTCATTTTTGCTATTCTGACCTTTAGAGGAAACAAGTCACAGAATTTTATATAAATTCAATAAAAAGGGAAACTGTTTGAAAATTAAAATGAAACATCTGAAAACTAAAAAAGAAAATCTCAACATGTTTGAGACCAATGAAAAGTTCCAGTTACTACATCTGGTGCTTACAACTGTTGTACAGTCATGTAATCTCATTTAGAGATTCTGGCAGCATAATAAATTCATGATATCTGAAGTTGTGATTACCTAACCCTAAATCTGAGGATTCAAAATCTTCACAGTAACTTGAGCCCAGAGTTAGATTTTTAGACTGCAGAGCTCTTCATATAGACCTAAACATAAGCCAATAAACAATAAACCATAACCATTTCCATTACATCAGCAAAACTCCACAATCAGAAATAGTTTAAGTTTATCCTATGAGCACTGCCATTAGTTAATTTTAGATTAATCAGCTACTTAGTGGTGCATGTCAATTCAGATAGATTTGATCAATCAAAAACTGAGAGGGATAGAAATCTATAAGTTTTCCCCTAATGGTAAAAAGGTATTCCAAACTCTTAGATGTAGAAATATAATTTCTAAAGTTTTATTTTAAAAATACCTTCTTTAGATGCCTGCTCATACATAATATATAATGTTTTTTTCAAAACTTCATTCAATTAATGCTTTATGATGAACTGGTTTTGCTTGCAAAAGATGTCAACTGAATGAATTAAATAAAAGAGTAAGACTGAATCATTCAGAGATTAAAAAGGGCAACAAAAATCACAGAGGTTAGAAAGATACATTGAAAAGGTTGAAGGGGTCTGGACTCAGAAGCTGAACAGAGGAATTATTGATTCAAGGCTAACCATAGATTAATCCTCAGAAATTTACTACAATTTGGAAAGGAGATATTAAGAAATACTGAAATCAAGCCCAGTGTTCAACTTATTCACAAACGGTTTTGAGATGATTATTTACATGTTTAAGTTCTTTTCTGTTTAATAAAAAAAATTAATAGTCAATATCTAGGCTATTCTAAAGCAATTAAGATGCCAAACTGATAATAGCCCTGCTGATATGCAAGATTATCCTTGAATAGATACAATTTCCACCAGAAATGCAAGCAACTAAAATGTCCCCAATAATTAAGAGGATAAAGCTCAAAATCCCCCATGAAGCAAAAGATCAGCCTTGGGACTGGGGTTGTAGCTCAGTGGTAGAAAGCTTGCCTAGCACATCTGAGGCACTGGGTTCAATCCTCAGCACCACATAAAAATAAATAAATAAAATAAAGGTATTGCGTCTATCTACAACTAATTTTTTTTTAAATATCAGCCTTGTTAAAAGTATTTATTTACAAAAAAGCAATATCCACTATACTTTCCCTTCTGTATGAGAAGAATTTCTATTGGTTTTCTTTAATATTTCTGGAATCTATACATCTATATACTTATTTCAGGTCATGCATAAGTGAGCTATCATTTAGGAAATTTGACAGTTTCAATATATTTTTTCCTAAAAATAAATGACAAAATGTTTTTGAAAAAGAGGACACTTTAGTCACCCATAGGTCCAACATTGACATAGGGATCCCTGAATTATATTTGTTTCTACTGTCACTTGAACATCAGGTTTCTGTGACCTCCTTGGTGTCTCTTACAATATAAAGTACATTTGTCTATTTCCTTTCTTCCCCATAAACATTTGAGTAGGTAAAAATAATAATAAATGTAAAAAATTGTGCAAATTTTTCACTGGCAATAAAAAAGAGTTAATAATGACTTGGTAAACTATAGGTAGATGTGAAAAGCAGCCATAACGATGAAATGAAGCCAAATACCCTGGGTTTAGTTCTCAGTTCAACCTTTTATTGGCTACTTCATCCTAATTTCTGTCTCAGAATCCTGATCCATAAAATTGTTAATGACAATACTTCCTGTATAGAACTGAAGTGAGAATGAATTGAGATGATTCTTAGAATGACATATAGCACATTTCAAGATGCTTCAAAAATGATAATTATTTTTAAAAATAATTATTATTCAGTAACACTGTACAGATGAAATGGAATAGAAAATATAATAAAGTATTTTCAACATTGTACTCTTTACATTTTTATATGTAAGTCCATGGAAATTTGAGTAGTAAAACTCAAGTTAGAGAATGAACATATATACCAGTGATTAGACATTTACATTAAATTTTTGATATTTTAATCCTGGGTACATATTTTCCTTCATTCAAGTGATCTAAAGATTAAAAAAATACCTTATTTAGGTGCTTTCACATGGATAATATATACTGTATTTTGAAAAGTTCATTAATGATTTACAATGAACTCATTTTACTTGTGAAAGATGTCAAATGAATGAGTTGGATTTATTTATGTTTTGATTTTGAAATTTTATTAACTTTACTTAGTCCATGAATACTCTTATCATACCTGAGCACAGCAGAAGTTGATGCAAGTTTCATGACCAGCTCTTCCAAGTGCAGAAGGATAAAAATAAACAGATATCTCTGTGGTGGAGTGGGGAAGTATGATCAGCTGTATAGATTCATAAAGAAGCAAGATATATAAAAATCAATGTTTTTGTTTGAGGTGGCATATTTGTGTGCAACTTGAATACAGAGATTATGTTTGAGGGATGAATATGTGGCCTTGTGCACATTATCTGTTTGGCTCTTTACAAATACTGATAAAAGGGCCTGTGCATGGATCTCCTGCCATGTTCTATCCCCAGACAATGACTACAGGGTTACTCACTGTGTAAAAGAAAATCACGATTAATTTTTACAAGTTGAGTTCGCCTCCCTAATAATAGACATATGCATTTAATTGACGAGTCTATAGCCTATTGGCCATCTCATTGTACATGTCAAGCCACCAGGAACCTAACTTTCAGCCTTGGTAACATCAAAAGAAATAAACTATTTCTAAGCATAGAGGGAAGATATTTTTTTTTTAATGTATGATAAAGTTTTCCTTCTTCATTCTATTATATACACTCTTAAGGTGTGACCCGTGGTTGATACAGTATGAGCTTGAATTCTTTCTTTAGAGAGAGGGAAAAAAAAAAACAATGACTCCATCATGATGTAATGAAGCCTTGGGTATCTTATGTAATCTAAATGCTACTCTGGGAATATAGAGTATTTAATATCAACACATAAAATAATAGAATGAGTGACACGTCTGAAAAGTGAGTCAATTATTTTTCAGTAATGTATTTTTCCACAAAGGCCTTGAAAAAGCAAGATTGCAATTTAGTAGCATTATTAAATCTTTGTAAAACACATCATTTTGTGCTTGATAAACTCTGATAATGACCATAAGATGCAAATGCAGATTTAATTTTATATTTACTATGGAGTCATCTCCTCATTAAATATGTATGGTTTATTTCCAGCAAATATTTTTTTTTCTCAGACTGGTTCTCTAATATCTCCAATGTTTTGGGGTTATCAGTTAATAAACACTTGAGGGATGTAAACTAGTTTTAATAACATCCTTAGCAAAAACAAGAAAAATTTCATATATTCTTTCAACAGCAAATATGACTAAATATTTTGTTCTCCCTCTAGATATTGACAGATAAGGATATAGATATGTGTGTATATACTTATGTGTATGGACAGATATGTATTGAGACAAAGAAGAGAGATCTTTTCTTATTGAAAAGATCACATAATACTACATTAACTTGGATTTTAATTCTAGTTCTAGCCATATGGTTTAATTTTTACTAACCATGTGGTTTAATTTGTAGCCTATCCAGCCTCAAATTCCTCTTCTATAAACATATTACAGAGGATTGTGTTTAAAAATGAAGGAGTATATATCACCGAACAGCAATTCTATTAAAAATCCACTTAAATCTCACTGAAATTCACTGAAGAATGTATTTCCCATTGTTTCAAGGACAGAAGGCTAAACACCATTGGTAGAAATTTGCTACAGTAAACCTATGGTTTCATGTAATGGGGTATATTTGATATGTCAAATGTAGGACCTTTTGAAATTTACATTATAAGCATCATCATGATAACTAATACCAATATGTGAGTTCACACTGAGTCCTAGTTCAAGAGGGAAAAATAATCTTGTGACAGTTGAGTAAACTTGAATTCTCATGAATATGAGATAATTTAGGAGAATAATATGCTCTTAAGAAACATTCTGAAGTTTTTAGGCTGAAATGATATGTGATCTACAATTTCCTTTCAAATTGAATAGCAAGATATGTAAGAAAGAAAAAGAGAAAGAAAAAAATGTGACAAATCATTAATAATTTATGAACCAAGATGGAAAGTTCTAGGTTGTTCACTGCATTATTATTTCAACTTCTGCATCCATTTGAAATTTTTCATAATATGTAGTTGGGAGGAAGCAAGTTTTTCATATCATTATTTGACTTCCTAATCATTGAAGTATTTATAAATAATAATCAATATTTAAAGTCTTATGTGACCACACATGTAATGAGAGGCATGAGTAAAGTACTATATATATGCATGTGTATATATACATATAATTATATAAATGCATATATTGTTTATATAATTTTAAATAGATTTTATATTATTTTCCATTTCTTATCATTTCTATTTGTTAATGTGTCTCCTATTTTATATAAGTGTTTTCTCATACATAACTTTTTGAGTTATTTCCTAATATTAGCTTAATTGCATAGTCTGTGTTCAGTAAAAGAATGAATGAACTAGAAAGTCATGAATGGAAAGGATAAGAAAATAAGCTATTCTTAATTATGTAATTCAGGTGGCATGCAATATATTCCATTTCTTTTTCCTTGAGATAAAGAGTAGACTCTTCTTTAAAAGTAGAGATAAAAAGGATATGAAAACACCACTTTCTAATGAGGAATTTCAGTTGTAGGCAAATAATATCTTAAACCCCATGCTGTTTATAATTTATAGAAAATATAATTTTAAATGATACAGCATGTATGAACACTTTACTATACTTTTGATTTTGGTAGTGGGGATTGAACCTGGGGCACTGTACCACTGAGTTATATCCCCAGTCCTCTTTTAAAATTTTTTTTCTCTTTAGCCAGTGTCCTGTCAAGTTGCTGAGATTGGCCTCACAATTGTAATCCTCCTGCCTCAGCCTCCTGAGTAGCTGGGATTACAAGCATGTGCCAATGTGCATGGAATTATGTATCCATCAATTTTATCAACATAATAATTAGTGATTTTTAATTTAACATATCATAGAAGTTATGAACTAATTTAATATTATAATATTATTACTTGCCAACTAGTGGCTGCCATTTATATATAAAGAAATAAAAGTATAGATTTGTTAAACAGTCATTAAGCAGCAAATAATAACAGCCTTTATTAAATATCATACATATTAGCAGAGCTCCATGATTTACTGTGAGGTCCTGTGATGAAAATAAACTACTGTAATTATCTTCTTCTTCATTTTTTTTCCAAGACATGGTGTCACTATGCTGCCCAAGCTGGCCTCGAACTCTGTGGCTGAAGCCACCTGCCTGCCTTAGCCTCCAGAGAAGCTGTGATTACAGTTGTTCACCACTACATCTGGCTTGTATATGATAATATACAATAATTGGTGTCTTAAGCTTTGGAAACATAGAAAGTCATGTTAAAACTTAGGAAATTGTTTTGTAACTTGGAGGAAGAATAAAAATAATTTGGCCCATTGACTTGATCCTAATCTTTGCAAGGAACCCAAGAATGAGAAAATGGGAAAGAGACAGGAATGGGGACAAGGAACAGGTAGATCTGTCAGCACTATCTGGAAGGATATGTGAGGGGCTAGGGGCAGGAATTCAGGAGGGGCTAAAAAAGAAGTGGTCTCTTGTTATCCTGAACATATATAGTAACTGTTAAGTTAAAATTCTGTTACTGGGAAACTATTATGAAACCTGATTATTAAAATGGTGAAAAATAAAATCAGTTTATTTAGAATTCAGTGACAATGAGCATGATTTTAGCATACATAATTTTAAAGATTTATATTAACATTATTTTAATGATATTTTAAAATTCAAGGGACAATGTATATAACAGAAAATTATATTTTTAAATATTTTTAAGAATTTGAAAACTTATTAATTAAAATTATAGTGTCCTAAAATCAGAATTAGAAAATGTTCTAGTAGCAGTAGGTCCCATGACTTTCTGAATGTACTTACTGGTGATCTTCTGTCAATTTCCAGGACAAAATTTCCAGAATTACTGTTTGTTACTTGAAGTTCTAAAGTTTCATGTGTAGGATTATATAAGGGAATAGTCTGTATGACATATCTGGGAGGAAAAACAAAAATAGTGAAGTTGCTGTATTCACAAACTTGTTCAATAATAATTCCATAACTTGACCATTACAGGTTGAATTGTATCCTCTCCAAAAGATATGTTTGCACATAAAAATTTGTAAATATTTCTGGCATTCAATGTTATGTTTTGATTGTACAACAATTATCAGAAATTAAAAGATATTACTCAAAAAAGATAAAATGCTGTCTGCTATCTATGCCAATTAGCCAAACTGTGTAGTAAATTTATGTAGCACTCAAAAAAAATTTTTTTGAAGTCCTAACTCCCAGTACCCCCATGACCTCAGAATGTAATTTTACTTGTTATCTGGAATCCATGAAATTTGTTAAGTTCAACTGAAGTCATAATGGAATAGGGTGGGCCCATAGAAAAATATGAAGGAAATCTCAAACTAGTTTTCCATGCTACTGTAAGAAAAAGTTCAAATATCTTTCACAATTCAATTTGATGCACATATTTGATGCAAAACTCTGTGGGTTTTAACAGCGTTTAGTGATTTATGTTTCAATTCAGGCCTGGATGATTTCAATATTTTTCTCTTCCATGATCAGTTTCAAGCAGCTTGTGATTAGTTGAAATTGAAAAATGTTTATTTCTGACACCCTTACATTTATTTAAATATTGGCACTACAGGTATATGCCTTGGTTTCGGCTATGAGTAAATCATGTCTGAAATACATTAGTGGGCTGGGGATGTAGCTCAGTGGTACAGCACTTGCCTAGCAAGCATGAGGTCTTGGATTCAATCCCCAGTACTACAAAAAATAGATATAGTATTATGAATAAGGTCCATTTTCCTATTTCTATTTTCTTGATTGACAAGTGGCTCATCTAATTACTATAAAAAATTGAAAGTGCTAAAGGGAAGTTGTTCATAATTTCCTAAATCCAATTTATCAGCTCATTAAAATTATATGCACATCTATGAAATTTAATTCAAATGTAATCAGCATTTAAATCTCAGTCTGAGGTAGGTTAATTACTTCACATGGTATGGCTCAAGTTACATTTATATTTGTTTTCAGCAGTACATTTTTCAGATATTTGTGATTTAAAATATCACTTTTGTTTTTTGTTTTTGTTTTTGTTTTGTTTTGTTTTTGGTACTGCCTCAGCCTCCTGCGTCACTGGGATTAAAAAATGCCTGGCAATATATTGCTTTATAAATCATCTGTGTCTCACAAGCTTTCAACAATGATTAAGCAACAAAACCCAATAGCTATGTAAAACTGAAACTGAAATAGTTTCCATGTGATAAGAAAACAAAAATTGAGAAAATTAAGGACATTTCCTTAGCTACATTTTTAAAGGCTCTCAGATATTCAAATCCTAGGTAATCAAATAGAATTTTCAGGGTAATGTTCTGTTAATACATATTTTCTTAAGGATTCTTTCTATTGATGCTTTGACTTTTACCTTTCACCACTGAGTCTCCTGATACAAGATGGAAAAATTGAAGAAGTAAATTTTAAAAAATATATCCAATTAGATGACTATTTCACAACACTTTATGCTTATTTTCAAATATAATTTGCAGAAAGCAAAGGTCTCCTATAGTGGAGCTATGTCCAGTTGTAATGGGAGAGGCACAGTTATTCTTGTTAAAGTAAAAACTAAAAGGTATCCCATTAGTCTCAGTTCATTAATATGCAAAGTGATTTTAATGTGTGGAGACACCTAAGGTTTCAAATCAGTACTGAATGAGGCTCCTGGTATAGCCAGTTTACTGCCTCAGGGAGGAAAAGATAAATAGGATATGGTATTGCTATGGTATCTACATGTAGTGGCTGGAATGAGGTTGAACAATAGGTAAGAGGAAAGAATAGGAAGGGCCTCACATAGCATTCTAAGGCACTTTCATTTTAAAGGCAATAAAGTAAACTGAAGTGGTTGGTTGTCTCTAAAGTGGAAGTATGGCATTCTTAATTATATATGCCAAAATATTATTGACAAGTAGTTACAAAACAAGCTGCAGTTGGAAAGGAGAGCAGACACCAAATGTAATTATAATTATAGTATGATAATCCAAATGAGAGACAATGAAGGCTTGAGCAGTAGAAATATAGAGGAGGCAAGAGCTTTCTGAGATAGTAGGCAGGGAGGAGAAATGCAAAATGTTGAAAGTCTGTGTTTGGAAAGGGAAGTGACAAGAAGCACTGAGACCCTGTATATGGAACTATATAGGAAATGTGGATGTCCAATTGGTGAACTGTCAGATTTATTCTTAAAGTAGCAGTTAGTATAATGTTCTCAAATGGAAATTGACACAAGAGGTAACATACATATGATTTCGTTTTTACATAATATGTAAAATATATAGAAAGCCAATTAGTGTTTTACAGATCTGTGAGGAGGGGGCAAGTTACAGTGACTGCTTCATAGATAAGGAGTTTCCTGTTGAGGTGATGAAAATGTTTTTGAACATTGACAGAGGTGTTGTTGCACAACTGTTTAAATGTACTTTAATTGCACAACACTTTTAATGCACTGAGATATTTACTTTTAAATGGTTATATTTATTTTATATGAAGATTTCCTCACAAAATAGAAACAAAAATAGAAAAATGAATGAAGTAAATAATATCAGTTTACCATACATGATATGAATAGGTATTGTTCATGATGATCCCATTTCAAGTGTGTGTGTGTGTGTGTGTGTGTGTGTGTGTGTGTGTGTGTGTGTGTGTGTGTGTGTGTGTGTTCGGGGTTGCACAATAGAAGCAGACTTTTTAGTGTGGGGTACAGTCAATAAAGTTTTAAAGCCATGGTGTGCATGTCTGTTTGCATGGTGAGGACACTAAATGAGAGAAAACACACAGCAGGAAGCTTTGCTGGGAGATAATGAGACTGTAGCAAATTTAATTAAATGTCTACCATACAGATGGAGACATGAGTCTGAAGTTCAAGAGGGGTTACAGCTGTAGCCACAGAGTCTCAATACAAAATAAAACAAAATATATTTGGTCCAAAATGTGTACTTAAAACACTCCTAATTATAACTTAAATAGAATCCTATTTATATTTTCTTAATAAAAAACGACTTTGCAAAAATAAAACTGCAATTGACAATCTGCCAACACATGTTGTAATTATGAAATAAAGTGAACTATATTTTTAAACATTCACTAAAGAAACAAATGAAAAACAGCGTAAGATTTATGGGGATTAAAATCTATTTCATTGCAAACTATTATTACAACTTGATGACATTTGAAATGTTTTTTGTATCATTCCCATTTCAAGCGAATCAAAAGCAAGAAAATCTGCAATCGCCAGTGGGCTAAAGAGAAAAATACAAACTAAAGACATATATGAATAACATGATAGTAGCAGGGAGATGGTTAGAGAAGCAGAAGAGAAAAAGGGGAGGGACAGGAAGGCAATGGTGGGTAGATATGATCAAATATGCTATTTGCATATATGACTATGCCACAATCAAACCCATTATTCTGTATAATTAAAATGCACTAATAAAAAATCGGATTCATTGTTCATTCAGTAACTTTTTAAATTGAAGTGCATCTAATAGTTTCTTACATGCCAAGTTTCCAATAATTAGAGATGAAGATTATAAATTGTACATGTGTATATTGAGAATTATTGATACATATATTATCTAGGGGACAAAATTCAATTTCTTAAGTGTTCAAAATGTTACTATTTTCTCTTTTAGTTTCATATTTCTTCATAGCTATGAGAATTTTTTTCATCAAGATAATTTCAAACTTGTTAATATAGTATAGGAAGAAGAAAATCAACATATAAATAATGAAAAACAAAAAAAAAGATAATTTTAACAAATCAAGCAAAAGAAGAAGTAGCATCTTCAAAACCAATTATAGGGTAGAATATACATGGGAATTCTGCCCTGTTGTCTTTCAACTTCTTTGTAGTCTTAAACTACTTCAAAATAAAAAAAAATTAAAAAGGGCTGTGGCTGTGGCTCAGTTGTAGAACACTTGCCTAGCATGCATTAGGCACTGGGTTTGATGCCCTGCACCACATTAAAAAAAAAAAAAAAAAAAAAAAAAAAACTAAATAAACAAGATAAAGCTATTGTGTCCATGTAGAACTAAAAAAATATTTAGAAAAAAATTAAAACAGATTACATGGAATCCATGTGATGATAAAATATCATGAATCCACAAGGATAAATGTACTTACCATAAAATTCATAAATCAAAAGATGCCTCCAATATGTGAAAGTTCCTTAGGTAACTAAATGGCATTAATTTCATTTTGCCAATGATTTATTAAGTGACCACTATCAATCTTTCTCAGATTCATTAATAATAATCTATAAGGCCAACTATGGATGATAATTAAGGCTATCTCTGACATAGAAGTGCAAGAACATAGTCCTTTTATTTACTCTGCCCTTCCCTTTAACTTTAACACAAACCTGGGAACAACTAAATGTGTAGCCCCAAACAATGTTTCCACTGCACTCCAGACTTTTTATGACTTCCTACTCATTATACAGTCACCCATATAATAATAACAAAATGGTCTTTGATATTGATAGCTGACATAAAAACTAAATAGAAGGACTATAAAATAAAATTGAGTTAATCTGCCTGAATACAAATAGTAGGGGAAAAGATAAACAGAAAGGAACATTTAAAATCAGTCCCCAAATACTAAATCCAAAACAGAGATATAGGAAGTAAAGAGAAAATAGAGATGGTATAATTCAAGAATTCCAGGAACTGAAATTCACAAATCTCCTTATTGAAAGAGATCTCTAAGGACTGGGGCTGTAGTTCAGTGGTAGAGTGTGTGAGGCACTGGGTTCAATTCTCAGCACCCCATATAAATAAAGGTCCATTGACAACTAGAAAATATATTTTAAAAAATAAATAGATAGAGATCTCCAAGTTGGACACAATGGCACATGCGTATAATCCCAGTGATTCAGGAGACTGAGGCAGGGGGATTGCACATTCAAGGCCAACCTCACTGATTTAATGGGAACCTGTCTAAAATAAGAAATAATAGCCAGGTGCAGTGGTGCACGCCTGTAATCCCAGAAGCTCCAGAGCCTGAGGCAGGAGGATCTCGAGTTCAAAGCCAGCCTCAGCAACTAATGAGGCACGAAGCAACTCAATGAGACCCTGTCTGTAAATAAAATACAAAATAAGGCTGGGGATGTAGCTCAGTGGTTGAGTGCTCCTGAGTTCAATCCCCAGTACAAAAAAAAAAAAAAAAAAATAGAAAGAAAAAAAGAAATGACATGATAAAAGGCCTGGGGATATAGCTCAGTGGTAGAGTGCTCCTCGGTTGAATCCCAAGTACCCCAGTACCATAGACAAAACAAACAAACAACAAATAAAAAAAACCCACCAGTCTCTACCTAGAAAAATATACAAAAATAGAGTCATGGCAAGACATATCATTAAAAATTTTAAGGTAAGTATACTGGATGAAAAGATTTTCAAACTTCCAAAAACAATGATACAGGATGAGCTGGTTAAAAGATAGTTATTATCGAACATCTTTTAGTATTATGATTATTGGCCTTTTAATTATATACAAGTGTGACTTTCATAAAAAGGAATTAAATTTTAGAAAAACATGTTTAGAAATAACTAGAGAACTTTAAAAGAAAAATTCTAGTACTTTTTACTGGAATGAAAAAAATAATCAGAAAACTGAGTCAAATTTTCACATAACTGTTTTATATTTATTAATAACACTTATATATGGTTATTATATATTAACATTTTAAAATGAGAAATATATATGTATATAATTAGGATTTAGTTTGTAAATAACTTGTTGAATCAGTCACTGCTGGAGTCCCACACTCAGTTCCCCTAGTAGAGATTTCTTTTTTTTTTTTAACCAGTTCTCTGCCCTCTTCCCCCATTTTCTGCATGCTTGCTGATAATCTCTCATCTGAATCCTCAGATGATTTCTCGTGGACCCAGGAACCCCCTCAATGCCTCAGAGAGTAGACATGCCTGGGAATTTATGCCTCATTCTGAAGATGCTTGTAGTGACTAGTATAGGAGTTCAAAAGCCCACAACATGGTTAATAATTATGTATTGTATATCACAAAATAGCTAAAAGATTTTAAACGTTCTTACCATAAAGAAATGATAAATATCTGAGGTGATGGATATGCTATTTAGCATGATTTGATCATTCCACAGTGTATCAAAAACCACATTATACCCCATAAATATATATAATTACTATCTACCAAAATAAAAAATAGAATAGAATAGGGATCAGACTACAAAAAGCCCCCCAAAACAACAACCAGTTCCTCTGTTTCAAGGCATAGCAAACTGAGACTTTAGATCTAAGGTCCAGATATCTCTCTCTCTCTCTCTCTCTCTCTCTCTCTCTCTCTCTCTCTCTCCCCCCCCCCCCCCAAAATCAGGCAGTCAGGGACTATATATGCAATTACATTCATGCTTAGCTTCTTCCCCTTTCTTATGCTGTTTTCTCTATTCTCCTACTGATTTCTCTCGAATCACTTTCTTAATGAGTCACTTGTACTGACATTTTGGTTCAAGATCTGGTACCGGAAGAATTCAACACTTTTGGTGTGCTGAGGGAGATAAATCAACTAAAAGGCACTGATTTACCCACTAGAGTATATACTTTTTAAAAGTATGTTATGACTTGTTTACACTTGTTTGCCAGCACCAAATTTGGTGTCAGACAAATAATAGGAACTTGACCACATAGATATGAATGGTCATATGTCAAAGGAACATGGTATTAACCAAATGATCAAGTATTCACAGTTGCCCATTGCTTATCCTCTGTTTTGAGTTAAATAAACTTTCATCAGGCTTCCCTCTTTCCTATAAGCCCCTGAACTCTGCTTATTTCCAAGTATAAGCAAGTGTCACACACATACACACAAGAACATGCTACCCTTCTCAGCCTTTGTATGAATCAACTGACCATAGTGAGACACTTTTCCTATTAGAACCCACTGACCATTTACCCTTGATTGTCTAGCATTCCCTCCAAAAGATTCCACTTATATCTGCTTTCCTCTTCCTTTACCTTATAAAAGAACAATCTCTTTTCAATTTGATTTTGTGGCCCTTGCAGATTTCTGAGTTGGAAGCATTCTTCCTATTGGAATCATCCCTTTCCCTCCTTTGCAATAATCCTTTTGAACAAAAGTCTTTACTTACTAAGCCCTGAATTTTTTTTTACAAGTTTTCTACTAGAAATACATTTAGTTCTTATTTTAACATATCAGAGCTAGGGTTGTAGCTCAGAGGTCAGGTGCTTGCCTAGCATGCCTGAGGCCCTAGGGTAAATCTGCAGTACCTTAAAAAAAAGGTTGAATTCATTATAACAATGTTGTTGTATATATATTTTTTTACATAAATAATCTTTCTGTTAAAGAGAACTTACTTTCCAAGGTCACATCGCATTTCTGGTATTGTATTTGTTTTTGGAAGTTCAGTAGTTAATTTCAGTAAATACCAGAACTCTTCCCCCTTTTCAGGCTGGAAAATAATGCTGGTAAAAATATACAAAATACTGTCAGTAAAATGGAAGGAAGACCAAGAGAGTAGAAGAAGAGGATGGAGAAGGAGGGAGGAGGGGAGGACATGGGAAAGTAATGGGGAATGACATCTACCAAATTATGCTGTCTATGTATGAATATTCTACAATAAATCATACATCTATATAATTATAATGCACTAATTAAAATAACACATGCCTGTAATCCCAGCGGCAGGAGGACCTCAAGTTCAAAGCCAGCCTCAACAAAAGTGAGGTGCTAAGCAACTCAGTGACACCCTGTCTCTAAATAAAATACAAAATAGGGCTGGGGATGTGGCTCAGTGGGTGGGTGCTCCTGAGTTCAATCCCTGGTACCCAAAGTAAAATAAAATAACAATAATAGAAGGCAGATCAGTAGAGCAGAGGAAAGGGATCAGGGAAGGAAGGAGAGGAGGGAGAGGAAAGGATGGGGAAACCAGATTGATCAAACTATGTTGTGTGAATATTTGAATATGGCATAATGAATCCCAATATTATGTTTGATTATAATGCACTGATACAAAAAATTCCTGTGAGTGGTTTTTAGATTGTGTAATAGACTTGGCAAGAAAAATAAAATATCTCAATATTTTTTGGGGGGTGGGGGGATTGAACTCAGTGGCACTCGACTACTGGGCCACATCCTCAGCCCTTTTTTGTATTTTATTTAGAGACAGGGTCTCACTGAGTTGCTAAGTGCCTCACCATTGCTGAGGCTGGCTTTGAACTCTTGATCCTCCTGCCTCAGCCTCCTAAGTGCTGAGATTACAGGTATGCGCCACCACACATGGCTGAAATTATCTCAATTTGGTAGAAATATTTGATATAAAATACAATATTTGACAAGTACTCTGTGATACACTCTACTGTTATTATGAATATATTTTTAAAACTTTTTACTATTTGGTGAGTAAATCCCTTGATTATTCAAGAAAAATGAGGATAGAATTAATATCTACTTAATAGATGTATGTTCAATTAATGGAAAACGTTTATACATAGTATTTTTAATGTTGTGCAGGATCAATAAGCGCTAAAGTCCATTTTTTAACCATCATTGAACCAAATTTAGTTTGTTGAAGTGAATGCAAGGGTACTTTCATGGAAGGCTATCAAGTGACATGTGATTTTCAAGAGCTTCCTTTATTATGTGCTCTGCCCTGGGGGAACAGAGCTTGTGGTAGTCTAAAAGTATAACTAGGCTGATATGTCAGCTCTGTCATTTTTAATTTGTGTAACTTCAAACAAGTCATTTGCTTTTTGAGCTTCAATTTCATCATATATAAAATGGGAGGAATCAGTCCTATCTCTTGTAGTTGTTATAAGAATTTTATGTGTTTATTATATAAAATAACATGCTGTGGTCATAATAATAAGGTAGGCAGTCAATAAGCATTAGCCCAGGTTGTGCCTTTTAATATGTACTGATTTCAAAAATTCAAGATTCAGTCTGTGCTCACAAAGCATGTACAGTCACATGGGAGAGATACGATGAGCCAACATTTCTAATGGGAATCTATTAAAATAACATCTTTTCTAATATGCTATGTTCTTTTCCTGTTTTACATTCTAATCTTTATCTTTTAAAATTTCTTAAATATATTCATTTATTCATCTGCTTGTTAAAATAACAATTACTTAATTCCTATTAAAGGAATATTGTGCTAGAAGCAGCAATAATTTATCTTGGATTGTATTGTATTAAGTGATATAAGCCAGGCACAGAAATAGAAATACCACATGATCTCACTTATATATAAATCTTAAAAACTCAAACTCAGAAGCAGAGAGTAGAATGGTAGTTACAGGGGCCTAGGATGGAATGGTTGGTGGGGGGAATTGGTTAAAGGATAACAATATTTCAGTTAGACTAGAAGAATAAGTTCAAGACATCTATTTTATGACAAGGTGACTATAGTTAATAACAACATTGTATACTTAACAACTGCAGAGAGAGTACATTTTAAGTGTTCTCAGATGATGAGCATGTGAGGTAAGGCACATGTCAACTAGCTTGATTGAATCATTGAACAGTGCATACTTATTTCAAAAACATTGCATCATATACCATAAATATATCCAATTTTTATTTATTACGATTAGTTAATGAAGCTGGGTGTGGTGGTGCACACCTGTAATCCCAGCACTTGGGAGGCTGAGGCAGGAGGATCACGAGTTCAAAGCCAGCCTCAGTAATGGCGAGGCACTTAACAACTCAGTGAGACCCTGACTCTAATAAAATACAAAAAAGAGCTGGGGATGTGGCCCAGTGGTCAAGTGCCCCTGAGTTCAATCCCCGGTGCCAAAAAAAAAAAAAAAAAAAAAAAAAAAAAAAAAAAAAAAATATATATATATATATATATATATATATATATATATATTAGTTAATGAACTAATCACAAAAAAACAATTATCCTCAGAAATAGCACTTCAACTAGCAAAGGCCATTTTCATGGAATATAATAATGGAATACATTAAACACACAAATACTAAGTCAATTACAAAGTTGAAAATTGTAATAAGTAACTTGGATATTACTATTGAACCAAATAGTTAATTGTTTCAGTACATTTTTAAGATAATCATATTTTTTGTGTGTGCACATATGAATATATAATTCAAAAGTTTTTCACAATTATCATTCTATAAGAACAATTGTCATTATACCAGTAATATTTGTATATGTATGTGTACATTTTTACTACAGTATAACAACATTTATTTAACTTTATCTGTTCTCCAAGTGAATTATTTTCACTTAATTATGAAAAAATATGAATAATAATTTTCCTCAAGGAAATTGAAAGTTTAGTCCCTAGTCCTCATGAAATAATTTTCATTTGGTTCAGTTGCTGTACTCAGAAAGATCTGGTGACTAAAAACTGAAATACAAGGTCAAAGGAGAAATTTAGGAATTATTTAATTTAATATACCAATAAATAATAATTTCACACTGAAGTAAACAAAAGCTCACTCCAAATTAGTACCTGTTAATTAGGAAATAGTATTAAAAGCATGCAAATAAAGAATTTTAAAAGTTTAATTTCAAAGGGTCAATAATAAACAATAATGGTATATTCATATCATACCTTTCTTCTTTATAGCCTGTTGTTGCTGGAGAATACCAAACAATATAGTTAACACACTCTAATGGATTCAGTGTGAGTTCCTGGAGTCCATTAAGGGCATCATTTGTTAATTTCACATCTATGTGGATAATTTTTTCTTTTGGATTAGAGATGGGTATTTCAATGCAAACAGTCTCCTAGAATTACAAAACAAATAATCAGCTTTGAGTGTTAGCAGAGTCATTGTTCTATGGAAACAAATGTAAAGAAAAATGGGGGGGTGGCACCCTGAACAGAAGCTGAGCACTGCCCTCTTAGCCTTGAGTAATGGGGGTGTGAACTGAGCACTGCCCTCTTAGCCTTGAGTAATGGGGGTGTGAACTGGAATCTCACATAGTGTGTGGCAGATGGGCCTCACCTTCACTGGGCAAGGAAGTGCAGCTCTGGGAGTGGGCGTCACCCAGTAGGACTTATACCATTTGCTGTAACTCAATCTCTTGCCTTATTTGGCTGGAATTTTCTATCAAATGTCTTTCCCCTAAATAAAAACAGGGGTTCAGGTGTTGCCTCTTGCCTCTTGCCTCCCTGTTCCCTTTGCCCACCAGTCTCAGAACTGTCCTTGACCCCCAAAAAAAGGCATTTCTATGTTTGTATGGTCTTTTCCTTGCCAGCCCAATTCACAGCACAGTGACCTTGACTCCATTGCCTGTGCAGGACATGGGTAATAGAAAACTATTATATGAGTCCATTTGTTATATTTTATTCTTGATTTGCAATTGAATATATCTTATTCATTTTTAATCTCTTGTACATCTTCCTTTATTAGTCTTGGTAAACAGTATTATTTTTAACAGAAAGTAGTATTCAGAGATCTATATGACTAAATGGTAAGACAATTATTTATAAAATTATATTTAAAATATTTTTCTAGCAGTATTATTACTACTGTGAGGTCCATTTTTCAGTGTTTCCTCTGGCAGTAACTTGATTATGTCAGAGTTCACTGATTTTCTAGGCAACCTCACATATTTTATAAAGCTATTATCAGACTTAGGATGTTTCCAAGGATCAAACTCACAAAAAACTAAAGGAAGGAAATATGCCTAGAAACTTTGCCTAAGGCTTAAGACGGAAAACAAAAATGAAACATTTTGGCCTAGACATTTGTCCTGGACTGCTACTCAGAGATATTTTTCAGTGAAGATCATTTTCAGTTCAAAAAAATGCTACAGATTTTTCACAGAAAGAAAAATACTAGAATCTAAGCCGCTGATTTTCAACCTGTTTAATCATGATGCGAATAATTCAATTTACAGGACAATCCTGTCTACCTACGCACATCATAAAAAGTTTTACAAAACAATCCCTGTTCTTACTATATGTGATGCTCTCTGATACTTTGTATTATTACATTCTATTTCTTAAAAAATAAGGCTAGATTTGACAGACTCATATTTTGAGACCTATGCATTAGACATTTAGACCCTGGTCTAAAGAGGAATAAAATACTGGGATATAGAACTGTCTAGGTCTTATCACATATAAACCTTGAACAGAAAATAAAGCAAAATCACTGCAATAGCTACTATTTTCTCTGTTATCTACAACCAATGTAACAGGAGCAAGCCCTCATGTTACAAAGAGGATATAACATTCTAATGTTGTTTGGATCTTAAGTGTAGGAAAGGGGAATGGCAGCTATGAAGAACTTAAAACAACTCCTCCTTGGCATCCTTGCCATATCCATGATAAATATTACTAACTGACCACTTCATTCTTATTCTGTAGGTCTAGACAACATCTTCAAAATCTTTAAAAAGCAGCTTTCAGACAGCAATCAGTGAATGCTTAGAACTGTGGGCACTGCAATCTCTTGAGAATCCCTGAAATTAAATTCTCTAGAGTCTCAAAAACAGCAATAGACTCATCAGAAATAAATGTTTCATTATAGTCAAAAGTTTTTAGTTTCCTATTAATGTGATATAATTCTAATAATTGTAGAAAATGCTTTAAATTTAATTATAATAATAATTTTGAGTTTTCATTAAGGTTCAAATATCATTTTCTTCCAAGCAGAAACAGATAAAAATCACAAAAATGACACTTTTAAAAGGCAGTATGATATGAATAATATGCACTGTAGATATCCACCTGACAAACTATTGTGAAAATAACTTAGACAAGATTAATTTTCTAACTATAATTATTTCTTAATGTTATAAAATTAGATATTTTAAAAATATTTGATGTGATTAATAACTTGAAGGAAACTTGTCATTCATTATTTTATGAGGTGATCAAAATATATAAGTTTATTCTTGGAACACTTTGCTTTGTTATCTATATAATTTCAGAAATGCATAATCATCCTGAATAAATAATCTAAACAATAAAACATATAAAAATAATTACTTCTGAACAAAATGGTTAAGTGTTGTTTAAAGTATCCTGCCATATCCCCAATTTAATTTTATAATAAATAACTCTTACTCAATGAAAAGTACAGAGTCAGGTGAATTTATGCAAATACTTTATTAAAATTTTGAAATATTTTGCTATTATCTGTCTTGCCAATGGCATATTCCTCTATTTTGATGAGTAGGCTTCTAAGGTTAATTTACATTTAGAATTAAAAAACATAATTCAGTTTTGATTGATTCGTCTTGAAACTCAAGTAAAATAGTAATGACTGTACATAGGGACTTCTAAAGTTGCCTTTCATCTTCACACATATTCTTTTAGGTTCAATAGAGAGTGTTCTTTTATAAGGTATCCAATATTTTTCTCTTGCTGTACTTTAGGAACATTTTAGCCAACAAAATTGCTGTTTTAAAAAAACTGCTTCCATCTCTCAGATTCCTTTATAAAATTACTAAAATATGCATATTTAATCCCGTGGAATACAAATCACTATTTTAAAACAGAAAGAACATTCACAAGATGTTTGAATTAACAATGATGATAAATTCAAATACATAATAATGAAATACTATTGTAAAATATGTGTGAACAGATATATTGAATTTTGCATTATAAACCTTTTCTGAGGAAATATGAATGTATATATACATTTTAAAACAAATGTAAGATTTTCAGCATTTAAATTTCATTTACATGTATATTATTTTCTTACAATGTACAAAACATTTTGAGAAGTTTAAAAACATAATTTATTACAAGTTGTTTCCCTTTCTGCATCTTCTAGTGACTAAACTGCATGTGGACTAAAATCCCTCATCTTGCCCTTTGAGTCACTAGGAGATCTGGTGCTAAGGACAACCTGATCACAAGCCATCCCCTCCCACAGTTTTTCTTCTCCCTGCTAGGTCCCTTCCAACCAAACTCGTTTTGTCTCCAACACTTGTGCATTTGCTATTCTCTCTTCCCACGTGCACTGCCCCAGTCTTCAAGCCACCCTCAATGTCACCTCTGATTGTTTTTGTTCATAGAATTATCACCATCTAGATTTATCTCATTCATTTCTTATAACAGTAATGGGTATACTGAATGTTGGAGTGAAACCTGACAAGTTTCTTCCATGACTACTCTCAAAGTCAGCAAAGGATCTGTGGATTCCTCCACCCCATGTTTTTATCTCAAGAATGTTTGCTAGTGTGGAAAGGTTTCATTATGAGGTATTTAGAGAAAAAACAAATTCAATCAACACTTTGACCTCTTACCCAATTGAAAGCTTTTCCTTATCTTTCTTCTCTGTTACACCATCTTCATCCTTAAGACTATCTAGTAATTTTTCAGATCATTTATGGGAAGAAGGTATATATGACCTGCTCTTTTCAAGCCTTTGATTATAACTTCCTCTCCTGCAATCTGATGATGTGGCTGCTTCATATCACAGGATGTATATTGGATGAGAGGCAAAAGAACAGAGGTCATTCATTTTTGCTGGTTGATCTTCTCCAGTTGACTTAGTAGGTTCCTCATCTCTTCTATTTTGAATTACTCTCTGTGGACTCTTTTTCCTGGGGTTTTCCCACACTAATAGAATGTAATATTAGGCTAGGTCCTTTCACACCAGCCCAGGCCCAGCCTCCTTCCATTGATTCAAATAATCTTTGACCCATGAGGTCTTGTCTTATGGGAGTTCAAGTGCATTTTCCTTTTACTCTAAACATTTTTCTCCCCTTTGTGGTTCTTTCTGTTTACAGGAAATCTCCAAAAAGTCAGGTGACATTAAATTTTCAGAGTCTTCTTTCAGAAAAAGATACCCCCACTGTCAGTTACATATATTTTCCACAAAAGGGTGATAGTCTAAAAGATTTCTCACCTCCCTTGTTTTTTTTATTTTTTTTATTATTTATTTACTTATTCATCATGCATAAGTATAGTATCTTTTTACATACAACTGCTTGTATACAAAGTATATAAGTACCATTCAGATCTTCAATCATGCATTTAGGATAATGATATCCATCTCATTCAACCACCAATTTTTTTCCAACCCCCCCTTACTCCCTCCCTTCCCTCCCTTTCCGTTGACCATTCTAGTGTTCCTCTAATCCTATGTACCCCCTTCCAACAACACTGTGAACCAGCCTCCTTATATCAGAGAAAATATTCGGTACTTGGATTTTTGAGATTGACTAATTTCACTTAGCATTATATTCTCCAACTTCATCCATTTTCCTGCAAATGCCATTATTTTATTCTCTCTTATTGCTGAGTAAAATTCCATTTTGCATATATACCATATTTTCTTTATCCACTCATCTACTGAGGGGCATCTAGGTTGGTTCCATAACCTAGCTATTGTGAATTGTGCTGCTATAAACATTGAAGTGGCTGTGTCACTGTAATATGCTGTTTTTAAGTCTTTTGGGAATAGACCCAGGAGTGGGATGGCTGGGTCATAGGGTGGTTCCATTCCCATTTTCCCAAGAAATCTCCATACTGCTTTCCATAGCGGTTGCACCATTTTGCAGTCCCACCAGCAATGTATGAGTGTGCCTTTGTCCCCACATCCTCTCCAACATTTATTGTTGTTTGTGTTCTTGATAGCTGCCATTCTGACTGGAGTGAAATGAAATCTTAGAGTAGTTTTGATTTGCATTTCTCTAATTGCCAGTGATGTTGAGCATTTTTTCATGTATTTGTTGATTAATTGTGTATCTTCTTCTGAGAAGTGTCTTTTCAATTCCATAGCCCATTTATTGATTGGGTTATTTGCTTTTTTGGTGTTAAGTTTTTTTAGTTCTATATACATTCTAGAAATTAGTGCTCTATCTGATGTGCATGTATTAAATATTTGTTCCCAATTAGTTGGCTCTCTATTCACCACACTGATTGTTTCTTTTGCTGAGAAGAAGCTTTTCAGTTTAAATCTATCCCATTCATTAATTCTTGGTAATAGTTCTTGTGCTACAGGATTCTTATTAAGGAACTTGGGGCCTAATCCGACATGTTGGAAATTGGAGCTTACTTTTTCTTCTATTAGGCGTATTGTCTCTGGTCTAATTCCTAGGTCCTTGATCCACTTTGAATTGAATTTTGTGCATGGTGAGAGACAAGGGTTTAATTTCATTTTGTTGCATATGGATTTCCAGTTTTCCCAGCACCATTTGTTGAAGAGGCTATCCTTTCTCCACTGTACATTTTTGGCACCTTTGTCTAATATAAGATAGCTGAAATTATATGTATTAGTCTCTGTGTCCTCAATTCTGTACCATTGGTCCACCAGTCTGTTTTGGTGCCAATACCATGCTGTTTTTGTTACTATTGCTCTCTAGTATAATTTAAAGTCCAGTATGGTGATGCCCCTGCTTCACTTTTCTTGCTCAGAATTGCTTTGGCTATTCTGGGTCTCTTATTTCTCCAGATGAATTTCATGACTGCTTTTTCAATTTCTTTGAAGAATGACATTGGGATTTTGATTGGAATTGCATTAAATCTGTATAATGTTTTTGGTAGTATGGACATTTTGACAATATTGATTCTACCTATCCAAGAGCAAGGTAGGTCTTTCCATCTTCTGAGTTCTTCTATGATTTCTTTCTTTAGTGTTCTATAATTTTCCTTATAGAGCTCTTTCACCTCTTTCGTTAAGTTGATTCCCAGGTATTTTATTTTTTTGATGCTATTGTAAATGGGGTAGTTTTCATCATTTCCCTTTCAGAGGCTTTGTCACTGATGTACAAAAATGCCTTTGACTTATGGGTATTGATTTTGTATCCTGCTACTTTGCCAAATTCATTTACTAGTTGTAAAAGTTTTCTGGTAGAGTTTTTTGGGTCTTCTAGGTAGATTATCATGTCATCAGCAAATAGTGCTAATTTGAGCTCTTCTTTTCCTATCTGGATCCCTTTAATTTCTTTCGTCTGTCTAATTGCTCTTGCCAGAGTTTCCAGTACTATGTTAAATAGCAGTGGTGAGAGGGGGCATCCCTGTCTTGTTGCAGTTTTTAGAGGGAATGCTTTCAATTTTTCTCCATTTAAGATAATGTTAGCTTGGGGCTTTGCATAAATAGCTTTTATGATGTTGAGATATATTCCTGTTATTCCTAGTTTTTCTAGTGTTTTGAACATAAAGCGGTGTTGTATTTTGTAGAATGCATTTTCTGCGTCTATTGAGCATTCCCTCTCACCTCCCTTGATATGCCAGAAACATCGTCTTTCCACTAAATTTCTGTGCTCCCCCTTCACAGTATGAAGATAACATTGGGCAGCAACTGTCTAACCAGAGATTAAATGTCCCAAACCCTCTTGCACTCTGGTATACCCATGTTATTATTTTTCGTCAATGGTATGTGAACAGAAGTGAAGTGTCACCTATAGACTAAGGCAATTAAAAAACTAGGGAAAATTCTCTTCTCATAGTTTTCTTCCTCCAACTATATGTAGGAATTTTTGAGTCCCAAAAGGATGAAGGAATCACAAGAAGGAAGAAGCTTGGCTTCCTGAATCACAACATGGAGGATGCCACCAAACAATCAAGAATACATATATGAGATTCTTAAATTATTAAATCTTTTATTGTATCAAACCTTTGAAAACCTGGGGTTTATTTGTTATGTCAGCTAGAAATACCCTAACTAATTTTCCCTAATATAGTTAGTGACTCTTAGATAAATTGTAGCCATGCTTTTTAGAACATGGAAAAAGAATTACTTATGATTCTCAGGTTAGTGACTTTATTTGAAAATCTAAACAACAGAAAAAATTCCTATCAAATATCTCATGTTGGTTATTTTGTTTGTTTTCTAACTCCATTAGAATGTTTTCTAACTCCCACAAATGGGGAACCTTGCTTGTATTGTTCATTACTACTCCTAAGCATCTAAATAGTGCCAACGATAGAGACAATAAATATTCGTTAAAAAATGTGTAATTTGCCGGGCGCGGTGGCGCACGCCTGTAATCCCAGCGCTTTGGGAGGCTGAGTCAGGAGGATCGCGAGTTCAAAGCCAGCCTCAGCAATGGCGAGGCACTTAACAACTCAGTGAGACCCTGTCTCTAATAAAATACAAAAAAGGCCTGGGGATGTAGCCCAGTGGTCTAGTGACGCTGAGTTAAATCCCCTGTACCAAAAAAAAAAAATGTGTAGTTTATAAAAAAGATTTTATATTTGTATATAAATCAATTATTAATATGTCTGATGTTCTGGATAATCACAACTTTTAACTAAATAATAAAGAATCATGTATAAACATGACTCAGGGAATTTGAAAAATCTCAAATTAACTCAGGTTGCCTTCTTTCTTGAAAGTTATTGGGGAGAAAACTTTATCACCTTATTACTTTATCACTTGGTTAACTTTGTCACTTGGTTGCCAGTTCATACCTTCTCCAAGAAGAAAAATTTAATTCACTGAGTGTTTGCACTGAAAACTTCATCACTTCCTGCTGGGTTCAAGTAAATAAGGATTATGTTTTTGGCCATAAAAGCTTAATTGAGTCAATGTCAATTCAAAATGTACCAGCAGGAAATATTTTTCACTATATCCTCTCTCAGAAGATAATAATGAGTTCATTATAAAAGGATTATTTCTGAGGTATAAAACACACAATAATATTAATTTAAGGAAAGCATATTATTGAGGAAATCTACAATTTTAATTTTATTCAATTTGAAAACATTACCAAGTCAATAAACAAACTGAACTAAAGGGCATTTTGAAAGTATCATGTAATTCAGAGGAAGTGATAACTATAATCTGTCTCAATAATTTTCCTAAATTGAAAAGTTAGTTTCAGTGGTTCAGAACTCTGAGGAATCAGGGAAGCAGCTGTAAATTAGAAATGTCATTGTCATTCCTCTGCTACTCCCATCTGCACATTACTTTATCCAGGAAAGTCATGGCTCATGTCTTACTCCTTTTCCCCCAATCCACCACTGACCTATAGCATGGAGAATATAAAAGTGTTATCAAAGTCAGCTGCTAATGTCAGTTACAGTAAATGTACATTGAGGATGTGACTGTGAAAAAGTCAGAAACCACCAGAAGAATCTTTGGGTTTATTTGTTTGTATTCAGATATTTCCTATAACCTTCAAGGAAAAAAACATGAGAAGCTGTGATGAATAGTAATATACATAATTTCAGGAGGCAGAGCTCTAGGAAGTATATTCCTAGTTAACTATTGAAGAAAAGAGTCTGTGTGTGTGTGTGTGTGTGTGTGTGTGTGTGTGTGTACATGCACATGCGCATGTGCATGATAGCCAATTAGAACAGTATTTTTCACGAGTTAAGAAAACAGTGCTCAGATACAGTTCAAATGCTTTAAAGAACAAGTGTGTAGTAATTCTTAATATAAATGAATGGGTATCTGCCATTTTTCTTCCTTCTTTCCTTATTTTGTTCTTTCTTCAAGCATTTGTATTTGCATGAATCAATCCAATGTTATATTTAGTCACTTCTGCTGAATTTATGGAAGAAGGCAGAGACAAGAATTGTTCATGGTGACAGAGTATCCAAAAATTATTCACCTTTAACTTTGGCATGTTTTCTGAACTTGTATTGAAAATATGGTGTTTCAGATAGTTGTGATGTTGATTTCAACTAATTAATGTACTCCTGACTTGAAGACTTATATGAAAAGGGATCAGAAGTGGTGATCTTCTTATGTAAATGTTCCCTTTCCATCCTCTGAACACTTTTTACTCAGAGATATAGAGATATCTCACAATAGTTAAAATTTCCCCTCATAAAATTTACAGTCTTTGAAAATACTTCTTTATTTATTATGTAAAATTAGTACTTGTCAACAAAATCATTGATTCAGTAGTTTACCTTACAAGCTAGTGCTAGGTTTCCCTCATCGAGAATAACAGCATAACAGTTTGTCATATTAACCAAGGTCAATCCCCACACCCTCTTCCCTCTATCTAATGCCTAATGCTAAAACCTTCTAAACTATTATACAATGAACAGGGTTGCTACAGCCTGAATGCAAGGGGAGGAAAATTCATCTTTTGTTTTCTAAAACAAACTTTTGTTGATACACTTTAAATTTTATTTTACATTTATTCTAATGTTATGAGTGAGATAAGCCATCATTTTCAAAGGATGCATGCTTAGCCAGGTTTATAATCAATCAAGAGGAAATTAGATTTTTCTCAACTAGAGGGAAAGACAGAATACACATACTTTACTCAAGACTTAAACTACCTCCTGAAGACATAACCCATTCCAGCTATTTCAGAAACATTTTCAGTGGCTTTTGGGAAGCTATGAGGATGCTCTCCTGATCATCTTTGGGATTACAAGAAATTTGATGGGAAAAAAAATCCTTGAGATTCAATGACTTGTAAGTAAAACTTATATTGCTGATGTAAGACATGATGGTAAGAACCAAATGCCCTCCATCTTGGATATTGGAGTGATGATGGTCCTACTAGTTCCCTCTTGAACCAACTGTAACCATAGGGAGAAAGAAGCAAAAACCCTTGTCATAATTGAAAAGGAGCTAAATCTGACTGAGTTTACTGGGGAGTAGAGACAAAGTCTGCTGGTGGATCTCACTGTCAGCCTTTGGAAGAGTTTGCAGCTGAATTCCTATTCCCATGTCATCTCCAAGTCACATTGGTTAACAATGTATCTAATCAGAACAGTAATATTAAATAATCATAAACAAGGAATATCAAAATGATTCATTGTGTCCATGTAGATAGTCTGTAAATACAGGCCAACATTCTTGCTGTAAAGCAGAAAAAAATCTCTTGCAGAGCTCTCTGTGTTGAAATTCTAGTTAGTCTTTGCTGGAAGAAAAATTACTGTGTCCAAATTAGTAAAGGAATCAGTCTTCAGAACACAGGGTTTGGCCAGCACAGGTCACTTAGATGTAAAACGAAAAAGAATGGGCAAGATAGGAAGGAAGGACGGAAAAAGAGAGAGGAGAGGAGAGAGAGAGAGAGAGAGAGAGAGAGAGAGAGAGAGAGAGCGAGAGAGAAAGAGGAAGAGAGAGGGAGAGGGAGGAAGGGAGAGAGAGAGAGAGAGAGAGAGAGAGAGAGAGAGAGAGAGAGAGAGAGAGATTAAAAGCATCCTTTCCCTTTGCAAGGCTTGATTTGGAGAGCAGAGCACCCCTTTGACCTTCTGTGAGATACTTTCGTAAAGTGGTTTAATTCTAGGTCATGTCCTTGAGTCCATTGTCAGTTTAAGTAAAAGTGGATAATTACTGCTGTTTTTTAAATCCATAGACATTATGCAAAGCCAATTAAGAATTTACTAATAAGTAAATAATTCAGGAAATACTCTATCAGTTTAAATAGCTATTAAAGCCACATATTAGCTCTATAACTTTAGGAAACAGCATTATATCTTTTGTGAGCCAACAAATGTTTTAAAATTGATAAATAAGAGTATAAGCAGCAAAATAGAGGTAAGAGTGTATAAAAATTTGAATCTTTGCAGAATTTTTTGAAATATGGATGTGTACAATATTAATCAAAATAATCTTCCAACATTTTTCATATTTAGTCCAAATTAGGTTAAGTTTTAGTGTACTTGTGAAAGTATAAAGAAAACATCTTTTTCAAGAAATGCACAAAGATTTTATTTGATGGAATTATTTAAAAGAAACCATATCATCTCTATCAAATAAATCTTTACATCTGAAAGTTAGGGAGGGAATAAGTTTCTATGATTAGAAAGGTAGGAAAACTTAATGACTTAGCAACACATCACTTTCATTGGGATCCTAGGTGAGTAGAGTTAGTTGGTAGATTCCCCCCTTTCCCACCAACCCCAGCTGAAAGTGAACAATTAATTAAAACAGCAACCATGACTACATAGTCACAAAGAGAGTGATCTAGCAGCTACATTACTTATGAAAGTAATATATTCATGAAAGAGTAATGCAAATTTTAATTGCAAAAATGAAAACATATTAGAAATGTCTCATTAAAAGAGAAAAATGGTGGCTTCTTTTCACTTTTTGCTCAGTCTTCTTTCATAGACACATGAAGTACCCTGTGGTTGCATATTTCTCAACCTGCATGGTAATCTTCACCATTCAAAGTTGAAAGTTATAGAAACCTCAATTTCTATCAGTATTTTCTCAAAAGGCTAATAACTCTTGTGGAGAAAATAACACTTCAATAAACCATTTAATGAGAAGATGTAACATATTTATAAGTGATTTTAGAATTACATCTATGTTTGCTCGTTTGTCTTATATATTTCAAGTCATCTCTATCCCTATTTTAAACACATAGTCAATAAGGAAGTCAGTATCCTCTTTTCTGAGGTACTATCTCATGTTTCCAAATTCTTCAGGGCCGATTTAAAATTATTTTCTTTTATGTTCTGATAAAGAGATACACTTTAATTCAGTAATCACTTTTCATAGCAAGAGGCTGTGTAGTTAAATTCACGTCATTTAAAAATATACTTTAAGAAAGATTTTATGCTACAGAAATAGGTCAAAGAAATAGGGCATTTCATTGAGTAAAATGATCCTACAATCATCATATTAAATCATTTTCTACTTAGAAGATAATATTTTTGCAAGGCTTAATTGAGTGCATTTCAGTATTTCAACCATTCATTTTTCTATGCCTCGATGGAGATTTACCCAGAAATCATGTGGGCAAATGTTCAACGTATAGACTTAGAAGTATTTTAAACATTTATTTACTTTCTATGTATTGGAGCCTAAGTCCAAATTCTGACTAGTCAATTCTATGAAGAAATCTATCTGCATATTTGAAAGTGAAAATAATATTTATTTCATTATGATCGAATATTTGAATACAAACAATAAGGCAATTACATCTAATTAAAACATTATCAATATTGATTAACATTGTTCTTATGATTTATTTAAAATCTAGATATTTGTAAGTATTTTTGCCTCTGTTCATTAGTTTGTGTGATATATTTCAACTCATTTATATTCCCATTTTAAACTTATAGTCAATGAGGAAGTGAATGTCCTCTTTTCTGAGGTACTATTCATTTTACCCAGAAATCAGGTAGGCAAATGATCAACGTAAACACTTGAAGTATTTTAAAGTATTTTTATGTATTTGATATTTGACTATACTAAATTAATTTGGACAATGATTTAGTAATAATTCATGTTAGAAAATGTTATTCTCAGTCAGTGTTACACCAAATCTATGCCAGTTGCTTTAAATATTTCAGTGAAAGGCCTACTGTAAAAAACAGGAATAATCAATAATAAAGGAGTTAGAAAGCACAATCCTGCTTTTACCTTGTATGTGAGAACAAGCATGTAGGCTAAGGTTAATTTTGTTCTGGTAACTCTTGACACATGCAGGTAGAATGTTAATCAGAGAGGTCATTATAAGATGCCATATAACTAAAAGATGTTTTCCAAAAACATTTAAGGTGTGTACTACCGGATTTAAAAATAAAATTGCTATGATTAAATGATTTACCTCAATATACTCATTTGATATAGATGTTTTTAAGGAATAGTAATTTAGTATACAACAAAAGCTCTGTTTGCTAAATGACAGAATTTATGGACATTTAATGGGTTCTTACCAGAGCAATACACTGCATTTCAATGGTGCTTAGAGGTGGTCCAGGAGAGCTATGGATCTCAAGGTGATACCAGACTCTTAAATTGCTAAAATTATCGTCTGAAAACAAAATAAAACAAAATAAAAACTTAAGGAAAAAAAACAACAACACAGTGCTTCTTAATATAGACTTCAGAATCCTATACTTAACATATAAATTGAGAATCAAAAAAGACATCATTTTTAAACTCTTTTTAGTGAATTTGTTTGTCAAGAGAGCTGAGGGGAGAATAAGCAGTTATTCCCATCACAATTTGTAAGCAATAAGGGAATCCCCATCCTGCATGGCCATGAGACTATCTTGTCAAAACTTCTGGTCCTATGTCTGCCCCAGTAACTCATTAAGTTTTCCACTGAAACACATTTAAGAATGTTTTACTCTTAAGTCAAGAATTAATCTTCTAAAGAAACTTTACTCTAATTGCCCCAAAATTCATATATTTGTATACAGAATTGTCTAAAGAATGCATTAAAATTCTCAAAGGTACATTTTCATATCCCAAGAATTTAGACTGAGGGGAAAGTCAGGTACATGAGAATTCAGGTTTCTTTGGAGCATGAAAAAGGATGTTAGCAATCCAGCTCAAGGAAATCTAGAAAGGAGTTTGCACCAAGTAATGAGACAATGATGTTCACATCTGGTTCCTGATTGTTTTTAGAAAAAGCTGGCAATTCTGCCACTGCTGTTTTCCAAAGCCATGCCTTCCACCCCGAAACTGGAACCCTGCTCAACCAAAAAGTCTCTGCATAGTGGGGTTTTATACATGAATCAAATTCATTTTCTTCCTCCATTTTTCCCCTCATCCTTTTAGCTTCTCATTTTGATACTGTTTGTCTTGCAGTGTTGAGCTAACTCATGTTTTAGTTACAGTAAATCATATACATATTCACATTACTATTGTCATGATTCAAGAATTTCAAAAACTGTTAGGTTAGATTCTTTTACTTAGGTAAGTTAATAACCTCTTTGGGCCTCACTTTCCTCATCTATGAAGTAAGGGGCCCATACTAGTGGCATTCACAGTATTTCTGTTTTCTAAAAATCTTCTCCATAAATATATTATTTTTCATTGTACTGCATTGTGTTACATTTCTATAGCATTGTGCGGTGCAGAATGACATTGAATGACATATTGTGCTATATTGCATGATGGTATTTTACTACACTGTGCTGGTCTGCACCATCTTTATTGTACTACATTTTGTTATATTCCATCCCATTTTAATGCTTTATTTATTAAAAACAAAAAACACTTATAATTAGTGGATTTGAGCTGGGCCTGGTGGCACATGCCTGTGGTCTCAGTGGCTAGGAAGGCTGAGGCAGGAGGATTCCAAGTTTGAAGCCAGCCTCAGCAAATTAGCAAGGCCCTAAGTGACTTAGCAAGATTTTGTCTTAAAAAAGAAAAAGAAAAAAAAAAGGCTAGGGATGAGGCTTAGTGGTTGAGAGCCTCTGGGTTCATTGTCCAGTACAAAAAGAAAAAAGAAAAAAAAAAGTGTATCTGAGAGACATTCAGAGCAATGAACTAAAGGGAGTAGTAGAAGAGATCTAGGTAAGTTCTGATTCCAAATACCTGTGAGAAGTTAAGGGTAAACTTACTTTCATGTTCTGAATTGACTCCTGTGCTTATTTATTTTGCAGATATCAATTTATTTCCTTATAACCATCAATGTTCAGAGAATAAGGTTACCACATTTATACTGATGTGAGATTATGAAGGAAACTTCTGCTCACCTTTATATTAACTGTTCCTTCAATTTCAGAAAGGTACTTTTGTGACATTTAAATGTAACTCCCCTCACCCTTAAAAAAATCTCAAAGTTTTAAAAACAAAAACTGTTTCCTCTTTTATGTAGCTCACAATCATTTTATCTGGGTCTTTCTAATGCTTTAACTCACACTGAACTCACAGAGAAGAGAAACAGTATCTCTGAGCAAGGAGATTATTTTGTGGCTCTCTGTAAATACAACGAACAGCAGATTTACTTGAGATCAGAATACCAGGGTTCAAACCCCAATCTCAACTTAACCACCATTATCTGATGGTCTTTTTGGCAAACAATCTCAAAAATCTGTCCATCTGTGGAATGGGAATTAAATTAGCCAAGGCTATCCAGGAGAACAGAACCAAAAAGATAGGGGTATGTGTGTTTGAGAGATGAGAGGGACTGGGGAAGTTGTGGGAGGGAAATTCTATTTCTCTGAAGAACACTGGCTAATACAAATTCATTTAGTAAAAATGTCTTCTTTGGTATACTTCTTTGTCTCCTCAACTTGGCTTTTGGTGAACAGCTCTTTCTAATAACCTCTTAAGTCAGTGCTACTCACCAAAGAACAACTCATTCTCCAGGAAACGTGCCCTGATGATTCCAATTATCCATTACCACATTTTCCTTTGGACTTTTCTTAAAAGCATGATGTTTAACAATGTTCTAACAAAGCTTAATAATATAGGAAGGTAAAACAATAACATTTCATTTCTTTGGCATGAGAATAATTGCCATGAACTTCTATTAAAATAAAAGCATATCACATTGTTAAAGTAACACCCTCATTAATATTTTATCACCAACTTTCTTCACTTTCTTAAAATACTGTTTTAGTTGTCAATGGACCTTTATTTTATTTATTTATTTATTTATTTATTTATTTATTTATTTATTTATTTATTTATTTTTATCATATGATTTTAATAAAAAGTCACCAAACCAAATTGACAAGCTTTCAGTATCTGGCTGGATCACACACAGTCTTTAGGCAGTTATTTGGAGTATTCCATCTGGATTCAATCTCCAGCACCCAAAGCAAGTAAAAGTGTAAACGAAAAAATGAGTAAAATGAGGTCAAGTATGGACAGACCAAGAATATCTTTACTTGTGTATCCATTTTGGCCCGCAGAGGGAACCTCTGGGATTAGAAGGCAGAGTAGACTTCATAGTCCTATTATTAAAACTTTAAAAAAAAATCTGTAATACCTATAGGCTAAACACTATGGAAATCAGTATCCTCCAGTGCTAGGTTATTAAAGATGTAATTGTTTCCTTTTTTGTTTGTTTGTTTGTATACAGAGTATATTCATAACATTTAAGTCTTCAATCATGCATTTAGATTAATGATATCCATCTTATTCAACCACTTTTTCTTTCTTATCTCCCCCCTTCGTCCCTTGCTCCCTCCCTTCCCCTCCCTTACCTTAGACCATTATAGTGTTCCTCTAATCCTCCTATGAACCCCAACCCAACAATACTGTGAACCAGCATCCTTATATCAGAGGAAATATTCGGTATTTCGATTTTTGAGATTGACTGATTTCACTTAGCATTATATTCTCCAACTTCATCCATTTACCAGCGAATGCCATTATTTTATTCTCTTTTACTGCTGAGTAAAATTCCATTGAGAATATATACCACATTTTCGTTATCCACTTATCTACTGAGGGACATCTAGGTTGGTTCCACAATCTATCTATTGTGAATTGTGCTGCTATAAACATTGAAGTGGCTGTGTCACTGTAATATGCTGTTTTTAAGTCCTTTGGGAATAGACCCAAAAGTGGGATGGCTGGGTCATAGGGTGGTTCCATTCCCATTTTCCCAAGAAATCTCCATACTGCCTTCCATAACGGTTGTACCATTTTGCAGTCCCACCAGCAATGTATGAGTGTGCCTTTTTCCCCACATCCTCTCCAACATTTATTGCTGTTTGTGTTCTTGATAGCTGCCATTCTGACTGGAGTGAAATGAAATCTTATAGTAGTTTTTTGATTTGCATTTCTCTAATTGCCAGTGATGTTGAGCATTTTTTCATGTATTTGTTGATTAATTGTGTATCTTCTTCTGAGAAGTGTCTTTTCAATTCCTTAGCCCATTTGTTGATTGGGTTATTTGTTTTTCTGGTGTCAAGTTTTTTGAGTTCTTTATATATTCTAGAAGTAATTTCTAATTATCTCCTGTATATCTGATGTGTTGTGATATTTCCTTTTTCATCACTGATATTAGTAATTTGAGTTTTTTCTCTTCTTCTTTTTGTTAGCATCGCTAGGGGTCTATCAATTTTATTTATTTTTTCAATGAACCAACTTTTGGTTTTGTCAATTCTTTGAATTGCTTCTTTAGTCTCAATTTCATTAATTTCAGCTCTGCTTTTAATTATTTCCTGTCTTCTGCTGCTCTTAGTGTTTATCTGTTCCCCTTTTTCTATTGCTTTGAGGTGTGATGTTAAGTCATTTATTTGTTTATTTTTTTTTCTTTTAAGGAAGGAATTCATGCTTTGATTACCACTACCAGGGAGAGAAGGAGACAAGCTGTCTGCAGCGGCTAGAGCCGCAAGGCTTCTGCAGAACCGCCTGGGTGGTGCACAGGCCATGCAAAACAAAGTTAGTGTGGGGAGACCGCGCTGCGACTGCAACCCCAGCCACACTCAGGGCACACCAGCGTGAAGCCAGGGATAACAGCCGGCAGAATTGGTGCTGGGGGACCACAGGAGACCGTGGGTCGACAACACCAGTTTGAATCTACACTTGGCCGGAAGCGACCCTCAGAAGTAGGGCCCGGGGAGAGAGTGGCGCAGAGACCGGCGAACAGCAAGCAGGGGCAGAATCAGAGCGGTCCACAGTCCGAAGCAGCGCTGTCTGCGCCGCAGTTACAGTTGCGGCTTCCCGATAGCACCTCGGCAGAAGACATCCACCCAACAGCTTTGAAATAGATCTGCGAGGACATGGGAGTCTGCAGAGCTGCTGTTGACTGGGAAGAGAGCACCACCATCTTTGAAAGGTGTAGTGGCTGACCCAGACAAAGGGGAGGAGACGGAGAGTGACAGCTGCAGCCATCCAGGGGCCCTCCAGCTCTCTGAAGACAATGCACACCTGGGTGAGGCTCGGGTGGCCAGCAGGGGAGGGCGTGTCTGAGGCCAGCACAGTGGCCACAAGAAGCTGCAACTGTGGGTGGGCGTGGGGAGGGGGTGCCTTCTGGAGGGTCCCCTTCCCGGTGCCATTCATCTGATGACACACAAACCCCCTGGGCCACTCCTCCACTGAGCCATTCAGCCACTGGCCTAAGGTGCAGCCTTGATTCCACTAACAGGATTGCAGACTGTCTAGACGTGATCCGATAACAATTGGCTTGAACTGGAAAGGAAAAAAGAGGGGGGCTTCCCAGGGCCCGTTTTGTTTGAGACTTGGGGTTCGACTTTTTGTTTGTTTGTTTGTTGGATTGCTTGTTTTGTTGGATTTCGGGGAGGTTTTTTGTTTCTTTATTTGTTTATTTTTCTTTTTCTTTTTTTGGCTTTGTTTTGTTTTGCTTTTTTTTTTTTTTTTTCTTCTGCATTGATTGTCAGTGTGTTTGCTTCCGCTCCTTTTTTCTTTCCTTCTTTTCTTCCTTCTCACTCTTGCATCTTTTCTTCCTCCTTCATCTTTCATGTTTACACCCTGCCATTGCATACTGAACAGAGGCAAAAACAAGTTATACGCAGAACTTGGGATTTCTAGAACCGGCACAATTGAACTGGGTAGCAAAGCGGTGTTATATATAGTTTACTCTCTATTTTCTTGATTCTCTCTCTCCTCTCTCTTACACCAATTCCTACTCTTTTATCATTTTTTTTTCTTTTCCATCTTACTTTATATATAAATTGGTCTTTCCACCTAATTGTCTACTCCATTCTCTTTCTTCCCTCGTCTACTGATACTAAACCACTTCCACTAAACCACTTCAATAGAAATCTCTTTTCATACTTTCCAAGAAAGAACAATTCAAGACACTTCCTTCTTCCTAAACATAACACCTCTGTATCCAATACTTGAAGCTATAAAACCCCATCAGAAGCATACAGAGTAAATTGGAAATAATATCTGGGTTAACCAAATCTGTACATTGTGATCAAACTTGGATTTTCTGAATAGAAAGTGTTAGGTTTTAAAGTGTAAAGGAATTATAAGGCGATCTGATAGCATTATACTACAGGAACAACATAAGGCTTTAAGGTAAAATCGAAATAGTCATGGTCCCACATTGCAGGAAGAATAGACACACAAGCAACATGAAAAAACAAGGGAAGAAAATGACACAAACAAATCAAGATACCTCATCAGTAGATGTCATGGCAAGCACAGTTGTTCAAATCCCAGAGATGGAATTTAGAAATTACATATGCCAAATGTTTAGGGAACTTAAGAATGAACTCAAAAATGAGATGAGGGAGCAAGTACAGGAGGCAAAAGATCATTTTCACAAAGAACTCCAAAAACAAATACAGGAAGTAAAAGATTACTTCAATAGGGAAATAGAGGCTCTAAAGAGAAACCAAATAAAAATTCCAGAAATGAAAGTAGCAATAAACCAAAATAAAAGTTCAATTGAAAGCATCTCCAACAGAGAAGACCACTTGGAAGAAAGAACCTCAGACAATGAAGACAAAATATATATCCTAGAGAAGAATTTAGACTATACAGCAAAACTTGTTAGAAATCAAGAACATAACATCCAAGAATTATGGGACAGCATAAAAAGACCAAACTTAAGAGTGATTGGCGTAGAGGAAGGGGCAGAGTTTCAAGCCAAAGGAATGAGTAATTTATTTAATGAAATAATTACAGAAAATTTTCCAAACTTGATGAATGAATGGGAAAACCAAGTTCAAGAGGCATACCGAACACCACAAAAACAAAATCTCAACAGATCCACACCAAGACACATTATAATGAAAATGCCTAATATACTGAGCAAGGAGAGAATACTAAAAGCCAGAAGAGAAAGGAAGCAGATTACATATAGGGGGAAACCAATCAGACTATGTTCAGATTTTTCAACCCAGACCTTAAAAGCAAGAAGATCCTGGAATAGCATATTTCAAGCTCTGAAAGAAAAGGGATGTCAACCAAGAATCTTATATCCAGCAAAATTGAGCTTTAAGGAAGTAATTCAGTGCAATGAATTTTCCTCTTATTACTGCCTTTATAGTGTCCCAGAGATTTCTATATGATGTATCTGTGTTCTCATTTACCTCTAGGAATTTTTTAATCTCCTCCTTGATGTCTTCTTCAACCCCTTGTTCATTCAGTAGCATGTTGTTTAGCTTCTAGCTGTTGGAGTTGTTTTTTTTTTATTTCTTGTTTTATCATTGATTTCCAATTTCATCCCATTATGGTCTGATAGAATACAAGGTAGTATTTCTATTTTTTTTTATATTTGCTGAGCATTGCCTTGTGACATAATATATGGTCGATTTTGGAGAAGGAGCCATGTGCTGCTGAGAAGAAAGTGTATTCGCTAACTGAGGGATGAAATATTCTATATATGTCCGTTAGGTCTAAGATATTAATTGTTTTAACAAGGCCTAATGTTTCTTTATTTAGCTTTTCTTTGGATGATCTATCCATTGGTGAGAGAGGTGTGTTGAAGTCCCCTAGAATAACTGTGTTGTGGTCTATTTTACTCTTGAACTTGAGAAGGGTTTGTTTGATGAATGTAGGTGCTCTATTATTTGGGGCATATAGATTTATAATTGTTATATCTTGTTGATGAATGGTTCCCTTAAGTAGTAAGAAATATCCATCTTTGTCCCTTTTGATTAGCTTTGGCTTGAAGTCTACCTTATTTGATATGAGACCGGAAACACCTGCTTGCTTCTGCAGCCCATATGAGTGATAAGACTTTTCCTAACTATTCACCTTCAATCACTTGATATCTTTTTCTATGAGGTGTGTTTCTTGGAGACAGCAATTTGTAGGGTCATTTTTTTTAATCCAATCTGACAATCTTTTTCTTTTGAATGGTGAGTTTAGGCCATTACATTCAGGGTTATTATTACGATGTGATTCTTATTTCCATCCATTTTTAATTGTATTATGGTATTTAGCTTGATTTGGATTCTCCTCTGGTTGGTAATTCCTTTAGTTTACTATCTCCCATTGTTCGTTTTCATTGTTGTTTTTCTCTTCTTCTTCATGGAAAATTTTGCCCAAGATGTTCAGAAGTGCTGGCTTTCAAGTTGTGAAATATTTTAACTTTTGTTTGTCATGGAAGGTTTTTATTTCATCTTCGAATCTAAAGCTCAATTTTACTGGATATAAGATTCTTGGTTGATATCCCTTTTCTTTCAGAGCTTGAAATATGCTATTCCAGGATCTTCTTGATTTTAAGGTCTGGGTTGAAAGTCTGAACATAGTCTGATTGGTTTCCCCCTATATGTAATCTGCTTCCTTTCTCTTGTGGCTTTTAATATTCTCTCCTTGCCTACTATATTAGGCAATTTCATTATAATGTGCCTTGGTGTGGATTTGTTGTCGTTTTGTAAGTTTGGTGTTTCGTAAGCCTCTTAAACTTGGTTTTGCCATTCATTCCTCATGTTTGGAAAATTTTCTGCTATTATTTCATTGAATAAATTACTCATTCCTTTGGTGTGAAACTTTGCACCTTCTTCAACACGAATCACTCTTTAGTTTTGTCTTTTTATGCTGTCCCATAATTATTGAATGGTCTGATCTTGTATTCTTACTACTTTTGCTGTGTCATCTAGATTTTTCTTCAGGATATATATTTTGTCTTCATTATCTGAGGTCCTTTCTTCCAGGTGATCTAATCTGTTGGTGATGCTTTCAATTGAGCATTTAGTTTGGTTTATTTCTTCTTTCATTTCCAGAATTTCTGTTTTTTTTTTTTTTTTCTTTAGAATCTCTATCTCCCTATTGAAGTAATCTTTTGCTTCTTGTATTTGTTTTTTGGAGTTCTTTGTGAAAATGTTCTTTTACCACCTGTATTTGCTCTCTCATCTCATTTTTGAGTTCATTCTTAAGATCCATAAACATTTGGGATATGTAATTTCTAAATTCCGTCTCTGGCATTTGACCAACTGTGTTTGCCATGGAATCTACTGAGGGGGTATATTGATTTGTTTCAGTCACTTTCTTCCCTTGTTTCTTCATAATGCTTGTGTGTCTACTCTTCTAGCACTGTGGGACCTTGCCTATTTCAATTTCACCTTATAGCCTTATGTTGCTCCTGTGGTACAATGCTGTCAGATCCCCTTATAAATACTTTACACTTTAAGATCTAACACTTTCTTTACAGCAAATCCCAGTTTGATCACAATGTACAGATTTAGTTAACTCAGGTATTGTTTCCAATTTACTCTGTATTCTTGAGTTGGGGTTTACAGTTTCAGTATTGAACACAGAGATGATATGTTTAGAAAGAAGGAAGTGAGGTTATTGAAATGTTCTTTCTTAGGAAGTATGAAAATAGAATTCTATGGAAGTGGTTTAATATCAGCAGACGGGAGAGTAAAGAAAATGGAGTGAGTGATTTAGAGGGAAGACCGATTTATATATAAACCAAACTTATTTAGCCTTTGAGAGAAGAAATATGGAAAAGAAAAAAAGAAGGAACAATAAAAGATAACAAAGAAGTAAGAATTTGTGTAACAGAGAGGAGAAAGTGAGTCAAGAAAATAGAGAGTAAACTATATACAACACTGCTTTGCTGTCTATATTTCAATTGCCCCAGATCTAGAAGTCCCAATTTCTGCGTATAACTTGTTTTTGCCTCTGATGAGTATGCAATGACAGGGTGTAAATAGAGAAGATGAGGGCAGAAGAGACTAAAGTGAGAAGGGAAGAAAAGAAAGAGGTACACAACCAAAAAAATAAGCACACTATCAAACAGAACAAAAACAAAACAAAACAAACAAACAAACAAAAAAAAAAAAAAACAGGGTCGAACCCAGGAACAAGTCTCAAATAAACAGGACCCTGGGAAGCCCTTATTTTTTCCCTTCCAGTTTAAGCCAGTTGTCCCAGATCACAACCAGACAGTCACAGAGCACAAATTAGTGGTGTCTAGTCTGCACTTTGGCCAGCAGCAGATTGGCACAGAGGAAGAGATGCCCACCCCCAGTTATAGCTCTCGTGGTTGCTGCACTGGCCTCAGACAGGCCTTCCCTGCTGGTTGCCCGTGTGCGTCTCACCCAGGTGTGTGTTATTCTCCAGGCCCTGGAACGATCCTTGGATGTGAAGGAGCCCTAATTCGGAAGGGCTATTGCAGCTAGCTGGAAGCCATAAGTTCCACCTGATATGTATGTGACGCACCTGTAGGCACCCGCAAAGCTGAAGGTATATAACCAGGTGAAAGCGGTCCAAGTTAGGAGAACGGAGAATTCAGTCAGTCGGGCAGTCACTCGGTCGGTCAGAAGAATCAGAGCGGCCAGAACGTAGGCAGAGCGGTTACAGAAGAGAAACCAGATAGAAGACAGAAGAGAAACCAGATAGAAGAAGTAATGACTGGTCAGAGTTAGGCCGAGGCTCCTGAGGAAGACAGAAGACAGAAGAAAGAAGAAGGAAGAAAGAAGAGAGAAGAAAGAAGCTCTAATCTTTCTCTAAGCTAAGCTCTATCTTTCTTTCTCTCTAAGACTCTAAGCTAAGAAGCTCTATCTTTCTTTCTCTCTAAGACTCTAAGCTAAGAAGACAAGAAGAAAAGCTCTTTAATCTTTCTCTCTAAAAATCTTTCTTTCCCTCTCTAAGCTCTCTCTAAGACAGAAGAAAGAAGAAGGAAGAAAGAAGAGAGAAGAAAGAAGCTCTAATCTTTCTCTAAGCTAAGCTCTATCTTTCTTTCTCTCTAAGACTCTAAGCTAAGAAGAAGCTCTATCTTTCTTTCTCTCTAAGACTCTAAGCTAAGAAGAGAAGAAGAAAAGCTCGCTTTAATCTTTCTCTCTAAAAATCTTTCTTTCCCTCTCTAAGCTCTCTCTAAGAAAGTAGAAGTAAAAGTAGTAAAAGCTTTACTCTGCCTCCGAGAGATTTCCTCCCGGGTTACGGTACCAGGTAGCTTACATGGATGCCTGTAGCTGTTTTTCTTCCTTGTTTCTTTGTCGGCTTTCCTCCAAAATAGCGGCGCTTTCCCCAGCCTCAACAGTAGTACCCCAGACCTGTGTGTCACTCCGAGGTGTGTAGGTCCCATTAGGCAATTTACGCGAAAGAAGTCTATGAGGCCTTTACTCGTGTCTGGCTTTCCCTTTATTATGCACTGTTCAAAGCCGTGGTCCGTACTTCCCTACTGCAATGTTACCACGGCAGCTGTGCTACTAATGCTGGTTTGGTTTGTGGGCCGCTCACACTGGACTCCATGTGTCGGTGGTCTGGAGTTCATTGTATTTCACCATCTAGATGTCCACCGATGTCTTAGCTCCCTCCCAGTTGCAGGAGTATTGCTAGGAACGTGTTCAAACTTACCGCTAATTCTCCTTTAGCGACAGTCTCTCGAGAGCACTTCTCTGCTGTCCTCCATCTTTCCCTGTGTCTATTTTATTTATTGATACATGGTGCTGAGATTCAAACCCAGTGCCTCCACATGCTAGGGGAGCATTCTGCCACTGAGCCACAACCCCAGTCCTGCACTTTTGTTTTAATAACAGAAAAAATATGCAATGCTTTTCAGTTATGGTAGGCAGCTTCAAGCTGAAGTATTGTAATCTATTGATATTAATAGCAGTAAAAATCCATAAAGTAGGCTATATAAAGTTAATCCTGAACTAATACAATAAAATTCTTACAGACATATACAACACAAATTTGGATTTGTGTATGCATGCAAAGTATATATTTCATTTAAAAGTGAATGATGATGAAGGTTTGTGCAGACTAATCATGATACTCTCATCATAATTAATTTACCTGAGTGTTCCTCATGAAAAATGGGAGATAGTTCTGATGGTGTTTTTTGAATGGAGAGTTCTTGATCTGTATCTGGCTCTTCCTGAGACACAACATCATTTCTGCATTTAACAGAAAATGAAATTATACCTATAATAAAAGATGCAAGATGTCAGATTAACTAGGAAATAGTTTTCAAAACCAACAGGTTAGTCCCAAGTATTAAAGTAACTTTAGCTTGAAACATAAATATAAAGCCAAACATAAATTCTAGATGTTGGTATCAGAATTAAACCTCACAGAGGTATAGAACAATTTAATGGAAAGTTCAAGAAAATATTTTCAAAATCTCCATTAAAATGATAATTTTTCAACAGCTTTTCTGCAAAATTAAGAAAAAGAGGTAAATAATAGAACTGTGTTAGCTTTCAGAAAACTTATTGATTTTGAGTTACTCTTTAGACATATTTACTTCTTAAGAAATGTATAATGCTCTATTTATTGTCTCATTTAAAATGATTAATTTTATTTTATATATAATATCCCAGACACAAATTTTCATATAAACATTTATTTAATATGTAAAATATTAAATATTGTGTGATAAAGGTTGTTAGTGTCAAAAATTGTCACTATCTGGAATTTTTGTTAAATTAAAATTTATAAGATTGGTATTAATTTTTTAAACTGGGGTTAATATACTTACAGAAATAATTCAGAAATTGACCTTGATCTTTCAGTATGAACTTGACATAAACAAGGCTTTGTACACAAACCATGTGTTCCTAGCCATGAATCATAATCAAACAGCTTAGATCAATGTCTACCAATATTGTGTAATTGAATTATGGTAGTCTCCATAATTTATTAGTTATAAAGACAATTAGAACTGAAATTAAAAATCCAAATTTTCTTAGTTTTAATTTGAAAAGGAGACATTCTCTTTTCTTACTCATTTCAGTCCATTATAAACTCAGCATATTTTTCCTTCCTCCAATTCATTACTCAAAGTTTATTACACTTATATTTTCTTTTAACAAATAGAAATTGGGCAATCATTGGTAAAGACAATTCTAGAGCCTTGTATGATTATCAAAAGACCATATTTTATAGAATAGAATGAGAAATTAAGTTTAGTATTTATCTCAACAAATAGAAATAAGAGAACTATGTAAGCAATTATGGATCGATTCTGTAGTTTAAGTTTTAATTGAAATGACATTTTTAAACAATGCCTAGTAGAATTATGCAACTAATTTACAATTTTTTTTCCAATGTAAAATCTTTTTCTTGGAAATGTCATTTTAAATTTAATTTTACTTCTAAACAATTACCCTTTTACGTTTCACCTTATTTTTAGTTATTAATTAGACGTTTTGGAACAAATAAGCAGTTGCGTTATTATGTACTTATTACAAAGCATAGTATTAGGCTTAACAACTAATTGTCAGCAATGAAACTTTGAACCAAATGCAGTAAATAATAATTTTGCACAGAATATGAGTTTCTAAAACATGATAACTTTTTTAACAATATGTCTACATGTGATTACTCTGTTCCCTATATTGAAGTCTTCAGGCTAAGGTCAACTGATACAAAAAGGAACAAACATGAATTAAATACCTGATTCTTACTGTTTGAATTTGTCAGAGTGATAGGAAAATTAGTAGCCTGCTTTGGAAAAGATATAAACATAATAAATAATGGTAGTGTGTCAAAACAACTCTACATTAAGATATAGCATTTTTTACTTAATAGAAATGTTCAGTTTGTCTAAAGAGAGTATGAGAATAAAATATAATAGAAATTATAGCCATTAAAGTTTCCAAAGCACAATCTTTTTTTTTCCCCTTTGCAAAACCTGCTATGTACTTGATTAAAAAAAAAAAAAAAAAAAACCTGTTTCTTTCAACAACCAGTCAGACAAACATTTCGTAGAATATACGTTTGTTGTTATTTTTTAAATTGGGGATGGCTTTTCTGCAATTTCATATAGTTTGTGAAAAAGCCATTTTCTATGGCAATGTTTAATCTGGCAAGGACCTTGCTGTCTTTGCACTTAAATCCCCTCACAGCTACCCTGCCCTCTAGCCTCACTTCATGCCTCACCACTTCCTATTTTTTTAAAATATTTAGTTTTCAGTTGTAGATGGACACAATAACTTTATTTATTTTTATGTGGTACTGAGGATCGAACCCAGGCCCTCGCATGTGCTAGGCTGAGCCACAAACCCAGCCCTACCGCTCCCTATTTTTATGGAGAAAGGCTCTGGAGGAACATTTCTGTATGACTGAGATTTCATCAATTTGAACATTTCTCAGAGCTTATTAGTTCAATTACAAAGTTTTTTTTCTCTCTCATATGTGTTTGTTCTGTGCACATATCACACATGATCAAATGAACTTAAATAATTGTTGTTTCTCTAATCTCATACTATCCAATATAATCTGAGTAGGAAGGCTAAGATGGCCTGAGGAATCTTTGCCAAACCTCCTCTTCCATTTTTTTTTTTCTTTTTGAGAGGGATCTTCTTAAGTTACCCTAAGCTAAACTCAAATTCCTGTGTTCAAGTGATACTCCTGTCTCAGTTCTAAGTAGCTGGCACTATAGGTATGTATCACTGTGCCTAGATCTCCTTTTATTTTCTTTTCTCTTTATTTTAAGCTTATTTTAAACTTGTTTTCTTCATTAGAGGACCAAAAAAAAAGTCAAGTTGAGAAAAACAAAATTAGGGATGATAAACAGAGCCAGATAGCTATTAAAACTCTAATTCTTCCTGATCTATACAATAAAAAAAGATACACTGCTTTTAAACAAAAATTAAAATTTGTCTTTGATAGACACTGTGAAGAAAATTAAAAGGAAAGCAACATAATGGAACAAAATTTTTGAAAACATGTCTCTGATAAAAAAATAAAAACCATGCATCCAAACCATACACGTACATACAAGCATATTTGTTTTATTGTGTTTTGCTTTATTGTGCTTTGCAGATATTGCATTTGTGACAAATTGAAGGTTTGTGGCAACCTTGCTTGGAGCAAGTCAACCAGAGCCATTTTTTCCACACAGTGCAGATGATTGCTAGCATTTTTCCATAAAGTATTTTTTAATTAAGGTATGTACATTGCTTTTTAGACATAATGTTATTGTACAATAGACTACAGTATAATGTAAACTTGTATATGCACTGAGAAAGCAAAAAAATTCATGTGACTTGCTTTATTGCAATATGTGCTTTAGTGTGGTGATCTAGAACTGAACCTGCAATGTATCAATATATCTAAGGTATTTTAAAACTCTAGAAATTTATCTAGGCACAGTGGCACACACCTGTAATACCAGCACTTGGGAGGCTGAGGCAGGAGGATTGCGAGTTCAAAGCCAGCCTCAGCAGTGGTGAGGCACTTAGCAACTCACTGAGACCCTGTCTCTAATAAAATACAAAAAAGGGCTGGGGATGTGGTCCAGTGGTCCAGTGCCCCTGAGTTCAATCCCCAGTAAAAAAAAAAAAAAAAAAAGACAGCCTCAGCAACTAATTGTGATCATGTCTCAAAATTTAAAAAACAAAAAGGGGACTGGGGATGTGGCTCAGTGGTAAAGCATCCCTGGGTTCAATAGCCAGTACCAAATACAAATAACAAACAAAAAATCTTTGAAAATTTAATAAGAAAATAAACAACCCAATAGAGGAGGAAGGCAAAAGGGAAAGGATTTGAAAAGACATTCAGTAAAGAAAATATGTGGTGACAGATAAGGACACGAAAAAATGTTCAACGTCATTATTTATTAAAGAAATGCAAAATAAGAGCACAGTGTAACAACATTCTACACAAATTAAAAGGGCTAAAATTAAAATAACTAACCCTCCTAAGTGTGCTCATGGTTGTAAAGGAACTGAAACACTAACATACTGCTGGTGGGGATGGAAAAAGAAGCAACCTCTTTGGCAAACTGGCAGTTCCTTTACACATTATACACTTAGTTACCAGGTGATCTGGCCATTTCCTTCATAAGTGATATATGTCAAAGGAATGAAAGCATATGTCCATACAAAGACTTACACATGAATATGCAGAGCAGCTTATTTTATTTTTATTTATTGATTTGTGTGTGTGTGTGTGTGTGTGTGTGTATGTGTGGTGCTGGGAATGGAATCTAGGGCCTTGCACATGCTAGTAAAGAGCTCCACCCCTGAGTTATATCCCCAACTCACAGCTTTATTTTTTAATTAAAAACAAAATGGGAAAAACTCACAAATGTTCATCAACAAACAAATGTTGCTATATCTTCCATAGAATACTGTTCAACATTAAAAGGAATAAACTATTGCTATACCATGTCAATGGATCTCAGAATAATTACTTTGTACAAATATAGCAGCCACAAAGAGTCCACACTTTATGATTCATTTATATGTAATGTTATAAAATACGTATAAAATGATAGGTAACATAATTGGTTGATTATAGTTAGGGTACCTTGAAATATGAGGGATTAGGTGGAACAAAGGATCAAAAATGAGCACAAGGAAAGTTTTTAGAGTGACAGATTAATCATCTCAATTGTGTCAAAGGCTTCATATATGTATGTTAATTTTTTTCAAAATGTGTACTTTAAGTAAGTGTGATTTATTGTCAGTTCTACAACAATAAACCTGTTAAAATTATCCTGCCAGTTTCAGAGATTATACCTTCCACTCCCTGGCAAGTACTGCTCATAAGTAAAACAACAGAAATTGTGAGTCATCTCAAATCAGAAGTACAAATAAGATGCTCAAGTGAGCTAGTCCAAAATAAAGAAAAGAAAAAGGAGAGGGATTCTATCAAAACAGAAGAAAGATCATTGTAATAGCACAAGGGGACTGGAGGGGAGGAAGGAGCGACAGGATAAGGGAAGAACAGTGGAATGAATCTGACCTAACTTTCCTATGTACACATATGACTATACCACAGTGAATCTCACCATCATGTACATCCACAGAATGCTAATTAAAATCAACCAATAAATAAGTAACTATCAGAATGATCAATAGAGGGAAGGGAATGGGGAAGAGAGGAGGGAAGGGAGGGGAAAATACTGGAGACTGAATTAGAGCAAATTATATTCCATGCTTTTATAATTATGTCAAAATTAATCCTAATGTTATATATAACTAAAAAGAACCAATTGAAAAAAGACATGCAAGTGGAGTTCACAGTCACTTATGGGAGATCTTCCCAGCAATAGGCATTGTCATGTGTGTAAGAGCCCTAATAAGGAGATAGCTAAGATGGCGGCTAGCTGAGAGCCATAAGAAGTGTTTAAGTATTTTCACCTGATATTCATGCATTTATCTAAGAATCTTTCTATGCCCGTGAACACTATGTGACACACCTGTAAGTTTGAGCTGTTAACGTGTATACTTGTTAAGGCAAAAAGTATTTAACCAGGTGAGGTTGGCTAGAGGGGGTGGTTGGAGTTGTAGAGGTTGTTGGAGCTGGAGAGAGAGAAGTTAGAAGAAGGAAGAATAAAGAACCTAATCATTTCCAGTCTGCCTCCGAATTCTTTCCCGCAGTATAGTTGCTGCAGGCGGCAATTGCTGCAGGTGGTAACACATGTGCAAGACAATTAATGAAGTATGATCAATGATGCCACCATATGTAGCTACCCAGAAAAACTTTAATCTATGAATGTATCATATCTCCCTCCTTCCCTTTCTCCCTTTCCAAACTTATTTTATAAATTATTTCTAGATAAGTCAGAAAGGAATTTTAGCATGACAAGTCATCTTTAAAATTTTTATCCCTGCAATAACAAACAAGGGTGATCAAACAAGGTGATCATAAAATTGCAAAAGTGGTCAAAGACAAAGGTTTGCCAGTATTTGTAAACCATTTTGAGGAATTTTCATGTTCAAACGTATTTAAAAGCTACTGTCAGGTGTCTCTCTCCCTCTGGAGACAGCCTGCATTCACCCTTGAATGAGTATTTTTTTGTTTTACCCCAAAGGCATCTCTCTCTTGAGACTGCCATCATTCTCTCTTGAAAATGCATCTACTCTCTGAAATAAATCTGTCTATGCCTTTGGGGGAAAAAAAGCTATTATCTTTAAAACATATTAAATATTTCAGAATTTCTAAGTGATATTCTAATTATGCTAATTTCAGTAATTTTTGGTTAATTACTCACATATTAGGAAAATATCTTTGAAGGGTGTTTTAAAAAGTTTCTTAAAATATTTTCTAGAAACAGTATAAATAAATATTTTACAATAAACCCCTGTATCTGAAATTCTTACATCTTCTCTAAGAAAAACCAGTGACCTACTAGACCACATTTCACTTGACTATAAATAACTCCATAAAACCTACAAAAATTCTTTTGATTAGCCAAGAAAACACACACACACACACACATACACACACACAGAGTGAGATCCAAAGAGTGAAAATGCACATGTATTAGAGAAAAACTTAATATTTTTAATAAAAATGCTAAGTGGGTCTAAGTAGTTCAACATTCAAATATAAAGACTTTAATTAGAATATCCTCGGTGAATTCATAAGCTACTAGATCCTTTTTCCTAAAACAACTTGAATTTATCCTCAATAGAGCATCTACCGCCTGCCTTGCGCCTGCCTTGCACTCCCAGGGAGAACTGTCTCCAATACATAATTGAGAATTACAAGTGAGTGCTGTGTCAATTTAACATGAGCCTCATGGTAAACACTGGAGTTGCAGGAGTGTATTTCCTTCATCCTGACAAAGTATATACCCTTGACAAATTTATGCTGTAGTTCAAGGTCTAAATCTTCCTTGATGGTGGTTCTTATATTTCATTACACTCCTATTTTTGCATTACTGACCATGCTTTTTAATATTTTAGAAACAATTTCTGTCATTCAATTACATTTATTACTTCTGTCATTCAATATTGACTATACACCTGCTGCTATGTGCCTGGTGTTGGCCTAGAGGCCAATTCTGGCCTGGTTGTGTAAAGGCAGAGAAAGTTGTATGAGACATCACTAAATGATCTATTAATGTGAATGAATTTAACTCCAGCCAATCATTTAGATTGGAGTTAGTGCTTATCTTGATTTGAGGTATGTGGGTTTGGAAGAAAATGTCTAGTGCTCAAAACCCTTTGAGAGGATTATCATACAGGTGGCTAAAATCATCATGAAACATAGCTCAAGCTGTTTGGAAAAGCAGAGAAGATAAAAGCACAAAGGAGAATCCAAAGATCCATGAGAGGATCCAAGCAAAACTAATCTATTCTCTCTGCAGTGCCCCAAGGCCCTGTTTTTATAAAACATTCCTTTCATCTAAAAGAGCATGAAAAATTTTCTTGCAACCAACACTTATTTTCACAGACCAGTGGCAATTGACTTAGTTTGTATGCTTCTACAGCTATTGCAGTCCATGCTGGTAATGGGAATAAGCCAACAAGATCCCAACTCAGTTTTGGCCAGGTGTTCTAATAGTACTCTTCCTGGATTTTTCATTGCAAAAAGTAAAGATGGAGTAGGGACCAAAGCTCCAAATTCCCATATTCCCATATCGTCTTAGGAAGTTTTCAAAACAGGAATACATAGTCATCTGGCATTTTAGCCATTTGCCTGCCAAATTAGAAAGGGGACAGTAAGGAGAAAAAAAAGACAGAAAAAGCAAAAATCTATGTTTTATAATGTCTCAAGATTTTCTGTGGTGTTCTATTTACTAAGTTTCTTTCAACATTAAAGAGAGACAATACAATAGAGTGATACAGAGCAAATATTCTGGAGTCAAACTTTACAGGTTCAAACCCACGTCTGCCATTGACAAATATTACTGTCAACAAGTGAAGTTCTCTCTGCCTCAGTTTCCTCTTAAGTAAAACAAGGTAAACAATAGTACCTACATCAAACACTGTCTGAAGATTAGAGAAGTATATGTAGTGGTAGTAGTTATTAATAAAGGAAATATGTTTTGCTCAAAAGTTAGTAGAAGACATAAAAATTAAACTGGTAATAAGTGGAATTCTAATAAACTTTAAAGAGTATGTACAGCTTTTCTTAAAATACCTATAAATGTTAGATTTTACATTTGTATCATGCAGCTCCAAAGCCAGATATATTCTCACATAGCTTTCTTCCAGGACCTGCTATGTTTAAAGAATAGAGGTAAATTTATATTAACACAGTGTTCATGTGCAAATGATGCTTCTACACATTTTTTTGCAATGTCAAAAGACTCTTTTTTCAAATGGGAGGGGTAGATGAGTGGAGATGGGAGACATTATATTTAATATGAATAATCAAGATTAACAAATCATCTACTAGATGGGTACTTTTTCACATATTCCCATTTAATGCCCATAACCATCTTAAAAGGTTAAATATTATCTATAATTTAAAATTATATCTTAAATTTTAAATTTATATTACAATTTAAAATTATTGACATTCAGTGAGGTTAAGTGAATTACCCAGTGTCACGTAATACGAGAAGGACATATGGGGAAGTCATGTTTGTCAAACCATATAAAATAAGGAGAGGAGCTAATATTTGCTTATTAATTTCTTTGCATTCTGATTTAGGGGCTCTGCTGTATTAACAACCATTGATAGAACAACAGTTGGTGATTTAGGGAGTTTGCATATTGTCATTCCATGAATGAAAAAATTGAGGCTCTGGGGTTTGAATAACCTAGTGGTGCTTCCAGAAAATGAAAGTGGGACTAGGAAGGGGATTCTAAGTCTATTCTTCATGTAACATTAAATTATAAAATCATTCATGTTGATGATGGCCTTTGTTTTTAAAAAAAGTTGCAATTATTTGAGAAAATACTAGATATTCCTGAGATACATAAACTCAAACTAAAATGAGATTTTATGTAAAGCAATCCTCAATTGTTACAGTAGTATTCTTTGAAGTTCTGATATAGTTACACATAATTTAAATGGCAAAAATCAAAGGATAGATCACTTAGATATAAAAAGCAAACTTGGTTTGTATTTTAGAAGACAGACAAATCTCAAAAAGCTCTCATTATAAAGGAAATTATTTCTTGATATTTTACAAATAAATATGTAAAATTATTTTATAAAAGTAAAAATTAAAATAAGCCTTTTATGGATATACTTAGTGTTCAACATTTTTTCTTAAACCAATTCTATTGATTTTGAGATCTTAAGATACAAGATAAATCTAAAATACATATTTAATATTAATTTCATCCTGAAATTTTTTAAAGGGAAATATTATGAAAACACTGAAAATAAAATTTTTTGATGTATGAATATACTATTTGCAACAAAATAACAGTTAAACAAGAAAGAGTAATGTATAAGTTATGCAATTTTACCATTTTAACGTGGTGGATGACATGAACATACTGCCCAAGCTTTAAATGAAAGATGAAAATGTTAATGACACTACTTTTGCTCAGTGTCACATTCTAAAAATACATGTGACAAGGAATATTCTTCATCAAAAATAAAGATGGTGGAATGAGATAGATATCAGTACCCTAGGTATAGGTATGATTGCACAAAAGGTGTATCTCTGTACTGTGTACAACCAGAGAACTGAAATGTTGCACTCCATTTGTGTACGATGAATTGAAATGCATTCTGCTGTCATGTACAACTAAGTAGAACAAATAAAAATAATTAAAAAAATATATATTTGGAAATGAATTGTCATCTTAAAGCTGGTCATCGGTAAAACATGTCTTTGAAATAAATATTGAGAATAGTAGAATGCCAACAAGACAAACTACTTCTATCTTGTTTAAATGTAGGCTTAATATAAGAAAAAACTTTCCCGGCATGGTGGCGCACATCTGTACTCCCAAAGGCTTGGGAGACTGAGGCAGGTAGATTGCATGTTCAAAGCCTGCCTCTGCAACTTACGGAGACCTTGCCTCACAATAAAAAATAAAAAGTGCTAGGGATGTGGCTCAATGAGTAAGGGCACCTGGGTTCAATCTCAGGTACCAAAAAAAGAGAAAAATTTATTGTTACACGTTAAACATTTTGTTTTGACATTAAGCAGAAGGTCACTGAAAAGAAATTTTAACATTGAATAAAAGCTTGTTTATAATTGTTTTGATGAGGCTTTCTGTGCCAGCATCATACCAGATCTCATTCCAGTGTGCTAACTCCTAAAGTGCAAATCTTTATAAATGAATCTTGGCTATAATTTATCCTTGTGCTGAACTAAATGAACATAATCACTTTTCAGCAAGTACAAAAAAAAAAAAAAAAAGCTCTTTTGGGTGTGACTGAGCCAAAAATAAAGTGCTGACACTGTCAAAATTGATAATTGTTATCTACCTTTTGGAGTTGCCAGGTTACTAACCATCATGAACAGTAAGAGAGAATTTTCCATTACTGTATTAGTATCCCCCGAAACCCCCTTTACAACTCTTTGGCTGTGAAGATTCACTGTCATGGGAACCTGCCTTAAGAACATATCAGTTATTAATGGATTAGAGGATAAATCCCCCAATTTACTTGCCCTTCAGTGTGATGATTCTATCTGGAGATGCCAGGTGAGGTCTCCAAGTTTTCAGAAATAATCTAGTAGCTATCTTACTTTTTATTAGCTTTATCCTTCAGCACCTTACTTTTCTTTTTTATTTATTTATATGTGGTGCTGAGAATTGAAACCAGTGCCTCACATATGCCAGGCAAGTATACCACTGAGCCATAGCCCCAGCATCTTATTTTTCCATTCTCTCAGAATGCTTCCTTTGACATGTCTTAGATAAAGTACTTGCAATTAAACTCTTATTTTAGGATTTGTCTTTGAACGTGGGGGCACAAGCTAATATTAAAAACTGATTACTTGGCATACTGTAATGTGCTTAACCTCAGAACTATAAAAAGAACTATAACTGAACTATAACTATAACTATACTCTCTGTACTATCTGCTTTGCAGCATCTTTCTATGCCTTCTATGCTAGATGTAGACCCTTTCCTCAAATAGTCTTTGTTGAGGTACACAGGGATAAGACACTAGTACTTCCATGGAGCAAAAGAACTATAACTGACCTCCCAGATTTAACTACCCTGTCTTTCTCCTCCCATTTTTTTTATATATTATCTCCAGACTTTTCTTTATAAGCACTCAGTTGACTCATGCCTTGTGCTTCCTCAAACATTGCAATAGGTAAAACAAAACTCTTCCCCAAAACATTTACCTGTATTTCTAACTATATGTCACTCTGCATTCCAGTCAAATACACATAAACTCCAGCACAAGCATTTTTTAAAATTTATTTAAATAAATTATCTTTGTTTTTTCAATAAGGTGGTTTCCTCTGCTGGAATGTCCTCCTTACCCATATTAGTTGATAAATCTCAGATCATCCTTCAATGTCCCAATCAAACCCATTATCCCCTATGAAGTTCTCTCAGACTCCCACTGTTGGGATCAATCTTTCCCTTCATCATGCTTCCCAGTACCCTGATTAAATTTTTGGTATATCGGAGTATACCCTGATTGAGATGATTCATGGATATCAACTCCAACAGTCAGATATGAATTCCTGGGAGGCTGGAGCCATATCGTATCCATCTTTGTATTTAGTGGTAATATTCAAAATAATTAGCGACTTCATGTTCTAGTTCTGACCAATGTAAAAGGATACCTGATCAAGGTCCTGATACCTTATGTGTTAAGAGTATCTTGACTATATCTGATTAGTGAAAATAAGTACTGAAATTTTATGATCTTACAAAACATGACAAAATCAATGAAACAATTATACAAGGGAAAGGCGTGTCAAATCTAATCAGGCAATTTTTCTTAGGTTCATTTCAACAATTTAGAGTCTTTTTCATGGACCAGGGCCTTTAGTTGAGACATTCATAAACATTCCTAATTCAACAATGTTCCACAGTTTGTGGTTCCTTTTATGTTCCTTCTCATGAGTAACATAACTGGCTGATTTCTATAGAACATAAAATTGAGATTCATTATGTTTTATAAAAAGAATCATGAAAATTTGAATGACATGTTGCTTTTATAAAAGGCTAGTTAAAATTGTACACCTAAGGAAGATCCACCACAAACTATAAAGATTATCATTGATTGTTAAAATTAAAAATGAAATAAAATTATCTTTAATTCAATTTAGATTCTTCTGGATTACCTAAAAATTGGTGAAATGTGACTTCATTGACATGCTTGGAAATAGGGTCATTATAGCTCAAATGTAGCTACCAGATGATTTACTAATGGACTTCATAAAACTCATTATCTCAAAAAGTAGTGGGATGATTTCAGAAAATCCTAAGCACTGTTGCTATGTTGACATTTGAGGTTAAGCACATGAAAAGGCAGGGAGTGAGGATGGGTATGTAGATTCTTCTCACACATTGCATTCTGTCACAGCTGTAGGAACTGGATCATTGTGGTTGCTACTCTGAAGTTTCCCTTCTGCTTGCTAATAACACTGGCATTTAGACTACTCTCTGTACTATCTGCTTTGCAGCATCTTTCTATGCCTTCTATGCTAGATGTAGACCCTTTCCTCAAATAGTCTTTGTTGAGGTACACAGGGATAAGACACTAGTACTTCCATGGAGCACAAGAAAGCTTCTAGGTGTACTGTTTTCTATAATTCTAAAGTTGTATCTAGTTACCTCCATTTTAATAATTTCCTTAGTAGAATCCATCTGTCAATGGATTTAATTCTCTCCTAATTAGGAAAATCTTTTCATTTCATGAATCTTCAGTTCTATAGGAATTTTAAAAAGGTGATCTCATGAAAATAGAAGGGAGATCAGTAGAGTAGATATGGGGGCCCAAGGAGGAGGGAAGAGGAAAAAGAAAGGGGAAGACCTGAGGAATAAACTTGATTAAATTATGCTATGTGCCCGTGTGATTATATCACAGAGCATTTCAATTATATATATATATATATATATATATAATGCATCAATTAAAAAAATAAATAAATAGAATGAAGATCATTAGAGAAGAGGAAAGGGATCAAAGCATAGGAGGAGAGGAGGGGGAAAGGAGATACTGGGTATTGAAACAGAGAAAAATAAGTTATATGCATTTATGAATATGTCAAAATGAGCTTCACTATTATGTATAACAGAAATGCACTAATATAAAATTTAAAAGATAATCTAGAACTAGGCATAAAATAAATGACCTAAAGGTCAGATTGTTTAGAAAGCTAATTACTGAAATGCAAAACTAAATTTCACTCTGGTACATTTAGAAACGAAAATATAAATTATAATTAAAATTCTCATCATATTTTAGATCACACATCCTAGTGTGATCTATAATATTTTATTAATGGATTTGATACCTTTGAATACACCACGTTTCCAAGGGCACACATGTAGAATGTATGGAACTGAATTATCAGGGTCTATAGTGATATATGGATTTCCCCACACTATTGGTAGATCTGATGATACCTAGAAAAGAGAATTGAAAAATAAGAGTTATATAATTTTTATGTTTTAATATGTTATACTACATGAAATTAGTGTGACAAACTAAAACACAGAACAATTGAAATTTAATTTAAATGCTTCCATTAAAATTATTCACTTTTGGGATTGGGGTTGTGGCTCAGCAGTAGAGCGCTCGCCTAGCATGTGCGCAGCCCAGGTTTGATCCTCAGCACCACGTACAAATAAATGCATTGTGTACAACTAAAGCAAATAAATCAATATTTTAAAAAGAATTATTCACTTTTAAAAGAATAGCAATCAGGAAAATCCTATATATTGTGGAGGAAAATCTGAGAAAAGACTTTTTTTTTTTTTTTTTTTTTTTTTTTTTTTTTTTTTGGTACCAGGGATTGAACTCAGGGGCACTTGACCACTGGGCAATATCCCCAGACCTTTTTTATATTTTATTGGAAACAGGGTCTCACTGAGTTGCTAAATGCCTCACCATTGCTGAGGCTAGCTTTGAACTCATGAACCTCCTTCCTCAGCCTCCCATGTGCTGGGATTACAGGTGTGCACCACCGCGCCCGGCTTGAGAAGATACTTATTAAAAAATAGAATGAAGGAAATTATTCTTACAGAAAACCAATGTTTATTTTCTACTGCTATGTTTATCAAGGTCACTGATGCTTAGAAAATATAAATATCTTTTATAGGCCATGCACAAATTATTTATGGTTTAATTTTAGAAATCTACATTTACACATAATATGTGCCTACTAAAGTCCCTGCTTAGCTACTAGCTCAGTAGTGAGCAATGATTTGTCACAGGTCCTTTAAATACTCTGAACCAATAAATGTTCTACCCATTGCAAAGGAGCACCATATATATGTTGTGACATACCATCAGCTCTGAGGTAGTTTAAAACTCAGCTGTAGCTTTATTTTCCAGTTCAAGAAGTACATATATGTCAGCCAGAGGCAAAATACTTGGACCCTCTCATGTCTTTTTTTTTTCCTTTGGTACCGGGGATTGAACTCAGGGGCACTGGACCACTGGGCCACATCCCCAGCCCTTTTGAGTTGCTAAGTGCCTCGACATTGCTGAGGCTGGCTTTGAACTCGCGATCCTAGCCTCAGCCTCCCAGGTGCTGGGATTACAGGCGTGCGCCACCGCGCCCGGCTTCTCATGTCTTTCTTGAACACGCACACACATACATATGCACATACATATGGTCTGCTTGATCCATAGGACATTTCAGAGGTTTTAAAATTTCCTAGTGGTATTTCATGTTCCAGATCCTCCTTTCAAGTTTTTAACTAAATTCTTATTGTTTGCTATTGTTACTGTTACTCTGGATACTGTAATTCAAACAATTGTTGCTGAATGTTTTTTGACAAATACTCTAAACATAGGATCTTTTGATCAAGCAAAACTGAGACAAGTCAAATGATGATAATACCTTACTAGTGAAAGGTTTCCAGGAAACTTTGAGAAAGGTCAAATAATGATCCATAAACAATCTGCCTATTTTCTTGTTCGTAAGGCCTCTGGTTTTAACCACTACTATAGTTGGTAAGATTGCAGAGCTGAGGGAGATGGAAGTAGATCAAGCTAAAATACCACAAATCATTCTACTTTCACCATGATTTAGAATTTTTTTTAAATAAAAATTTCCTCAGATTGTTTTGCATCTTTAATTTCCAGATTTCTAAAAAGTTTGATTTTGACAATTTCTGCCAGTGTTACCACTACTTCAAAGATATGGATTTATAAAACTCCCTGCACCACATTTCTGGAAGTACCACATTGCCTATCTTCCTTATTGTGCAATTATTTTCTACTACTTTTTTGGTTTGATACATTCCATAGCATTTTACCTATATGTCAACTAAACTTTCTAATTTTTTCTCTCTCATATTGTTAGTCCCAATCTTCTATTTCAAACTGCTCTTGTAGGAATAAGATAAAATGCATATTTTAAAAAAATATAAAAATGGAGATTTACTCAGCCATAAACAAGAATGAAAGTATGTTATTTGCTAGAAAATGGCTGGAACTGGAGAACATCATTCTAAGTGAAATCAGCCAGACTCAGAAAGTCAAAAGTCCAGTGTTATCTCTTGTATGTGACAGCTAGAGTGAGAAAAAAGGAAATGATAATTGGGAGGCTGAGACAGGAAAATTTTGAGTTCAAAGCCAGCCTCAGGCAATAAGCAACTCAGTGAGATCCTGTCTCTAAATAAATACAAAATAGGGCTAGGGTGTGGCTCAGTAGTTGACTGCCCCTGAGTTCAATCCTTGGTACGAAAAAAAAAAAAAAAAAAAAAAAAAAAAAAGAAGGACAAGATAATCAAGTAATGTCAGGGAAACAATATAGAATGATATAAAATAAAAGGTAAAGATACTAGAGGGCACGTTAACAGTGTCAAACGCTACAGGGATCTTGAGGCAGATAACTTGGGAAAGGAACTGCTTTTTCTAGTTCAAAGTCATAAGTGATCTCAGAGGAGGTGAATGTTTGATTGTTAACAGAGTATAGGAGCCACAAATGGATTGCCATGAAATAAGAAATAATGATATAAATACTGTTCTTCAAAAATTTAGTAATTATTGAAAATAAAGAGGATAGTAATTGAAGAAGGAATATGGTTAGAGGGAGATTTTCTTTAATAATGGAAAAATTTAAGAATATAGATTAAAGGAAGTAATTTAACAAAGCTAAAAATATTGGAAGATAAAAGAGAGAGAAAAGGAAAGAAAGTGAATAGGGCTTTGAATGCACAGAAGTCAACTTCATTTCACAGATGGCGAATTAGAAGTATTTTCAGTGGCTCCCCCAAAAGCAAGTATATAATGAAACCAGACACTATGAAGATTCTCAGTCAACTCTTTCTCTTAAAAGAAACTCAATTGTTCATCAGAATTCACATGAAAATATAAGCAATAATGGGCTGGAGATAAGCTCAGTTGGTAGAGTGCTTGCCTCACATGCACAAGGCCCTGGGTTTGATCCCTATCACCATAAAAAAAAAAAAAAAAAGTCAAGCAATAAACCCAAATATTATGTGTGAAAAGAAATAGCAAATTGGCTATGCAAATGCATCATCATTGATACATATAGATTAATATTTATGGTAACTTTCTAATTAAGGAAAGGTGACCCATATACATATATATGTTATGGTGGGTGGAGGTACTAGGGATTGAACCCAGGGGTGCTCAACCACTGAGTCTTATCTCCAAACTTTATTATTATTATTATTATTTATTTTGGGACAGGGTATAACTAATTTGCTTAAGACCTTGCTTATTTGCTGAGGCTGGCTTTGAATTTGTAATCCTCCTGCCTCAGTCCCCTGAGTTGCTGGGATTACTGGCGCGCAACACAATACTGGGCTAAGAAAAGTGATATTTTATCTATTGATAATAACTATATGCACAAAATGTTCTTAGGTCATAGATAATGCTTCTCTTCTTTTATAATTGTTAGAGCTATTTAAATATAGATATGTAAAAATATTGGCAAATTTGAAATATATGAACAATATTATTAATATTTTAATCAATATTTCATTATTTTTATCAATATTTCATTAATTTAAAATCCAATATCTAATTATAGAAATACATTCACTGCAATTTTATACTCTAAAAATAATCCAAGTCTTAAGTTCTTAAGCCCAAATTGTTTTGTCAAGGTTATTAAGTAGTGAAAAGCTTCTGATGAAAGAGAAATCAAGGTATAAGAGCTTGTCTGCTCAGGTGGCTTTGATGATCTAAAAGACCTAAACTCCAGTCAGGCACAGTGGTGCATGCCTGTAATTCCAGTGACTCAGGAGGCTGAGGCAGGATGCTCACAAGTTTGAGGCCATCCTCAGCAACTTAGTTAGACCATCTCAAAATGAAAAGGGTTTGGGGATGTAGCTCAGTGGTAAAACACCTCTAGGTTCAGTCCCCAGTACCAAATAAATAAATACATAAAAACCTAGACTTATAATCATTATCCCTTATTCTATTTCAGCAGGATTGGGGGTTAAACAGTCCTTCCCTTTTAGTTCCTTTTCTCTAGTATCAGCATGACTCAGTATTCAATGATTTTAAGTAGCATTGGCACCATCCGTGTAAAACCATCTACGACATGCTTTATGAAAAATGGCAAAACAGTAAATATTCAGAACCAAGCTAAGGTACTATTCCCCCTAAAGTTAGAATTTCTTAATATTTATTTTTTAGTTGTAGTTGGACACAATACCTTTATTTTATTTATTTATTTTTTTACATGGTGCTGAGGATCAAACCCAGGGCTGTGCATGTGCTAGGCAAGCACTCTACTGCTGAGCCACAATCTCAGCCCCAAGGATTTTTTTTAACCAATGTTGGGCCTATATTAACTAGATTTTTTTCTTTTTATTTCTTTTTTCTACTTTTGATCTAAAATTGATAAATATAAATTGTATATATTTAAGCTGTAATAATGTGAAAATTTGATATATAGATAATGTGAAATTGTCACCACAATCGAGTCAAATAATATATCCATCAGCTCCACTATACAACATGATTATAACACATTATATAACATTATTAACTAGAGTTAGTTACCTATGTACATTAATTCCCCCAAACTTATTCTTTGTATACTTGAAAGTGTACATTTTTTGATCAACATCTCCTGTCTCCTCCAGCCCCCAGACTCTGGCTTGTTTTACTTAACGTAATGTCCTCCAAGTTATCCATGTTCTTGCAAGTGACAGGATTTCTTTCTTTTATGGCTGAATAATATCCCATTACACATGCACACATGCATGCGTGTGTGTGCGCATGCACGTGCACACACACACACACACACACACACACACACACACACCATATACTGTGCACCCATTCATCCATTGATGAACATTTAGGATTTTTTCCATATTTTGGCTGTTGTGAATAATGCTACAATGAACATGGAAATGAAGATATTTCAAATACTGTTTTCATTTCCAATGGAATCATTGCAATCATTGCCAAAGCATTCTTGAGAAAGAAGAACAAGTTTAGAGGCATCACACTTACTGATTTCAAATTACATTATATACCCAAAGTAATCAAAAAAGTACGGTGCCAGTATGAAAACACACACATGGACCAACTGATCAGAACAAAGGACTCAGAAGTAAACTCACATATATAGGGCCAGTTAAACTTTGACAAGGGTATCAAGGATACAAAAGTTTACTTTAAATGGATTGAAGACTTAGATATAAGACCTGAACATGTAAAACTCTTAGAAGAAAGTATAGGGGGAAATTTTCTTGACATTGTTCTTGGTAATGATTTTCTGCATATGACACCAAAATCACCAAAAGAAAATAAACAAATGGGGCCACATCAAATTTAAAAGTTTATACATAACAAAGGAAACAATAAAATGAAAAGGCAATCTATGGACTGGGAGAAAATATTTGGAAGTCATATTGATTAGGGTATAATACCCAAAATATATAAGGAACACATGTAGTTCAATAGCAAAAAGCCAAATAACTCAATTAATTACAAGGGACCTGAATAGACATTTTTTCCAAGTAAGACATGATTACCAGGCATATTTTAAAAAGTTCTCAACATGCCTTTTCACTAAGTTGGCCTCAAAAGCAAAAAGGATACTCTTGTTCCTCTCAAGGCTGAAGCCAAAGAAAAGGGTTCAAAGGCCAAAAGACAGTGTTGAAATCTATCAACAGCCATAAAGAAAAGATCAGCATATTGTGCATTTTCTGGCAGTCTAAGATATTGTGGCTCCTGAGGCAGTCCAAATATCCTGGGAATAGCACCTGCAGGAGGAACAAGATTGACCACTATGTTGTTATCAACATACTTATGTTCATCATGGATGCCAAGGTCAATAACCACCAGACCAAGCAGACATCCTATGACACTGATGAGGCCAAGGTCAATAATCAAATTGGGCTTAATGGACCTAAGAAGGCATAATCTTTGACTGGCTCCAGATTATGATGCTTTGGATGTTGCCAACAAAATTGGAATCATATGAACTGAAACAAGCAAGCTACTTCTAAATATACTTTTTTTTAAAACATAAAAAGTACACAAAATCAGCCAGGTGCAGTGGCACATGCCTATAATCCCAGTGGTTTGGGAGGCTGAGGCAGGAGGATCATGAGTTCAAAGCCAGCCTCAGCAAAATTGAGGCGCTAAGCAACTCAACGAGACCCTGTCTCTAAATAAAATAAAAATAGGGCTGTGGATGTGGCTCAGTTGTTAAACACCTATGGGTTCAATCCCCAGTATAAAAAAAAAAGTACACAAAATCAATAATCATCAAGGAAGGCAAATAAAAATCACAATAGATATCACTCCATACCTGTTAAGATGGCTGCTATCAAAAAGACAGGAGATAACAAGTGTTTGTGAGAATGTGGGGGAAATGGAAATATTTCATGCAATTGGTGGGAATGTAAATTAGTACAGCCATTATAGAAAACAATATGGAAGTTCCTCAAAAAATTAAAAATAGAACTACCATGTGATTTAGCAATCACATTTCTGTATAAATTATGTCAGTATTATTTGTGTAATAAAGTGATTAAAATATCACTACAGTTACTGTTGCCTATGATAATAGTTTTATTAATTCCACTTTTATAATTAATCAGACAATATAGTTAATATAACATAAGTATTAGTTTTGAAAGTCACATAATTTTAAAAGTTCAATGATTATGAACGGTAAAATTAAAAATAAAAATATTATCTCTGTCATATAAACAAATAACCAATGTTAAAAAATCGTTCTTTAAATTTGTTTCATCAAACTTTTGACAGGTTTCCTTTCTAACTAGTAAATTCTGGAAGTAGAAAAGGAGTGCTGCAAAAAAAATCATGTTTTCTTTATTTATAGCAAATTCAAATAGTCATGAATTTTTCCCTTCTTTTCTTCCTTCCTTCCCACTCTCCCTCTTTCCTTTCCTTCCCTTCCTTCCTTCCTTCCTCTCAACTTCCCTTCATTTCCCTCCTCTACCATTCCCTCCAGGTTCTTCCTTTCTTTTTTCTTTCTTTCTTTCTTTCCATTTTTCTTTTCTTTTTTTTTCTTTCTTGTAAATTACACCCATTATTTTTATCTATTCATTATACACTATTATGTGCTCAATACTATGTTTTATGCCAGGTATAAAAATGTGGGTAAGATTGCCTTGTTCTCATAAATTTATAATCTGGTGAGGAACAATAAACAGGTAATAGCAATATGAAGTAACAGGTATTGTTGGGGACATTAAGAACACACCAGTAGATAGAAACTCTCTGACTGTCTCCCACTTCCTGATACGGGAACTTGGCCTAGCCAAGGGGTGTTCCCCTGACGTATGTCGAGAGGTCAGACTGCCACTAGGATAGGCTAATGGCTCCGCCAATGTGATTTGCTCATGCTCCCTATGTGCCCCTATGATCTTTCTGCTGATTGGCCCATGTCTTCTGTAAAGGCCACCAACTTCCTCAATAAATCGAGCTCATGCCTTGACTGGACTCCCTGGTGTATGCCTGATTGTCTTCCATTGTGAGGGCTGAGTGTGGTCACCAGTCAACTTCTGCCTCTTCCCGATTCCGCCTCACTGCTGGGGCGTGTTCCCCCAGCCTTCTCTGCTGGCCAGAGAAGGCCAAACCCAGGTTAGGGGGAGCTAGAAACCCCAGCAAGGTATGATGGTCAGGCAGTATAAAAATTCTGTAGTGGTAGAAGACTGTTAACCAGGCTTATGAATAGGGAAAGGTTCTTGGGAAAAGTAGACTTTAAACCTTGCAAGAGAGAATGAAAAGGTGTTAGATAGAGACGAATGGAAGATAGGAACTTGGGCAGAGAGTTCCAGGCAGCAGATAAAGGAAATACTGTTGCTAAAGGCCTAAGGGTTGCTGGAGATATAGGAGGCAAGAGATGAAGTTAAACATTATGATAAGCAAAGGCAAACCACTGAAGTAGGACATGATCCTGAAGGTCAGAGAGGACATTGAACGATTTTAGCTGGGAATGACAAGAGGAGATTTTCATTTAGAATATTCACTTCATTTACAATTCGGGAAAGACAGAGAAAACCTAGGTGCATATATTTTGAGATTATAAAAAAAAAGGAGAAGACAAGCCCTGAGTTTCCAAATTTCTACAGCACCTTCTAAAATTGAATTCAGGCACCTAGAATGGGTAAATAGTTGATGTTTCTTTTGAGGAATGTATGGGTACATAATTTGTAGATAAAAGTAAAGGCAGCAATTTTTTTTTTCTTTCTTTTATTTTTTGATGCTGAGGATTAAACATAGGATCTTGTACATGCTGGGCATACCCCCAGTTCAGAGAATTTTATTTTATTTAGGGATTAGTATAAACAAATCAATAGAGGAGGGAAAAGTACAAAAACTTCATTAAAAAAAAGTATATGAGCAATTATGCACTTCTTCTCATTTCAACTATTATTCACCCTGGTAAATGATAGGACAGACTGTGCCTACAGATTGCAGATTCAAAATTTTAAGGTTGTTTCTAAAGCTTTTTGAAAACATCTTTTGTTATCATGTGCCATTTCTTCAAGCAAAAATACATATGATTCAAATAAGTGGATTTTAATGTATTTTATGATTATATTCAAATACGTAAGTATAAATCTTATTTGGTGCTAATTGAAATTATAATTAGTAGTTGTTGAACTAATAAAAGGTAGAATTGTAAACACCTCCATATATATCCTTCTTTTACCTGATTAAATAAAGTGTTTAAATTATTTCATGTAATTATCATTTTAATATAATTCAATATACATTCAGAATAAAATATTTCCAAATTAAAAAAAAAACTTACCTTAAATGTTATGATAGTCCTTGTATAATTAGGCACCAGTATGGATTTATTTGTCACATTCCCCACTTCACATTCAACATTGATGTGTTCTAAGGCCAGTGGTTTTTTCCCAATTCCTTTTATGTCAAAGATGTGCTCCATACCATCTACTTCATTTTGTAGAATAAGTTTACCCTATGATGAACCAGTCAAAATCAGCACTACAAGTCCCAGTTCAATGCCAAACAACTTCGGCAATCCTATTCATCTTGAGTCTTATTAATAAAATGAGTATCTAAGGAAATGTTAGCCATTGACTTTTCTAACTCATATATAAATACTTCTACTGAACAAATGAACTACTGGTGAAAAGCTCTTTAGTTCTATTTTCTATAAATTATAGAATTTATATAGGCATTGTCATATATAGCAATTATATGCATGTTTACTTCCTTGTCAAAAAATATTAAGAAAATATTTTCTGAGGTATCAATTTCCTTAATGACTAAGAATAAAAGAAGTGATGATTTTACATTGTTTATGGTGCTGCGTAAAATAATTCAGACATAAGTACAGATAATGGCATTGTTATTTTCACAATATTTATCCCTAAATAAAAGTATTAAAGTTTCAAGCAAAAAAATTATCAGGGCTGGGGATATAGCTCAGTTGGTAGAGTACTTGCCTCACATGCACAAGGCCCTGGGTTCAATCCCTAGCACCACAAAAACAAAACAAAATTATCAAATTTGTATAAAATACAAACTGTCTGAAAATGTTTTATTACCAATTAAATAGACTAATATCACATATTTAGTTTATTTACATATTAATAATGGGGAAAAGAATCAGTAAGTTCATACCATAATCTCGCATTCCAAAATAGGTTTGAATGTGAGAGGATATTGCACTGTTTCACCTGGTCCAACATATAAAATAGGAGGTCCATAAAACCATTCTCCTTCTATGTTAACTTGACATTTCCATTGAGTCTTTGTCTTATTATTCTAAAGTATAAAACAAAGAGGTACAAAAATATCAGAGGGATGATGCTGATGAAGTTCAATTATATATTAATTCTTTGTACTTTTAATAAAAGTGTATATTGTATTTTGTTGTATTTCCTAAGAATCACAATTTGAAAATCATATTGTTAAGAATGACTATCAAAAATGTAAATAAAAGGTACAAGGAGGACTACATGTTCTTTGTCACACAGGAACATTGTTTGAAAGGCCTATCCGAGGATCACTAAATATCTAGAGACATATTCCTTTGTTGGACTTACTACTGTTAAATGGCAAAACTGTGCTGGAGGACAGAAGTTTATGCCTATTTAAGGAAAATAAATGGTGTTCTGTTAGATTTATCAGATAACAAAGATTACATATCTCATCCAAACAGATTTTTGTGCTTCCATCTGACTTTTGTTATGTCTTTAATAATTAAACAACCAAACACCAATTTATCACGCTGAAAACCCAAAGTTCCTTACAATTACATTATCTACTTCAATGCTGTATTGTCACTTTGACTAATAGGTAGCCAAGTTGCAGCCAGCCATTTTTTCCAGTATCCATGAACTTATTTAGTCAAATGTTAAAATCACAACACAATTTGTAGCAAAGTGATCTAAGATTCCATAATTCAACTTAGAGAAGCCAGGAGCCACAGTTTTAGTTAGCGATTTAATGATAGGTTAAAGATATTAGAGTTGATTTTTGAAGCAAAAAGTGGTTGATCATGTAACCGTGGTCCATTTTATGCTTTGAATATAACTCTTGCTGTTCTGCCACTGCAAGTTATTTTTTAAATGGACATGTTTATTTCTCTTCCTCTCCCCCTGCTCCTCTCTAATCTCTCCTCCTCCCTAATTTCAGGGGAAACAGGATTTCCTTTCCTCACCATTTTAAGCAGATTTATCTATCCCTGAGAACACACACACCATAGGAAGGAAATGATCCAGACTTTGGGGATAATACCAGAGGACATCAGAAATGACTCTCTCTCAAATTAACAAGTGAATTACAACTCCAACAGAGGACAGGTGGAATGTAGCCTTTGAATCACCTATATAAAAGCCCCCTGTTCCTGCTGATGGGCAGAATCACAGCCTTTGGGATATGAGTTCCCTGTGCTTCTACTTTGCTAGCAAAACAATAAAACCTCTTTTTTCTTTATCTCAGAACCATGTCATCCTTATTGGATTGGCATCAGGGACAAGGACCAAGCTTTCAGCAACAATCAGGTGATAACATTTACATTTAGGAAGGAACTCTAACATCAATGAGGAGAAATAATTGGCAGTAGATAATAAAATTAATCTGTAGTAATTCAAGTTGGGAGACCTGGGGGATATTTATTGAGCCAGTCTTACCTTGATAAAACCCCAAAATATGCTACCTTGAAGATTGTTTCTTTGGAATATTTTAAGATAGCTGTTGTGAGTATGGAAACCCAAAATATTCTACCCTGAAGATTACTTCTTCGGAATATTTCATGATAGGTATCTGAAACTGAAGACAGAATTCTGAAAGACTACCCTTTAATAAAATAAATTTACATCTATAAAGAAGATAAAACAGTGGATGCTGGTAAAGGTTGTTTCTTCCTAGGAAAGATCTTTTCATAGGGAATAGAGGTTGGGGGTCTGACACCTGGCAGGAAGGATTAGGACAAGTGGCTGTTACCTGTGAGACTTTATTTATATAATAATACAATCCACCCCCACCCCTCAACTGGAGACAGGCACCACCTCCCTTCCTGCTACAAATCCAAATTCCAATCCTTTTATTTAGCTTCTATATAAACTTCAACTATCTTTTCCATCCTTTGAGTCTTTTATCATGCAAGTTTATATTGCATAGAGTTCTCTTATTCCTACATGTTAATAAATTTGTTTTCCTTGCTAATCTATTGTCAGTTAATTTCATAGACCAATAGTATAAAACCTTCAGAGAAAAAAAAAAAAAAAGTAAATTTAAAACTCTACACAGAAATGAAGACAAGTATTTAAAAACAAGTTTACACTTACTATTGGAATATTCTGAGTAAGGGGTTCAAATGCTGGTGTCTGGAACTCAAATTTGGCCTCTGGATATTCTTCATTTACCACACCTTCAACGCAATAGACACGCACATCATATCTTGATGTCAACAAAATTTTACAAGGGTAGCGGCCAGGACTAAGAGGAGCAAATCGTAAAGGAACTGAAACAAATCCATCGGCAGCTATCAAAATAATTTAAAAATAGTTCAGTCATTTTGAATGATATTAATCCTAAAATTCATTTTGATAAGCAGTAATAATATTATTTTTAAATTGCATCATATGTCTTAGAATAGACTATGTTTTACTGAGGAAATACACCACACCTAAATCTCCAGGGCTTACCATGCAAGTTTATTTATGAATGAGAGAATATACCTTGTATAAGGTGGAAGACTGTCTGCTCTATAACCTCACTCAGGGCCCCATGTTCTGAAAGATACCACTGTCTTGCCATTGTATTATCAGGATCAACTCTGTATGTTGGTTGACAGATCAGGGGGAGAGGAATCTGCTCAAGGGCTTTTCAGTGCTCAGCCGAAAATTAATATGTATTACATTATGTGTGTGTGCGTGTGTAAATAAAATCATAGTTCATGTTTGAGTTGCAGGAAGTAAGATAATTGGGTGGCCACGTGGCCAGGACCCAGGCACCCTGTGCTGTCATTTTCTAGTGCAAAACTTTGAGGAGTCCAAGAATTCCAACTTCAAAAAACTTGGTATTCTAGGTTGGTCTACAGTTCTGTTTGTCAAGGGGAAATAATAAAATGTATTCTATTTAAAAGTGTGTTCATTTGATTTATGACTTCAAAAATTTAGACACCTGGTATATGGGCTTCCATTTGTATTTTTAAATTGGGTATTATAGATGTTAGGGACAAGCAGGACCTGTCCCTTTCAGTCTTACCCTACTCAGGTGTAGATTATTTGGGCCTTTGGTTTTCATTTTATTTTACCCCCTTTTCCCAAATGGGAAGATAAGGGGAGTAGAGATGGGAGTTAGTATACTAATTATGAGTAACTGCAGGAGCCCTGTTTGGGGAGATAGCTAAGATTGCGGTTGACTATGGGCCATAGACATTTTTGGGCATTGTCGCCTTCCGTAGTCTCACGGGACTTGGCCCAAGATCTCGAGATTTGCTGATAGACTTTTGAGAACTGCAGGTAGAGTTTTTGGAGACATTGATCAAGTTATGCCATTAGTTATTCAATTAGCGTACGAAAATGCTAATAAATATTGCCAGGAAGTCATCAGGCCATGGAAAAATAAAAAGGATCTTTCCATATATATACAACTATGTAAAGATGTAAATGATGCCTTTGTCACAGGGAATGTGATTGCAGCAGCTGTGAGAGATGCTGCCCCTCAAAATTTTACCAGCTTATGTTTGTGGGAGCACAGGCTACAATGTGTGTGAGCAGAAATCAACTTATTTTTCCAATCTAATAATTCTATTATTTAGTTTGACAACTCGCCTCTTGACTCAGTGCTGGAATAGCACTGCCTTTCCTTTAACAATTGATGCTTCAGTCTCTAGATAGCGGGCCCTGAAGATTTGCCGGTGGCATCGTCTAGACATAAAAAAGACGGCTGCTTCTACAGCTGCAGGGATCGCGGTCGCTGCAAGCATCCCTGCTGCTCAAATGTCAAACAACCTCACCAGCAGTGTGGCCTCTGCTCTGCATGCATGGGGCCTCCTAGATCTACGTGTTATAACAAGTGGACATTTTGATCTTTCATTGTTTGGGACTTCATGGGACAGTACCTTGCGGGTATTTGTTTAGAGAACTCACTGTGTTACTTGATAGAACTTAGGGCAGCTGATTTGTTTAAAGAATTTGATATGCTATGCAATTTGACTTGTCACCAAAAGGCTTGTCGCCTTAAAGCCGCAGCATCTCCTCCCAATTGGACGGCTGTTAGTCATCTTACACAGTCGATCCTAAAGGGCTCCATTGGATGGCTGGTTAGCCAATGACGGGTAAGATCCCCAGAGGGGGACAACCTAAGACAGGCACAGTCGCACGGGACAGTCTCATGTGGCCGACATATCAACCTAAGACAGGAGTCAAGGGCACAGCCTTGATTATCCAATGACGGGTAAGAATGTTGGTTGCACATAGACGTCCTAGAGCATCCCCTCTTTTAAAACAAAAGGGGGAAATGCAGGAGCCCTGTTTGGGGAGATAGCTAAGATTGCGGTTGACTATGGGCCATAGACATTTTTGGGCATTGTCGCCTTCCGTAGTCTCACGGGACTTGGCCCAAGATCTCGAGAGATTTGAGGAGTGACTCGGCAGATCGAGCAAGCACCATTCCTGCTCGGGCGCATGGGATGAGACCAGAGAGAGAAAGGACAGGGTTATCGCTATTGTATAGATACATTGTAGTTTCTTGTAAGAGTACGTGGCTTGGTTTCTTGTGAGAGTGAAAGGACAGGGTTATCGCTATTGTATAGATACATTGTAGTTTCTTGTAAGAGTACGTGCTTGGTTTCTTGTGAGAGTGTGTATGTAGTGTTAGAAATTACAAGAGACAGAGACAGAAAGATTAAAGAATTTTTTCGTCTCCATCCTGTCTCCGGACTCCTTCCCGCGGCGCTGCCGTTCCAGGCTGCAATCCCTTTCCGGCGGCTAACAAGTAACCAACACTAATTGAACACCTATTAAATGAGCACTTTTCACATATTCCCATTTGATGCCCACAACCATATTGAAAAGATACATATTACCTATAATATACAAATAGGACACCTGACATTCACTGAGGTCAAGTGAATTACTCAAGGTTAAGGTTTCATAATTTGAGAATACAGTGGGTAGTTGAAGTGATGTTTGTCAAATCTCATAAAATAATGAAAAGGAGGGCTTTTTGTTGTTGTTTTCATGTTTGGCAGCGGGTAAACTCCAGGGCCTTGGAAATTCTAGGTAACTGTTCTACACTGAGTTATACCCCTAGCCCTTACTACCTTTTATTTACAGTGATCTTCACATCTGCAGCAGTTGCCAGGATTCTATAATTAAAGATAACCAAATGTATTTAATTTATCAGCTTATAATTACTAAAGAAAATAAATGAGCATAAAGCATATCTTGAATGAAAGAATACTTAATTTTATATAACTATTGGAAATAATTAGTGTGATATACATATCTGCAAATAACTCATAAAAACAATGTTCAACTCCTAGAGTTGTTCATGGCTGGGACAATAAGTCAATACTGCATTTTTGGTCAGCTATTACTGCAGAATTACCCTCAAAATTTGTGGTTTAATCAACAAACTTATTTGTTCATGGTTCTTTGGAGTGAGCTTATATAGGACAGCTTTTCTATTCCATGTGGTACTGGATATAGGTATCTGGGTATCAGAGCTAGGTATTCTGTCCATGAACTCTCTAATCTTTTATGAGCTACATCCACACCTTTTTTTTCCTTTCTTTCCACATTTCTAAGAATTTTTTTTTAATTAATTTATTTATTTTAATTAGGTATATATGACAGTAGAATGAATTTTGATTCACTGTATCTTTCCACATTTTTTATTGGTACATTACAGGTATACATAATGATGAGATTTGTTGTTGCATATTCATACTTGCACAAAATATAACAATATAATTTCGCCAATATCACTCCCCAGCACTGACTCCCATCCTCCTCCTGCCCCCCGGTCCTTTTCCCTCTACTGATCTTTGATTTTTGTGATATAACCCCATCACCTTTCATTTCCTAGCTCCCACATATGAGAGAAAACAAAGGACCCTTGACCTTCTCAGTTTGACTTATTTCCCTTAACATAATGGTCTCAAGTTCCATCCATTTTCCTGAAAATGACAGAATTTTATTTTTCTTTATGGCTGAATAAAACTCCATTGTGTGTACATATACCACATTTTCTTTACCTATTTATCCGTTGATAGACACCTAGGCTGTTTCCATAGTTTGGCTATTGGGAATTGTGCAATTATAAACATGGGTATGTATGTATTGCTATAGAATGATGACTTTCATTGTTTGGGATAAATACCGAGGAGTGGTATGGCTGGGTCATATGGTGGTTCCATACCTAGTCTTTTGAGGAACCTCCACACTGATTTCCATAATGGTTGTAATAATTTACAATCCAAGCAATAGTTTAAAATTTTCTTTTTCTCCACATCCTCTTCAGCATTTATTATTGTTTGTATTCTTGATGACTAACATTCTGACTGGTGTGAGATTAAAGTTCAGTGTAGTTTTGTTTTGCATTTCCTAATTACTAGTAACGTTAAATTGTTTTTCATATATTTGTTGGTAATTTGTATTACTTCTTTTGAGAAGTGCCTGCTTAATACATTTGCCCATCTATTAATTGGGTTATTTGGCTTTTTAAAGTTTTTTGGTTCTTTATATATTCCAGACAATAATCTTCTGTCAGAAGAGTAGCTAGAAAAGATTTTCTCCCATTCTGTAGGTTCTCTTTTCACATTCGTAATTGTTTCCTTTCCTGTGCAGAACTTTTCAATTTGATGCTTTAGCATTTAATAAATGGGAAGTTAATAACTCCTGGCATTATTTCCTGAGCTTTAGCGTTCCTACTGAGAAAGTCCTTGCCTGTTCCTATATTCTGGAGTGTTGATCCTACATTTCTCCTAGGTGTTGCACAGTTTCTGGTCTAATTCCTGGTTTTTGATCCATTTTGAGTTGATTTTTATGCTGAGTGAGATATAAAGGTCTATTTTCATTCTTCTACATATGGATGACCAGTTTTCCCTGCACCATTTGTTAAAAAAGCTGTCTTATCTCCAATGTATTTTTGTAGTTGTAGATGGACAGCATGCCTTTATTTTATTTGTTTATTTTTATGTGGTGCTAAAGATGGAACCTAGTGCCTCACAAATGCTAGGCAAGTGCTCTGCTGCTGAGCTACAGCCCCAGCCCCAAACTTTTACTTATTATAAAAAATTTTTGGCAGTACTGGGGACTGAACCCTAGGCCTTGCACATGTTAGGCAAGCACTCTACAACTGAGCCACATCCCCAGTGCTTAACTATCTTATATTAACTGCAAAGGAAAATACAAATGTGAAACTATCCAGTGACATGAAAATGTTGAAATCAATCTCACAATTAAACATTTTGTTTTCTAGTTTGGTTTCCTCACATTATTGTTTTTGTTTTTAAAACTAGGGATTGAATCCACAGGTGCTTTACCACTGGGCTACATCCCCAGTCCTTTTCACTTATTACTTTTTTTTTTTTTTGTGGGGGCGGGTACCAGGGATTGAACTCAGGGGCATTTGACCACTGAGCCACATCCAAAGCCCTTTTTTGTATTTTATTTAGAGACAGGGTCTCACTGAGTAGCTTAGCACCTTGCCTTTGCTGAGGCTGGCTTTGAACTCACAATCCTCCTGCTTCAGCCTCTGGAGCTGCTGGGACTACAGGCATGCACCACTATGCCCAGCCTTCATCTTTTATTTTGTGACAAGGTCTCACTATGTTTTGGAGGGTCTTGCTAAATTGCTGAGGATGGCATTGAACTGTGATCTTCCTGCCTGGCTCCATGTCACTGGGATTATAGGTGTGTGCCAGGGCTCTGGACTCTTAATCACGTTATGTGACCTTGGCAAACAAAGTATTTTTTAGAAGTTCTTAATCAGCTTACATTAATGAGTGGTATTTGATCAATAACTCTCTAACACTGTGTTTTAACTTAGAGATACTCGGAACGATATCTTAGACATAATCTCAACATATAAAATAAAAGAAGCTGGGGTTTATATGCTTGAAGCAAAATGAGAACTTGAAGCTCCCATTAACTGAAGTAGCTTCCCAACAGACAAACCTAAGCACTTGAGAAGAATTCGAAGAATACAATTTGATTAACTCATTCCTGATTTTTCCTTTTCTAATCTGCCATGATTATATGAAAACATATCAAACATGTGGAAGAGATTAAGTAATATAGTAAATTGCTCATTTTGTCCTATAGTTAAGCTTTTAGGTATATTATCAATATTAACCTAAAATATTAACAATAGTCACAAGCTCTTATTTTAGAATATGAGCTAACAAGAGTAAATAATTCCTGGGCATGGTAATGTACACCTATAATCCTAGTGACTGGGGAGGCTGAGACAAGAGGATTGCCAAGTTCGAGGCCAGCCTGGGCAATTTGGTGAGACCCTGTCCCAAATTAAAATATAAAAAGGGCTGGAAATGTAGTTCAGTTGTAGAATGTAACTGGGTTCATTTCCTAGTATAGTGTGATCGCGCGCAAACACACACACACACACACACACGTTATATTCATCATATGTTAACTTACATAAATAAAATTTTAAAATATTAATTGTAATAAATATATAAATGATTACATTTTCAGGGATTTTTTTGGCTGATCTACAACTGGAAAGTTTTTTTTTCTATTATATTAAAAAATACATTCATTACAATTTTCCCTGTTTTATTACTTTATTATGTTATTAAAGGCACATGAGAATCTGACACACAAGTACTCTAGTAAAGCAAGTGATAGGTTCATTGTATGTTAACAACTTCTCAATACTGTTTCCTCATTTAATAATAAAAGCATGAAATATGATCATAGACTTCATGTAAAAATAAAAGGATTTAACTAAAAATTTTATAGTATCCCTGATATATTTTCTAAAAAATTTTCATTGATATAAATGTAGTTTAATATCATCCACTGAGGAAAAGCCATTTTTTGAATAAAATAAAAATAATTTAAAATGATAAAGACCTATACTAATTATCAACTAATTTAATTTTTGAAATGTTAACTTTGACCTTGTTACTTTGGCTGGGGGTATAGTTCAGAAATAGATTCCTTGCCTAGTATGAACAAAGCTCTAGGTTCAATCCCTGGCACCATACAAAAAATACTACATGTATATTATATATATATATATATATATATATATATATATATATATATATATATATATATATACATATATATAAACAATTAGTTAAATATATATATATATATATATATATATGTACATATATGTTATATATATATATATATATATATGTTGGGGACTTTAGAACACATTGGCCGAAAGAACTCTGGTTGCTTCCCACTTCCTGTTACAGTCCTGGCCTAACCCTGGAGGCGTTCCCCTGAGGTGTCCTGGGAACTGAAACTACCCTAAAGATAGGGTAGTTACTCCGCCAATAGGACTTGCCCATGTTCTTTACGTGTCTCTATAATCTCTTTGCTGATTGGCCCATGTCCCATATAAATGTTGTCCACCTTCCTCAATAAACTTGAGTTCCAGAGCTGAAGGTTTACCTGACTGGGCTCCCTGGTATTGTCCTGGGTCTTCTGAAGGCAGAGGAGGGGATACCAGCCACCTCTTACCTTCCCATTTTCGCCTTATAGCTGAGGCAGGCTCTCCCAGCCTCTCTGCTGGACAGAGAAGGTTTGATTCCCGGGTTTAGGGAGAGCTACAAACTTCAGCCCCTACCGTATTTTTTATATATATATATATATATAAAACGTACACACATATAAACTACTAGTTATATATATATATAATATACATAAAATATATACATCATATATGCATTTATATAATACATATATAATATACATAATATATATATACATTTATATATAACTTTTCTATCACTAGAAAAAAAATCTAAACTAATATATAGGGGTGAAAAGACAGTGATAGGGACAGAGATAAGGGAAGGGGAAAGAAAAGAGAAAAAATGGGGAAAAGAAGAAAAAAGGATGATGAAATTAAATGAGAGAATCCAAGAAAGAGAATGGCGTAAATGTGACTTTTTTTTTTGGGGGGGGGGGGTGCCAGTGATTGAACCCAGGGACACTTAACCACTGAGCCTCACCCCCAACTCTTTTGTCTATTTTATTTAGAGACAAGGTGTGGTCTCACTGAGTTGCATAGGGTCTCTTTAAGTTACTGTGGCTGGCTTTGAACTCAGAATCCTTCTACCTCAGTCTCCCAAGCCACTGGGATTACAGGCCTGCGCCACCACACCTGGGAAATGTGACACTTCTTAATTGACAAATCCCCAATGACTAGAGAACTGGAAATGCCTCCCCATAAAGTTTGTAAGTGTACATAAGCCCAGAAAACTGGTATGTAGTTTCCTGTTTGACTTTGCTGAAAATTACAACTACACATTCTCCCAGGTATCCTAAAGCCTAAGAAAAAAAGGCCACAGAGAACTGTCAAAATATTGTAGTACATAAATGGTAAGGATTATCAGTTATTTCCAGCATAGCCAAGTCAGGCTTAATAAATATAGAAAAGCCTAATCTTGTTAAATTTGTTGTTCAAATCTAGAAGGGCTTTACTAATTTTCTGTTTGATCTATCAATTATTGAAAGAGGTATAATAAGTTCTAAGTTCTCCCACTACAATTGAGAATTTCATTTCCTCTTTTATATTTGTTGCTTTATTTTAAGTATATGTGGTTAGAAGGAAATAAGTTCCCAACTGTTTTCTAGGTTGGATTTTCCTTTTTTAATTAAGTAATGCATTTATTTGCTTTAATGTGCAAATATTAATATTCTAATATTAATGCATCAATTCCAGCTATGTTTTGATTAATAAATACCTGACATAAGTTTCTGGATATTTCACCAGGTAATTTTATGAACTGTATAAAGCTCTATTTTACTTTCCATTGTGAAAATATAAACTTTTATAGTTTAGTCTGCATTTATTGTGATTAATGGTATTGAAGCTGCCTAATGGGTTAACTTGTCCTTTGCAATTTGTCCTTTGCAAACTGGCTTTTTTTCCTTTTTCTTATTTTTTTAACTTTTTACCCACCTTCTAAATTCTAAAGAAAAGCCACATATAAATGAAGGTATTAATTGTTAGAGTCAGCTACAATTCGTGGAAAAAGGAACAGGAGAAACATTGGTGATGAGATGTTATAATCTCTCATCTTTTTTTTTAGATTTACAGAACCCAGAACATCTGGTGACTTTCAGACATCATCAGAATGTGCATGAAAGATATGGACCACTGCTGGATTAATGATTACTATAGTATCCACCTATCTGTGGATAAAAGTATACTCCTTAATTTTCCTATATAAGCTCTTTGCTTGTAGTTATTTGTAAGCTGCCTGGTAAGCTACCTGGTACCGAAAACCGGGAGGAAATCTCGGAGGCAGAGTTAAGCTTTTACTACTTTTACTTCTACTTTCTTAGAGCTTAGAGAGGGAAAGAAAGATTTTTCTTAGAGAGGGAAAGAAAGATTTTTCTTCTTAGCTTAGAGTTAGAGTAAAGAAAGATAGAGCTTAGCTTAGAGAAAGATTAGAGCTTCTTTCTTCTCTCTTCTTTCTTCCTTCTTCTTTCTTCTGTCTTCTGTCTTCTGTCTTCCTCGGGAGCCTCGGCCTAACTCTGACCAATCATTACTTCTTCTATCTGGTTTCTCTTCTGTAACCGCTCTGCCTATGTTCTGGCCGCTCTGATTCTTCTGACCGACCGAGTGGCTGCCCGACTGACCGAATGAATTCGTTCTCCTAACTCGGACCGCTTTCACCCGGTTATATACCTTCAGGTTTGCGGGTGCCTACAGGTGCGTCACATACATATCAGGTGGAACTTATGGCTTCCAGCTAGCTACAACAGCCCTTCCTAATTAGGGCTCCTTCATATTCCTTCCCTTTAGTTTAAAAAGGTGCTTTCTATTTTCTCTATTTTATTTTCTCTATTTTCTTTTATTTTCCCTACCTAGCTTTTCACCTTTTATTTTTGAAAGGGTGGATATTTGAGCCCTTTTTGAGGAGGTGCTGCGGCTTTTAAGGAAGCCTACTGCTGAGGAGCAGCTAACGCACTTAGTTAAGCACAATTGCATAAGCGGCTTTGACTTTTTTTTTTTTTTTTTTTTTAACTAAAGCTCAAGGCTTTTTCTCTATTTTTCCTCTTCTTTATTTTTCTTTATGGCTTTCTTGCCAAAGCTCAATGGCTTTTTTTTCTGCATGGTTTTTACCATGCTATTTAATTCTCTATTTTCTTTTAAGCTCATGGCTTTTTTCTTTATACTAAAGCTCAAGGCTTTTTCTCTATATTTTTTATGGCTTTTGGCCGGCTCGCTTCGGCTTTTCACTGGCTACTCTGCTTCAGCTTAATTCTTAACTGGCCTCAACTGAGTCAGAGGCTATGCTTTTTCGTTGCTCTCCTTATTTCTTAGCTTTTCTTCTCTGCCTGCCGAGCCCCGGACGGACCACCATTTGTAAGCTGCCTGGTAAGCTACCTGGTACCGAAAACCGGGAGGAAATCTCGGAGGCAGAGTTAAGCTTTTACTACTTTTACTTCTACTTTCTTAGAGCTTAGAGAGGGAAAGAAAGATTTTTCTTAGAGAGGGAAAGAAAGATTTTTCTTCTTAGCTTAGAGTTAGAGTAAAGAAAGATAGAGCTTAGCTTAGAGAAAGATTAGAGCTTCTTTCTTCTCTCTTCTTTCTTCCTTCTTCTTTCTTCTGTCTTCTGTCTTCTGTCTTCCTCGGGAGCCTCGGCCTAACTCTGACCAATCATTACTTCTTCTATCTGGTTTCTCTTCTGTAACCGCTCTGCCTATGTTCTGGCCGCTCTGATTCTTCTGACCGACCGAGTGGCTGCCCGACTGACCGAATGAATTCGTTCTCCTAACTCGGACCGCTTTCACCCGGTTATATACCTTCAGGTTTGCGGGTGCCTACAGGTGCGTCACATACATATCAGGTGGAACTTATGGCTTCCAGCTAGCTACAACAGCCCTTCCTAATTAGGGCTCCTTCAGTTATTAGCTAAGATGGTCCTTAAGATATAGTCTGGATATTTTATGATCACCTAGCTAATCAAAAAGTTCTTTCCCTGCCACTGCCTTGCCTTTGGGCTAATTGGCATCCATCACGTAGCAAACAAGCACGTGGAACCTCTTGTACAGTGGCAATACATGTTTATTATAGCATCTCATTTTGTGTCTTTCTTTACCACATCCTCTCCCTACTTCATCTGTGTTCCCATATTTTTATTAGATTCATCAATTTGTATTTCCTATTATGCCACAACAGGTTTAAACATTATGCATTCTATCTCATAGTTTTTGGTTGTTCCAAATTTCAACATTCATATTTCATTTAAAAATATTTTAGGCGGAGGGAGAAAAGATGGCGGACAGCAGAGAAGCACGCTCGGGAGACCGGCAATAAAAGAGGCTTACCGAGAAGATTGAACGCATTCTTAGTAACACTCCCGCAACTGGGAGGGAGCTGAGACATCCACGCACATCTAGATGGTGAAAATACAAGAAACTCCAGACCACCTACGCACGGAGTCCAGTGTCAGTGGCCCACAAACCGAACCAACATTAGCGGTGCAGCTGCCGTGGTAGCATTGCAGTACTGGAAGTGCAGACCACGGCCTCGAACAGCACAGAATAAAAAGAAAGCCAGGTGCGAGCAGTGGCCTCACAGACTTCTTTCATGTAAATTGCTGAACGGGACCTGCATGCCTCGGAGTGACACACAGGTCCGAGATACTGCTGTTGGGACCAGGGAAGGCACCACCATTTTGGAGGAGGGCTGCGGCTGACTGCAGACATCCAAGGATCGGTCCAGGGCCCGGAGTACAGCAAACACCTGGGTGAAACAAGCACAGGTAGCCCGCAGGAAAGGGCCTGCCTGAGGCCAGCTCAGCAAACACAAAAGCTATAACCGGGGGTGGGCGTGGGGAATGCGTGCCTTTTGGATGAACACTTTCTTGATGCTATTCACGCACTGACAGCCCCCCAACCCCCAGCTATTATTCCTCTGTGCCAATCTGCCTCTGGCCAAAGCTGCAAACTAGACTCCACTGTGACACACAAGAAGAATAGACACACAAGCATTATGAAGAAGCAAGGGAAGAAAGTGGCTGAAACCAACCAACAGGCCCCCTCAGTTGATTCCATGGCAAGCACAGTTGGTCAAATGCCAGAGATGGAATTTAGAAAATACATATTCCAATACACATATATATTTTTTTGGTTTGTTTGTTTTCGTTTGTTTTTGCTTTTGTTCTGTTTGATAGTAGGATTATTTGTGTGTCTGTGTTCCTCTTTCCTTTCTTCCCTTCTCACTTTAGTCTCTTCTGCCCTCATCTTATCTACTTACACCCAGTCATTGTGTACTCATCAGAGGTGAAAACAAGGTATACACATAAATTGGGACTTCTAGGCCCGGGGCAATTGAAATATACAGAAAAGCGGTGTTATATATAGTTTACTCTCTATTTTTCTTGACTCAGTTTCTCTCTCCTCTCTCTCTTACAATAATTCTTACTTTTTTTGTTATCTCTCATTGTTCCTTTTTTATTTTTTTCTTTTCCATCTTTCTTTATCTTTCTTCTCTCAAAGACTAAATAAGTTTGGTTTATATACAAATCGTCTTGCCTCTAAATCGCTCATTCCATTCTCTTTTCTCTCCTGTCTGCTGACATTAAAACCACCTCCATAGACTTCTACTGTTATACTTCATAAGAAAGAACATCTCAGCAACCTCACTTGCTTCTTCCTAAACATATCAACTCTGTGTCCAATACTGAAACTGTAAACACCAATGCAAGCATACAGAGTAAATTGGAAACAATACCTGAGTTAACTAAATCTGTACATTGTGATCAAACTGGGATTTGCTGTAAAGAAAGTGTTAGATCTTAAAGTGTAAAGTATTTATAAGGGGATCTGACAGCATTGTAACACAGGAGCAACATAAGGCTATAAGGTGAAATTGAAATAGGCAAGGTCCCACAGTGCTAGGAGAATAGACACACAAGCATTATGAAGAAGCAAGGGAAGAAAGTGGCTGAAACCAACCAACAGGTCCCCTCAGTTGATTCGATGGCAAGCACAGTTGGTCAAATGCCAGAGATGGAATTTAGAAAATACATATTCCAAATGTTTATGGATCTTAAGAATGAAATAAAAAATGAGATGAGAGAGCAAATAGAGGTGGTAAAAGAGCATTTTGAAAAAGAACTCCAAAAACAAATACAAGAAGCAAAAGATTACTTTAATAGAGAGATAGAGATTCTAAAGAAACCAAACAGAAATTCTGGAAATGAAAAAAGAAATAAACCAAACTAAATGCTCAATTGAAAGCATCACCAACAGATTAGATCAGATGGAAGAAAGGACCTCAGATAATGAAGACAAAATATTTATCCTGGAGAAAAATCTAGAGGACATGACAAAAGAAGTAAGAAAACAAGAACAGAGCATTCAGGAATTATGTGACAGCATAAAAAGACGAAACTTAAGAGTGATTGGTGTTGAAGAAGGTGCAGAGTTTCAAACTCAAGGAATGAGTAATTTATTCAATGAAATAAGCAGAAAATTTTCCACACATGAGGAATGAATGGCAAAACCAAGTTCAAGAGGCTTACCGAACAATAAACATACAAAACCACAACAGATCCACACCAAGGCACATTATAATGAAATTGCCTAATATACTAGGCAAGGACAGAATACTAAAAGCCACAAGAGAAAGGAAGCAGATTACACATAGGGGGAAACCAATCAGACTATGCTCACATTTTTCAACCCAGACCTTAAAAGGTAGAAGATCCTGGAATAGCATATTACAAGCTCTGAAAGAAAAGGGATGTCAACCAAGAATCTTATATCCAGTAAAATTGAGCTTTAGATTCGAAGATGAAATAAAAACCTTCCATGACAAACAAAAGTTAAAATATTTCACAACTTGAAAGCCAGCACTTCTGAACATCTTGGGCAAAATTTTCCATGAAGAAGAAGAGAAAAACAACAATGAAAACGAACAATGGGAGATAGTAAACTAAAGGAATTACCAACCAGAGGAGAATCCAAATCAAACTAAATACCATAATACAATTAAAAATGGATGGAAATAAGAATCACATCGCAATAATAACCCTGAATGTAATGGCCTAAACTCACCATTCAAAAGAAAAAGATTGTCAGATTGGATTAAAAGAAAAAATCCAACAATTTGTTGCCTACAAGAAACACACCTCATAGAAAAAAAGACATCAAGCGATTAAAGGAGAAAGGCTGGGAAAAGTCTTACCACGCACATGGGCTGCGGAAGCAGGCAGGGGTTTCCATTCTCATATCAAATAAAGTAGACTTCAAGCCAAAGCTAATCAAAAGAGATAAAGATGGATACTTCTTACTACTTAAGGGAACCATTCATCAACAAGCTATAACAATTATAAATCTATATGCCCCAAATAATGGAGCACCTACATTCATCAAACGAGCCCTTCTCAAGTTCAAGAGTAAAATAGACCACAACACAGTTATTCTAGGGGAATTCAACACACCTCTCTCACCAATGGATAGATCATCCAAACAAAAGCTAAATAAAGAAACATTAGGCCTCGTTAAAACAATTAATAACTTAGACCTAATGGACATATATAGAATATTTCATCCCTCAGTAAGCGAATACACTTTCTTCTCAGAGCACAAGGATCCTTCTCCAAAATTGACCATATATTATGTCACAAGGCAATTCTCAGCAAATATAAAAAAAATAGAAATCCTACCTTGCATTCTATCAGACCATAATGGGATGAAATTGGAAATCATTGACAGTACAAGAAATTAAAAAAAAAAAAAAATTCCCAAAAGCTGGAAGCTAAACAACATGCTACTGAATGAACAAGGGGTTGAAGAAGACATCAAGGAGGAGAATAAAAAAATTCCTAGAGGTAAATGAGAACACAGATACATCATATAGAAATCTCTGGGACACTATGAAGGCAGTAGTAAGAGGAAAATTCATTGCACTGAATTCCTTCATTAAAAGAAAAAAACAACAACAAAAAAATGATTTAACATCACACCTCAAAAGCACTAGATAAAGAGGAACAGATCAACACTAAGAGCAATAGAAGACAGGAAATAAGTAAAATCAGAGCTGACATTAATGAAATTGAGACTAAAGAAACAATTCAAAGAATTGACAGAACCAAAAGTTGGTTCTTTGAAAAAATAAATAAAATTGACAGACCCCAAGCAATGCTAACAAAAAGAAGAAGAGAAAAAACTCAAACTACTAGCATCCATGATGAAAAAGGAAATATCACAACAAACACCTCAGATATACAGGAGATAATTAGAAATTACTTCGAAAAATTGTACTCTAATAAAATAGAAAATACTGAAAGGATAGACAGATTTGAGTCGTATAAATTCCCCAAACTGGAACAAGAGGCTATACAGAATTTAAATAAATCAATTTCAAGTGAAGAAATAGAAGACGCTATCAAAAAACTTCCAACAAGAAAAAGTCCAGGTCCTGAACGGTTTATAGCCGAGTTCTACAACACCTTCAAAGAAGAACTAATACTGATGCTCTTCAAATTATTTCAAGAAATAGAAAAAGAGGGAGCTCTTCCAGACTCTTTCTATGAGGCCAATATCACATTAATTCCAAAGCCAGGCAAAGACACAGCCAAAAAAGAAAACTTCAGGCCAATATCTTTAATGAACATAGATGCAAAAATCCTCAAAAAAATTCTAGCAAATCGGATTCAAAAACATATCAAAAAGATAGTGCACCATGATCAAGTGGGGTTTATCCCAGGGATGCAAGGCTGGTTCAACATTCGGAAATCAATAAACATAGTACATCACATCAATAGACTTAAAGATAAAAACCATATGATCATCTCAATAGACACAGAAAAAGCATTTGACAAAATACAACACTCCTTTATGTTCAAAGCTCTAGAAGAATTAGGAATAACAGGAATATATCTCAACATTGTAAAAGCTATCTATGCAAAACCTCAAGCTAACATTATCTTAAATGGAGAAAAATTGAAAGCATTCCCTCTAAAAACTGGAACAAGACAGGGATGCTCCCTCTCACCACTGCTATTTAACATAGTACTGGAAACTCTGGCAAGAGCAATTAGACAGACGAAAGAAATTAAAGGGATCCAGATAGGAAAAGAAGAGCTCAAATTAGCACTATTTGTTGATGACATGATAATATACCTAGAAGACCCAAAAAACTCTACCAGAAAACTTTTACAACTAGTAAATGAATTCGGCAAAGTAGCAGGATACAAAATCAATACCCATAAGTCAAAGGCATTTTTGTACATCAGTGTCAAAGCCTCTGAAAGGGAAATGATGAAAACTACTCCATTAACAATAGCATCAAAAAAAAAAAAAAAAAAAAAAAACCTGGGAATCAACTTAACGAAAGAGGTGAAGGACGTCTATAACGAAAACTATAGAACACTAAAGAAAGAAATCGTAGAAGACCTCAGAAGATGGAAAGACCTACCTTGTTCTTGGATAGGTAGAATTAATATTGTCAAAATGTCCATACTACCAAAAGCATTATACAGATTTAATGCAATTCCAATCAAAATCCCAATGACATTTCTCAAAGAAATAGAAAAAGCAGTCATGAAATTCATTTGGAAAAATAAGAGACCCAGAATAGCTAAAGCAATCCTGAGCAGGAAAAGTGAAGCAGGCAGCATCACCATACCAGAATTTAAATTATATTATAGAGCAATAGTAACAAAAACAGCATGGTACTGGCACCAAAATAGACTAGTAGACCAATGGTACAGAATTGAGGACACGGAGACTAATACATATAATGTCAGCTATCTTATATTAGACAAAGGCACCAAAAATGTACAGTGGAGAAAGGATAGCCTCTTCAACAAATGGTGCTGGGAAAACTGGAAAGCCATATGCAACAAAATGAAATTAAACCTGTATCTCTCACCATGCACAAAATTCAATTCAAAGTGGATCAAGGACTTAGGAATTAGACCAGAGACAATACAGTTAATAGAATAAAAAGTAAGCTACAATTTCCAACATGTTGGATTAGGCTCCAAGTTCCTTAACAAGAATCCTGTAGCGCAATAATTATTACCAAGAATTAATGAATGGGATAGATTTAAACTAAAAAGCTTCTTCTCAGCAAAAGAAACAATCAGTGAGGTGAATAAAGAACCAACTAACTGGGAACAAATATTTAATACATGCACATCGGATAGAGCACTAATTTCTAGAATATATAAAGAACTCAAAAAACTTGACACCAAAAAACAAATAATCCAATCGATAAATGGGCTAAGGAATTGAGAAGACACCTCTCAGAAGAAGATATACGATTAATTAACAAATACATGAAAAAATGTTCAGCATCGCTGGCAATTAGAGAAATGCAAATCAAAACTACTCTAAGATTTCATTTCACTCCAGTCAGAATGGCAGCTATCAAGAACACAAACAACAATAAATGTTGGAGAGGATGTGGGGGAAAAAGGCACATTCATACATTGCTGGTGGGACTGCAAAATGGTACAAGCATTGTGGAAAGCAGTATGGAGATTTCTTGGGAAAATGGGAATGGAACCACCCTATGACCCAGCCATCCCACTCCTGGGTCTATTCCCAAAGGACTTAAAAACAGCATATTACAGTGACACAGCTACCTCAATGTTTATAGCAGCACAATTCACAATAGCTAGGTTGTGGAACCAACCTAGATGTCCCTCAGTAGATGAGTAGATTAAGAAAATGTGGTATATATACACAATGGAATTTTACTCAGCAATAAAAGAGAATAAAATAATGACATTCGCAGGTAAATGGATGAAGTTGGAGAATATAATGCTAAGTGAAATCAGTCAATCTCAAAAATCCAAATACTGAATGTTTCCTCTGATATAAGGAAGCCGGTTCACAGTATTGATGGGTTGGGGTACATAGGAGGATTATAGGAACACTATAATGGTCAAAGGGAAGGGAGGGGAAGGGCGGGAGCAAGGGGGGAAGGGGGAAAAAGTGGTTGAATAAGATGGATATCATTTTTCTAAATGCATGATTGAAGACTTGAATGCTGCGAATATACTTTGTATACAAACTGTTTTATGTAAATAGATGCTATATATGTATAGTATAAACTGTAATACATACTACTATAAATAAAAATTAAAACAAAAATAGAAAATAAAAAATAAATATTTTAAAGTAGTTCAACTCTTGTCCCCCCAAATCCAAGAACCTTACCTGTCTATAATGACAATAAATCCTTCCTTTTTAAGTTGTCTAGTAATTGAATTTAGTTTGTTTTTGTAACACCTGAATTATTCATTCTTATAATTTCTATAGTCATTGCTCATGGGATTTATCCACATTTACTGATTAATTTTATTAATTAATGTGCTTAGATTATAAACTACTTTGAATTCAATTTAACTATAAGTAGATCTTAAATTTGTTGCTAACAAATTACTTTGAATTTTAAGTTGTCTCAATTTCTTTGTTAGGTTGAAATGATTAGGTTTCATCCTGACTCTTGAATGATATTTTACTAGAACATAAAACACTATACTGATAGCTCATTTGCATCAGCACCATAGATATACAATCTTTTGGTTTCTAATGTTACTGTTGCTAATTCTGACTGCAGCATAATTTTTGTTTCTTTGCAAAATGGTCTGTTCCTTTCCAACCATTACTTCTCAGAATTTCTCTTGCCTTTGCTATTCTTTTATCTCACTATACACCCTTATCTGTATGAATTTAGGTGTCACTCTATTGTCTCCTGGCATCCTAAAAATATTTCTGCCATTTCTTTTCTCTTTTGCTCCTAGAAATAGAGATTTGTCCTTCCTAAATGCTCACTCCTATATGTCTTATTCCCCTTTCATTTTGCAGTAATCTCTTAAACATAAATGTGGAGATAGCTGAATGTACAGCCCTTGGACCAATTTCCTCCATCAAACAAGCATCCATCTATTACATGTAGATCAGATATATCCAATTGCAATTTTCCAATAATTCAGAGAAAAATTTCTACCATGGAAAATCTCTTTATCTTCTGGTTAATTGACAATTTCATTTCTACCAAAAACTGGCACCATAACTCACTCGGATGCTTCCCATCTCTGCTACCACCATCACTACCAGGTCTACACGTCAGAGTCTATACAGTCTATATAGGATAATGTTTTTCTACATTTCCCCCCTAATGATTATAATTATTGACTCCAGGGGGGGTTGTTTCCTCAAGAGAAATGAAAAAGAGAAATGTCAATGGAGTGCCACAGTAATACACAAAACAAGACTGGTCACATTCAAAAGCATTCCACATTCATTCATTCATCAGGAAAAACAAAATTGTTTTAAACACCTACTATATGCCAGAAGGTATGCAATGAGGAGGCAGATTTCTGACTTTCTAGTAGGTGCAAATAATACATTTCTAAGGAAAAAGATGATCATGGGGTAGACTGTTTCCTCTTTATACCTAAATTATGTTTTAATTGGGCTTGAGCCGACAGAAGCCATTAAATGTGTTTTTCAATCTGGCCAAATCAGCTTAGTAATTAGGGGGAATTCCTCATAGGATTCATATAAAGAGCTGGCTGCTATCTTTCCTTTCCATTGCTATTTAATATTTGAATTTCTGTATGTCTTCATGGATCATTTAATGCAAAATTAAGAGAGGGCCTATCAAGGAGCCCTAGCTTGCCAGCATTTTAGCTAAAAGTTGTGTTTTTTTCATATATAATTTTCTAAGAAGGCAAAATTTCCAAAAGAAAAGAACTGAAATAAGACTTCATTTTCTAATTAACCCCTCCATGGGGATAGAAGGGATTGCTGACAGCAAATTAACTTTGTGCTTTGCATTTTCATTTCTGAATACCATAAACTTTCTCTAATTTTCTTGTATTAAAAATCAACTCTTTTCTGAACAGAGTTGGTTTGTAAGTTCTTGCTGATTGATTCACTAAGTGTGCAAATTAGTTTGAATGAGCTATGAGCAGCCAATAAACAGCATGTTCTCTAAGAGTTAAACTAGGGGAAAAGGCTTATAAAAATTTCTGATTAAATGCTTCTCTAAATGTATTATTGCAGAGCATATGTTCACTGTTGAAGACCCAATAGAATTTTTTTTTAGAGTTCACATTTCTTTTACTTGTGGGCTCTGTATCCAGAGATTAAAAATGAGCTATTTATCAAACTGAAAATATCTTATGTTAAAACTTAAAGGATAAGAATATATTTAGTCTTAGAAATAACAATTATGGCATGCCTGTAATCCCAGCGGCTCAGGAGGCTGAGGCAGGAAGATCATGAGTTCAAAGCCAGCCTCAGCAAAGGCAAGGTGCTAAGCAACTCAGTGAGACCCTTTCTCTATTAAAATACAAAATAGGGCTGGGGATGTGGCTCAGTGGTAGAGTACCCCTGAGTTCAATCAAAGAAAGAAAAAAAGAAAGAAAGAAAGAAAGGAAGAATGAAAGAAAGAAGAAAGAAAGAAAGAAGAAAGAAAGAGAAAGGAAAGGAAAGGAAAAGAAAAGAAGGAAGGAAGGAAGGAATGAAACAATTATATTGAAATGGTTATATTAAATTCTTTGTCTTAAAATGTATTATTTTAATAATACAAGACACAATATTGTCTTACTGATGGCATGGTATGAAGTAAGAGCCTTGAGTGGGTAGAAAATCCAAGTGTTAGAACATGATATAGACTGACAACTGAATAAGCTATAGACTCTGAATGTGAGAGGATAGATGTTGGGGCTCAAAGAATAATACTACCAAAATATGATTTTTTTAAGTATGTTGAGCAACTTGATCTAAAGAAAATTAAAAAGCCTTAAAAGCACTTTTGCTCCTCCTATCCCAAAAGCAGGGAAGGGCTCTCTCTGGAATTCTCATTTGCATTAAGGGAACACAATTTCCTTCCACCCCCACACTGAAATTCCATTATCTGTCTCAGAAAAAAAGACTAATATAACCATAACTGGAGCTTTATGAACTTCCATTACAAGGTAATAGCTATCTCTTAGGCTAATTCAAATTCTAAAGATAATCTTTTATAAACTCATCTCTGTCTTTGGGACTATTCATTCCCCCATTCTTCTCTTACCCAATAGAAAAAGGATATAGAAATTTGTGAACAATATTAAGGGCATGGGTAATCAAACTTCTGTGATTTTTCCTCCATTTGCATGCTAATAAATGTGTATGCCTTTTCTTCTTCATAATCTTTGTCAGTTTATTCCAATGAACCTGAAGAGGGCAAAGGGAAATTTTCCTTTTGTCCCTTCCCATATCTGGACCAAGAGAAAAACATATCAGTTATCACTGGGGTAATCAAAACTAGGAAGTAAGCTTATTATCAGGCAAGTGGCACAGAGAAAAGGGAAAATGAATACAGCTGATAATAAGCCAGTTTCACAGTTAAGAAAGACCTAGGATTTCAAATTGAGGGAAGAGACTCCTGTTTGATGGGGCCTATGATTGACAGGAATAATAAACTAAAATCTGGGAAGGAGTCTGGCAGGAACAAATTGAGATTTAAGAAATAAAGTAGAAACTTATTCCAGGGTGCTGGGAAATAAGACAGAGTGATGCATTACAAGGATGGAGTCATGCAAAAGAGGAGCCAGGGCTAAAAGATCTAGCTTCAGACTGGTATACACTAAGCCTCAAGTATGACAGAAGACTGGTCCTAAGCATAGATTAGGCTCCAGATTCCACTCTTGGGATGAAAATTGACTTGGGGATTGGGATGGAACATCTCAATAGGGATGGCAGCAAGAAGGGAAAAAATTGGAAATTTTCTAGATTCAATGCTACTGAAAGTGTACCTAGTGGACTTCTTTAAAGTATTAACAATAAGAAAATATTACTGTAAAGGGCTGTGAACTGAAGTTCTCTAAAGTAGCCTCACCTATATTAAAGATGCTACAGAATAAACTGGGCTGACTAGAACATTTTGATTGTGGAGAGATGGAATGTTGTAGGTTAAGAGTCAAAATTACCTTGGGCTCTCTAACTCCCTTTTATAGGCATTTAATTTCAACCTCTTTATCTGTAAAACTCTTGGAATGTATCACTAAGCATAGCCAACACTAGCCTCCACCAATCCTAAAGCTAAGAATGTTATAACATCTGAAACCTATAAAAAAGATTTTCTCCACCTTGTGTTGCCCACTTACCAATGTATTTATGTAATATATTGATTCATAACATCTTTGGTCTGTGGCTAAAAAGTTCATGTAACACCTTCTGGAACACTCTTTCAAAGCAACTTCAATTTGTGTTTCTAGGTCTAGGTCACTCATATTTGGCTCAAAATATTATTCTCTTATTTTCCATTAAAGCACAATCAGTATTTTGCATCAACAGGATACATTTATGTGTTTTCTCAGATTCCCTTGATTCTGGCAACTTCAGGCACTTGTCCTACTTCCATGTTCCTCCACCTGGTGATGACCTATATCTTGCATCAGAAGTTATAAAAAATAAGCCTTGGCTGCTGATTTTTACAGTCAGAAAGATCAGCCCCATATGCAGCTTCAGGTTCCTTCTACCATGGTAGGGCATGGAACCTGACACTCCATGGGGCCAGGACATGCCACCTTGAAGGCTAGAGCAATTTGTTAACTCCCCATGGAGTAAAATTTGGCTAATAGGAATAGAAGACAGGATATAAATATGTTGATAGAATTCCTTCCCTCCCTTTCTCATAACTGATTGCTCAGGGGAACTTTTCATATAGCTTTTCTAGGGATGCATCCTGAGTGACCTGTTGCATATTTTCATGGAAGTAAGTAATGGACATTATGATAACTCTTCATGTATCAAACATTTTGTATTTCCCGTTTTTCCTTTCTTGTTTCTCTTATTTTTCCACTCTCAGTGTTCTGGGTTTGCACCATGTAAGTAAAACATTATGACCTAATTCTTGCTTCAAGCTTCATTTCCAGCAGACTTAAACTAAATAATTATTGACTTAAGAATAAATGGTAGTGTGACTTATTATTTTATATAGCATATAATAATGGAAATAGCAATAGACAAAAACTTAGTAGGCTTACTCCAATTATTCAGTAGTCTTAGGAGCTTACTCGGGAGACTTTGGAATTGGGTAAGACTTGAATATACCCAAAGTAGCAAAGTGCTCAAATTACTTTTCAGGAAAAGCTTCCAGATCCATTCAAGGATGGTTTGGAACCTGCTTTACAAGAACTGATATGTGCAACCTGACGAGCCAGTAATGTCCATGACCTTCTGATGGTACAAGCTCAAAATACCCCCCAATAGAACATGATAACTCCACCTGGAAAGAATCATGAGATGTGGAAGTAGGCATGATGACCACTTACACCTATATAAAAGAACATTAAATCACTCTGCTTTAAACATCCAATCAAAAAGCAATACTTTTCTTCTTTTGCTTATTTATTTATTTATTTATTTAATACCAGAAATTGAACCCAGGGTAGCTTAACCAATGAGCCACAGCCCTAGCCTTTTTTTTATTTTTTGGGACAGCATCTTGCTAAATTGCTTAGGGCCTTGCTAAATTGCTGAAGCTGGCTTTGAACTCACAGTTCTCCCTGCCTTAGCCTCCTGTGTGGCTGGGATTATGGCTCTTTCTTTCCTCTTATAAATCTTCCTCCTACTGACTGATTGGGAAGACAGATTTGAGCTTCTTTTTAGCTCCTGATGTCTTTGCTGGCGGATTGTACAATAAAGTCTAATCTTTTTGCAAAAATCTGGTACCACAGTATTGGCTTAACTGTGCATGGGTCAGTAATCCCTTGTTCATTGTCAATTTCTGGAAACTCAGATAGGACTCAGAGTCTTTTAACTGCCTGTCCTAGATTCTGTGGTCCCTTGATAGTGTGCCTATGACCTGCAGTGGCCAGATGGACTGATGCCAATCTGGAAGCATCAGCTTCTGGAATCTGTTTTCCCACTGTGCCACTGTCAGCCCTCAACACCAACTTCACTTTTGCAAAAAGAAACTTATCCAGGAAGAAGACACTTCTGGGTGGGTAATCCTACTAGGGCAACTGTTCTTTGAACTGCCTTTCTTATTTAGGGGCATAAACAGCACCTCTGGTTTTGACTTTTTTTTTTTTTTTTTTTTTTTTTTTTTTTTTTTTTTTTGGTACCAGGGATTGAACTCAGGGGCACTTAACCACTGAACCACATTCCCAGCCCTTTTTACTTTTTATTTTGAGACAGTCTCACTAAGTTCATTAGGGCCTCATTGAGGCTGACTTTGAACTTGCTACTTCTTGCCTTAGCCTCCCAAGTCACTGGGATTATAGGCGTGCACCACTGTGCTGGCTTGGTCTTGAGTTTGGGGTGTTATAGTTTAGATCTGGAATGTTCCCCAAAGACTCATGTGCTGAAGGCTTGGTCCCTAATGCAACAATGTCTTGAAGTGAGACTTTTAAGAAGTGATTGGATTATGAGGGCTCTAACCACATCAGTGGATTAATCCATTGACAGATTCATAATTGTATGGACTATTGAGATATGGTGGAAACTGTAAGAGGTGGGTCCTAGTTGGAGGTAGTAGGTCACTGGTGCCATGCCCTGGAAGGGATTATCTAGTATCTAGTCCTTAGTCTGTCTTTCTTTCTTTCCAAGCCACCCCCCCCCCCCCCGCCGCCCCCCCCTCCCCCTCTCTTTGTTTCCTGGCTACCACCTTAGGTGAGAAGATTTGTTCTGCCATGACCTTTCACCCAGATATACTATCTCACCACAGGTCCAGAAACAACAGAGCCAAGTGGACATGGATTGAAACCTCTGAAACTGTGAAAAAAAAATATTTCCTCCTTGAAGCTGATTTTCTTAGGTATTTTATTAGTAACAAAAAGCTGACTAACACAGAAAATTAGTTCTACAAGCAGGGTGAAATAATATTTCTGGGGAGTCATGAAATAGCTCAGTAACCTGGACTGGTCTGGTCTGGTCTGGTCAGAAAATGCACTCTGGTTTAATGTAATTGTTCATTGTTTTATGTATCCTTTTGCTCATTAGTGTGTTTGTTAGTCTCTGTTTTATTGGTTTGCGTTTGTGATAATTGACTTGATAGACTAAGGGATTTGGTGGCTGTGGCAATAGTCCATTTGAAATTTTTCTGTATAAAGGTCTTTTGGCCTCCAAAGAAAACAGATAAATGCTCCCTCTGGCTCAATCTGGGCACATCTAGGTGAAGAAAAAGTCTTGACAGAACTTTCATGGTAACATTCCCATGATGTGATGTGATTTTAAAGGGAACCACCTCAGAAGAACACACCTGTTTCTGAATTGAAGAGAACTCTAGCAGCTAAACCCAGAGGTACACAGAAGGGAGTGATCAATGTCATTACACCCTGAGCTGCCCCACACCCCTTGATATTTGGGGTTCTATGAGACATATAAAAGGGGATGTTTAGTTCATTGGTGACTCTCTGGGAAGGAATCCCCATAAGCAGCATATTATTGACCCAAAACATTTCCTGAGCACCAATTTTTGCTCTGGCCTACCAGATAAGCCTCTTACAAAATAGGTCCTAAAGATAGCTTGGGCAGAACTTAGTTCAAACTCATCAAGGTAAACTTTCCCCAGAATTCTGAGGAATTGTTTTGGAGGGATTTCCTGCAGCTGCATCCCTATTCTTGGTACTTTTTAACATAATTGAGTTCATGGTAATATCTTATGGCTTTTTTTCTGGTGTGTTCACTTTCAGTTCTGCACATCTAGTTTATTATTTTGTTTGGTCTGTATTCCTAATTAAAATTTTTCTTACAAATACATTTAAGATAATTCTTAAACTGCAGTTATAGAGTTGACATGTAAGGACTTTTAACTCTCATCTATATTCTGCCTATTTTAAATCTGTTGATTATTCAAGGTTGCTTGGAAGTTTATTATTTTAGACAGTCCTAGCTAAAATGAAAACATCTAAGTGTTAACTCCTACACTCATTTGAAAGTGAGAATGGGAACAGAAAAAAGATATGAGGATTTTTGTAAAAAATAATAATAAAAAGCAAGGTGTTATGGGAATTTTTTTCTGAAACAATTTGTCCCATAGCCTATAAGACTGTCAAGTGAAAAATAATTTAATAAGCTAATCAATCAATAGATGCCTTTTGAATCTCTATGTATGAAAATATAAATGTGCTTATAAAATAAAATTCTAAAACAATTTTATTTTCCTAAAAATAAAATGTAGAGAGTTCTCAAACTAAAACCTTCAAGTGTTAGAAGAAAATGGTCAAAGAGGGAAAGAATATCATATAATAATTGTTTATCGGAAATTATGTAGGTAGAAATATAAGTGACTGAAAATTATGAATACAATTGAAAAATATACACATCTAAGATGTCAAAATAACACTAATAATTTATGTGATACCATTTCAACTTGAAAATCAGAGGAGCAAACCCTTTTTATTGAAATAATATTCCCAAAGTCAAAATTGGGTGACTTCTCATATAGCTAATCAAATTTCTCTCTGTATGGTTACTGTCAATAAAATTCATTGTCTAGTTACCTAGATGGAGTGAGACTGAACCATAAAAGAGTGAAAAACGATACTGAAAATGCCATTCAAAGTAGATGACCCAACATGAACACTGGGAATACTTTTTGTCATCAAAGTTCTCAAAAGGCAAAAGCCTTCCCTACTGTATTCACTGTTTTATCTCTGGTACCTAAACATCACCTGTACATAGTAAACTCTCAATAAATATTGTTGAATGAAATATCCCATCATCTAATATCTTAGGTATATGTTCTGGATATTTAATCTCTCTGAAACATAGAGGTTGAGCTAGATCAAAGGCTTTCAAAGTATGTTCACTGGAACTCTGGCCCTACGAAAGTCTCTAATTTTTGGTTATTTACTCACAACAGTTTCTTATCAATGAGTCCTTCAAAGGGAAGAATGTGAAAATTTTGATCATTTTTCCCAAGGGAATTAATGTTCAATAGTATCATTCAATTAATGGCTGAATAAATAAATGGCTTATATCCACAATTTTAGTTGCATTTTAAAATAGTCTCAGATTTACCTAGTTCTCTCAAAAGAGAATTAAAAGTTATGAAAATAAGTTACTCAATTAAATTTTAATAGCACATTGAAAAGTTGGAGTTATTAAAGATAAAAATGTAACATATGATGAGTGGTCTCAAACTGACTATTGGGGAGACAAATTTGCCCTTATAGCTTTGTGGCTGACTCAGGATTTTATTTTTATTTTTTGAATTTGAATGTTTAGACAAGGCATCTACACACTAGTCAACATAGGGATTCATCATGTCGATTGCCTTAGACCAGATATAACCCTTAAAATATCATTACCTTGTTGGCTACTTGGCGTTTGCATCTGGGATCTCAGTTCTCCTAGGAAGGTAAAGTGAACAGATTATTTTATAATTTACAATTTATAACCACCCTTTTAAATGTAGAGATATTTTATAGTAATCATAAATGCACAGAATAAAAATAAAATGTTTTTTTTTGGACGCTAGGGATTGAACTTAGGGTCTCCCACATGCTTCCACTGAACCCCACCCCAAACAAAACTGTAATGCAACCAACTTCAGCAAAAACATAACTTGGAACCCATAATACTGGAGTTATGGTATATTCTAGTATTAGCCCTGGTGAGAAATTACATTCTTATTATTATCTAGCAACTTGAAAGAATTAAAATGAAAATGAAAGGAAATTTTGAATAGTTAAACATTTATTTAGTCTCATTTTTTACATCTTATCATTTGCAATGAATAATGTCAGTGTATCAATATTCATAATAAATGTGGCTTATACATTCTTGATCATCACCACAGAATAAAAGGGCACCAGGAAACAAATAGTAAATTCTTAAGTAATAAAGACCATGGTTCAGATCAAAGTTAAATTACTCATAAATGACACATTGTTCACTTTTCATATGTTCTTACCATTAACATTCCTGGAACAGTGCTGAATAATCCACTCAAGACATTGTTGATTACCTGTTGTATCTGGAGGTTTGAATCCCTGAGGCTCAGTCAATTTAGCTTGAGTTTCTGAAATCTGAGGTATGTAGATTTTCCTAGGGATATCAAAATGTTCTGGAAGGCTCAGTTCTGTTCTATATAAAGTAGACTTAGGCTTCTTCAACTTTGATATATTAAAGAGCATAAGAGACTGCAAATAAATGGTAAAGTTGTAATTAAATCTCTTAAATTTCACCTCCAGAACACACAAAAAATAGTACTATGTGTTTAGATAATACATTTGGGAAAAACAAACCAAAGGACAGAATTTTTATTTCTTTAGAGATATTATTATGTAATTAATGGAAGGCAACACTAACACATTTCACAGAACCAATGTAGTTATCCTTTATTGAGAGATGGTCAAGGTCCCCTGCTCTAATGCTTTTAGTGTTGAGGAATTAATTGCCTGGGGAGAAACCATTCTAAAAGTGAACAACAATGAAAAAGCGCTTCCCTCCTTGAGTTAGAAACTATGCTGTTTCACATCTACCCATCAGATATAGTTCTTATTAGCAATAGAGACTGAGCCCTCATCTTTTACCAATGATAATTTTGTGATTATATGAAAATATTTAGGTCCACCCCCTCTACAGATATGCAAATATCCTTCATAGCTAGGTTTGATATTTTTAGTTCCTTCAACATTTACTCATATAATGTGGGTTATTTCAATTCACTCTCATGCACATACTTCTCTAGACACAGTATTTTCTTTCTTAAACTATAACAGTGATGATAAACCCAGCTCTCACAATGTAAGTGAAATAGGTTACAAGTGACACTTTTAATTAAGTTAAAAATCAACAGGATACATATCATGCAGTACACATCAAAGGATAGCCAAAAATACATGAGAAAAGTTCTTTATATTTCTAGGAATTCATAATCTGACAGGAGAAAGAAGAAAAATAAAAGCAAATCTAATATGAAGAATAATTTATTAAATGCAATTATAAATATAAAATCTTTGCTGGTCTTTAGGGAGAAAAAAAGGAAGAAGGAGAAAGAAACTATATACATGTGTATATAATGGAAAGGGATGCCATGGTCAAAATCCACCTCCCTAAACCATTTTTTTATTTAAATAAATATTTTTTGGAAAAAACTAATAATGAAAAAATAAATTAAAAGATAAAAAGGGAGAAAGACACAGAGCACTGTGATAGGCTAAAAGTTGGAAATGGCCATTCTTTAAAAATATTTATTCTAATAATGTACTGAGAACTAAATAAGTCTTCCCCAATTCACTGTTATATAGACGTAAACATTTTGGTTTAAGCTGAAGAAAATCAACAGATTCTTGGAAACATAGTACAGATGGGTTAATCAAGAGAATGTCAAAGCCTCCGTCTTTAATACTTCTGAGCCTATCAGACTTTAAAATCCAGGTCATCTTTAAAATATCATCATTACTTGTTAGGGTGCATTGATTCTGGTATTCTGACAAATAAATCATTAATGCAATGTCAAATATTCTATTATAATATATGTAAATGTAGGCATAAAGCTTAAATGACAAGGATGAAAAATATATAAATGTAATGTATACAATTTGTTAAAGCAGAATCTCACTTATTTTAACAGAGACCAGAAGTAATAGAGGGAGGCTGCCCTCTGATGTCTAGGGAAAAGTAACAGAGGAAGTTTGAAAGCTATGGGGAGCATGCCTCATGTGTTTGGAGCAAGGCAGCCTGTGCTGAGGGAGTGACCATGGGTCAATGTGCTCCACTGGAGGAGTCAAGATCAGAGAAGGCAGGACTGACCAAAAGGATCATACAGACCATCCTGAGGATGTTGGCTTTTATCTGACAGGAACTAGAATGTCAGAAAGGACAGAAAGGAGCAACATGAGCAGGTTTGTATTTAGAAGAATCACTTTGGCTTCCCCTTGAGAACAGATTAAACCTTATTTCAATCATAAAAATAGATTGTACCATATTTCAAGCTATAAGAATTGAGTCTGTAATAATAGTAGTAGTAGTGATAATAATCATAACCATCACAATAAAATTCATAAAGAGAACACTTACTATATATCAGGTAATATTATTAAGCATTTAACATATACATCTCATTTTTCATAAATTACTAACATTTCTATATTAAAAATATAAAAATGGAGGTTTGAGGAGATTTAAGTAACTAGGCCATGGTTACACAGCAGGCAGTGTTAGAATCTGGATTCTCAGCCTGGTAATCTAACATCAGATATGATCCTCTTTGGATGTGCAGCATAATATCCTTGGCAACTTGTAGAACATGTCTCCATTTATCCCTTTCCAGAAATTCATATTTAATTGTTCTGGAGTGGGGCCTAGGTGCCAGTGCTGTTTGAAGTTCTCCCAGAATCAACAAATACTTGAATTAAAGACTACAATGTACAAAATGATACCTTAGAATGGTTTTATTCAAATATATTATTTAATGAGCTTAAAAATGCTACTGTGTAAAAATGTAGCAGCTCTGCATATTTTTTATATTTATTTATTTGCTTTAGTTGTACACAATTCGTTTATTTGTACGTGGTGCTGAGGATCGAACCCAGATCGCGCACATTCTAGGCAAGTGCTCTACTGCTGAGCTACAACCCCAGCCTCAGCTCTGCATATTTTAAGAGTTAACAACTACCTCAATCTTGGTCAGCCCCAGGAGGGCAACGGCCACACGGACACTACTGCTCTCCAGAGTGCCTGTGATCAACCTTCGTTCATACTCAATAGTTGACATCTGTTGTTGTGCTGCAAAAGCCAAAGCCTTTTCCTTGGCTTCATTAGTCAGTGGCAATTTAAGGTCCACATCTAGGATTTGACGGAGTTCACATTTCAAATACAGAACTGGATCTTCCCTATTATACTCTAAGAAAAGAAAAAATATTCATGAACGCAATGAACATTTGTGCCTTTGACAATGTTATCCAGGATGGACTTGGGATACCTGAGTTTCATATTTAAATTTTTTTTAACTATATGAAACTGCATTTATGATCTTCACTAAACAGAGTAAAAATAATATGTAATGCATTTCTATTAGGAATAATTCAGGGCTTCAAGAGAAATTCTTTGGGAATTAAAGATAGTTTGTTGGTATTCTTCAAGAAGAGTTCTAGTCAAATCATTCCTTCATAAAATCATTGATACACTCAAAAATTTGGTAAATATCATGCTCTTATCAGTATTAAGAAGCAGAAATAAATGTTACACACACACACACACACACACACACACACACACACACACAGGACTGGCAAGAAAAGTCATTTTCTTTCATTAACAACCTTACATCTAAGTCCTTAACTCTTTCAGGGTTAATTATCAAGAGCTAGAGAGTAAGGTAGAATTCCAGGTTATATAACAACACATGGATTTTTGAGAATACAGTGATTTCCAAATTATTTGAGAAATGGAGAGTTTGTTAAGTAATATTTTGTATGTCAAATTCTAATATTTATATGAAGACTGAAAAGGAGCTTTTGAAAAGAATCACTGTCAAGATACATCTGCTGTCAAGATACATCTGTGAACTATGCATGGACCAGATCAGCATGGAAGCCATTGAGTGGGAAAGTCTGGTATTGGGAACTCACAGCAGCACTCCTGCTGGTAACATGGTCCAAATACATGTGAACTCCCACCCAGCTCTGCCAAAGGTCCCCCACAGCTCTGAACATGGGGTGACCTGCTGCATCCACATAACACAGCCTCTCAGACATGGGTGTGGCTTGTCAAGATACCAATCAACCTGTTGACTACATGACACCATGAAGCAAGACTCCACCTGATGAAACCTTATCCCTTCTTTTGATGCTCTCCCTTAAATAAAGAATTGGAGCTAATTTTTAACTGTTCTGTTCCAGCTCCTACCAGGACTGGAAGAATCTATCAGATACTCTGCGTGAAAAACTAACCTTGTCTCTTATTTCTTCACTAATTACTTCAGACTTTATTTTTCTTAGGTGGCTTATCCCCTCCATAGCAGGAAAAATTACCCTGGCAAGGTGCTGGCCGCCTCATGATAAATCATCACTGATGTTTTTAAATTGGTAAAATGATGCTCTATTTCATGGATGCTGTTATAATAAAGTTAAAAGGAAGCCTTCCAAGATCAAATTACATACCAAAGAAACTTGCTATGAGAGTATGCTTACATGATTGAAGGATGAATAGTCACATTTCAATATTATAAATGAAATCAGAAATATGTATACTATACCTTCTTGTGGAGAATTGCTATAGTCAATTGGAGTTGAAAGCTTCATTGGAAGAAAATTGGAAGGCAAGGGGATCAATCCTTTTCCTTCCACAATATATATTAATTCTCCAATCTAGAATACAAGCATACAATAGTACTAAATTTTAAGAGCTCATAAACATATGATGAATCTTTATGCTATAAGGAAAATCTGTATACTATAAGAACTTTCCTGTGGATTTACATAAGCAACATAGGCTCTAAATGGGTTGACAAAGGTAAGGTTTAAATATAGCCCTATCATAAGATAGGGTAAATTTTACATCAGTCAGACAGGAGGTCCTAATCAAGAAGCTCCCAGATCATCTTTATACCTACACACATCCTTGGGTGGTCAAATAAGCAAGCAAGAAAAATTTTTCTTCATTCTATAACATATTATTTGGAAGGGGTGCAATATTTTTGCAAGGTGTCTGAGTCCCTAAGAGTCTATATTTTAAAGTGTAGGCTTTCAAAATGAGCATGTGAGGGCCTTAAAATATTTTAGAACAAATATTTACGCAAGAAATACAAAGGGTTAAACAAAGAAAGCAAAAATAAAAGTGGAGAGGGGCTGTGGTTGTGGCACAGAGGTAGAATGCTTGCCTGGCATGTGCGAGGCACTGGGTTCAGTCTTCAGCACCACATAAAAAATAAAATAAAGGTATTGTGTCTACCTGCAACTAAAAAATAAATGTTTAAAAAAATAAAAGTGGGAGCAATGCAAGGGCAGCAACACAATTCAGTGAGAGATCAACAGAAGTGGTATGCCTGATTTTAATTGGCACTGCCCTTTATTAGCTATTAAGCCTCAGGCAGGTTTACTAAATCTCTGAGTTCCAGTTTCCTCCTCTAAATGACATAAACAATACCTTTATTTTGGAAGCTTAGAATTTAAATGAAAAGTATTTGTAGAGAGGCAGACTCAAAAAACATATCCTGCAAACAATCGCAATAGATGAATTTTATTTTGATCTTGATTCAAACAAAAACAATTAAAATGAAATGGCAGAAAAAAACACAAACAGCCATGAGACATTCAAGGAATTTGAACACTATGTTTGGTAGCATTAAGAAAAATACTTACAATATTTTAGTAGAGATACTTATTCAACTGTTTATGAATAAAATGATGTAGTAATTGGGATTGACTCCAATAATAGAGAAAATGTTTGGCTAGGTACTATGAAAATAAGTGAAAGGAAAAGGGGAGATTTATTGTAGTTTTATCTCTAGAGTACTATGTGTAGGAAACCAGGATATGACTCCCATAATTATGATTCGTTTGCACAGGGATTATTTTGACCTGAAGTCAATTGAGAAGCAGCAGAGAGAAGAAAAATTCTCAGCTCTCACCCATTTGCCTAAAAGCAGGATATAAATTTAAAAAGGTGTTTACAATTTTAAACCCTCTTCTGCCTGGAGATGACACTAGATTAATCTACATAACATGCCCATTCATTTGACTTCATACAATTTGCCTCCCCTACAGATTCAAACTTCTTTTCCTTTGTTTTGTCATCACCTCTCTAAAAATTTACATTCTTGGGGTGGGGTTGTAGTTTCAGTGGTACCGTGCTCCTCTAGCACGGGTGAGATATAGGGTTTGAGCCTCCACACCACATAAAAATAAATAAATAAAATAAAAGTTAATTTTTTCCATCCTTCTATATGTATTTTGTATTTTCCATAATAAAACATTTTGATAAATCTCTATATTATAGGAAGTGGAATGATAAAAGGGAGTGAGGACTACTTGAAGTCACACATATTAGAAACATCCTTAACCTGGTGTTTACCAGGCACTTACGAGAATGCATTTAAATATATCCATTCTTTGAGAATAGGAATTCCTAAACTTTTATGTGCATATAAATTACCTGGAGATGTTACGAAAATTAAGACCTTATTCAAAAGATCAAGGGTGGGGCCAAGACTTGCAAGGATCTATGAAAATGAAGGCTGGCAAATTTAGATACAATGGAGAATGGAGAAACTTATATTAAAACTGGCTTGTGACAGGCATTTAACTACCTGAAAAAACGAAACAAAACTAGTTGTGAATCTAAGATAATAACTAGTTTACTAGCTTGAAGTATTTCAGGATCTTTTTTTGGGGGGGAGTACTAGTGATTAAACCCAGGGGTACTTAATTGCTAAGCCACATTTGTAGTCCTTTTTATTTTTTATTTTGAGACAAGGTCTTGCTGAGTTGCTTTGGGCATCTGTAAATTGCTGAGGCTGGCTTCAAACTTGAGAGTACTCATGCCTCAGCCTCATGAGTTGTTGGGATTACAGACACACATGCCTGGCAGTGTTCCACAATCTTAACACAATATTATCTGCATGACAAAGAGACCATTCTAAAGATATATTTAAACAGGGAATATCTATGTAAATTATGTAAATTTATCAAGTAATAGAAATACATATTCTAAAATATAAATATCATAGATAAGTAAAATGGTAAAAAATTTAAAATTAATCTGTAAACAGTATTAAGACTGAACAATTTCTGATTTTCAGGTCAATTTGTATATAACTTTATTATCTCCCCACTGGGATTTATTTATAAATTTATTTGTTGGTCTATTTTCATATGATAATATTCTACAAAATTTCGTTAATTAAGATCCACAATTATCTAAAATTCATGTTGAGAAAAGGAATATGGAAAACTTTGAATGTTTTAAATCATTTAGCATTTAAATTCACGTATTTCTGGTAATGAATAGTACTATGTATATAGTACTTTTGTTATGCAGCCATGTACTTTGCAAACAAAAATTGAGCCAGCCATTTGAAATGTAATTTCTTTTTCTTTTTGTGTGTGTATGTTTCACTATAGACACAACCTGATCAATACTAATAATGTAAAATTTGTAATAATAATTCAAGTAGATGACAAATATATCAGTTAATGCAGTAGAGATTGAAGAAAATATTATTTTGTTTATTTCTACTCTAACTTTTTTTTCATTATTTTTATCTAAAACTAAGTTCTTTTACTCAAAATATAGTTTTTGTGAGAAATTAAACTCAATGAATAGTTATCATAATTATCTGTTTTAATGTGAGCCTGAATGAAACCTGTCTACCTCCTGAAAACTACTATGGTATGCACCAACATATAGTAGTCAATTAAATTTTCCAGAGTATTTTTCTCAAATATAAATTATAAACAGCTTTCTAGTCATTAATTAAACAATCATATTAACTATGACTCATTCAATTCCACATTTTTACATTTATACACACAGTATATTATGATCTCTCAAAAATTATTTTACCTAACTTACTCATTTTCAATATGTTCTTTTTATTTAAAAATAATCACCTGATGTAACTGAAAATTATGTCTGTTTTGTCTGTGTCAGAATATTATTCAGAAGAGCTACAATCCAGAGTATAGAGTAATTATATTTCTTGGAATAAAATTAGACCAGGAATGCAACATAAATGCAATAAGAACTGATTTAAAGTGGAGAATTCCCCTATGTTCCAAATCTAGATGCTGTGATAAGAAAAATGAAATTATCTGACACTTATCACTGTGAGCTATTCTAATAGTTACCTATACAAGTTCCATCCTGCTCTAAATTTCATATCTTTCAGCTGGCATACTTAATTGGATTGTATTTATTTCCCAGAAAGATGCCAAGTCCCATTGACAATTTTAAGAAATCCTCATAGAAGATATTTTGTTCCACTTGTGTTACCTAGTTACAGTTATATGGAACTTTATAAGAAGACCAGCTATTAATTACCTGGAAGGGAGGAAAACAAACACTGAATTGTCAGAAAGTTTTGATCCCAGCTTTTCCACTAATCAGCTGGGTAACCTTGTACAAGTCATGGATCTCCTTATAAATTCAATCTTATAAAAGAAAATAAAATGAGGGCTAGGGTTGTAGCTCAGTGGGACTGTGCTTGCTTAGCACATGTAAGGCACCAGTTCAATCCTCAGCACAACATAAAAGTAAGCAAGTAAAATAAAGGTATTATGTCCATTTACAACTACAAATCTTAAAACAAAAGATATCATTGACCTAGACAAAAAGCCTCCAGATATTTTTCCTACATCTTAAATTCTATCTATTCTCTCATCTTTCCAGGTTTTTAAATTTAGTCATTTGAACTGATTGAGCACTATTACACTATTTCAACAGCCAAAAATTTCTAAAATGTTAAACTACATATACTAGCATAAGACTATTAATCATTATAGGTGACTATTTGACTTTGTCATAATTATAATGTCAACTTGACAAGTAAGAGCAATCACTGCTGTTTTAAAATAATATTTTACAGAATAATTTATAATAATTAAGTCAGAGAGATGATCTCAATGAGGATGAGAATAAGACTGAAAACAAGATTTATATGCCTATACTAAAAAATTAACTTTCTTAATAAAATTTTAACATAATTCTAATAAAATACCTGAGAAATTCTTCCATAAACATTTTGTGAAAGCAAAAATATATTTAAATGACATAAAATATAAATGGATGTTTTGATAGAAATACATGGCACATTATAAGATATCATTTCATCTAACACCAGGGAGCTATGCATGGACTTTAGAAATTATTGTGGCAGTGCAATCAACAATCACTCTTTCCTTTAATATCACATTTTTGTGTGGTGCTGGAGACTGAGTCCTAGGCCTCATGCATACTAAGTAAGAGCTCTAACATTGATCTACATCCTCAGTCCCTATCATTACATTTTTAAGAACCATTTCTATTTTAAAGATTGCCATTAATTTCCCTTCCAGTCAATGAAAACTTTTTTTCCCTTCAAGTGTGAGCATTATCCAAACTGTAATCAAGATTGATCTTTAGACAATAGCAAGATGGTAAAACAGGAGGATACCTACTCATATCCTATCACCAAACATAAATTCTACACCCAGCCATAGACAAAAGTTTCTGTGAGAACATTGAGATTCAGGTAAGAGGTTATGAATCCCCACTGGAGCTCAAGATTTAAGAAGGCCATGTTGAGAGTGTAGACCATCACCCAGGTGGTTGACCCATAGATTCTACTCCCAGGTTTAAACCTAGAAACAGCCCCATTTCTCAAAGGACTAGGTTATTGAGCTTACAGGCCAAACCATGGGACAAGAGGTCCAGAAGGAATCATACCCACTAGTACCTCAGGAGGAAGGCTCAAATGCCCACAGATATGTCTTGAATGTAGACCTGAAGGTTACCTTATAACTTGACTCTAGCACCTCTCCCCCAATCTTGTGGTTTTAGCTTATTAATATTCATACAGAGACTCAGAAGGATACCTGCCCTTCTGTCTCATAGCCTGGGAATTACTAATTTGTCTGAGGCTATATGACATTCTCCTAGCCTCTATACCACAGCAGTCTGAAGTGGCCCTGTCTTAGCCCTGGTCCCTCTATTTGTACTCAGGGAATGTTCCTTCCTGTACAGAGAACTTCCAAGGGATACACATCCTCCCACGTCACCGAAGAGGGCATTTCAGCCTCCATCTCACTGAAGATCCTAAGAGAGCACAGTCAGCCCAGATCCTCTTATTGCAGCTGGGAAACTCTTCTACTGTGGAGGAAACTGTTAGTAAATGTATATATCTGGACCACTGCAACAGGTTCATCAGCCTCTATACCATGGCAGATTCAGTGATGGTCCATTCTCAGCTCTACCTCCTGTTGCTGAAGTTGAGGCACTGTTTTGCCTATGCAGGAAACTTCCTGGAAGCATGAATGTGGGCCCAAAGCACAGGTTTATGGACCTGGGTACCTGTCCAGTTCTCCCTCACAAAATGGGATATACTAATAGATTGAAAAGGAGAGGTGAGCTGCATTGCAACGGTAGTAGGGGGTTTCAAGACCCACTTTCAGCAAGGGACAGATCATCCAGACATATGTGACATTCTCCTGGATACATTGTTAGACCACAAAAGAAGTCTTAACAGTTTTTTTTAATCAAATAACATCAAGCATCTTTGCTAAACACAATCCAATAAAATTAGAAATCAATAAGAGGAGGATCTGTGAAAACTGTACACATACATAGAACATAAACAAAACAACAAATGGGTTGACAAAGTAAAAAAAGGAAATTAAAAAAAATTATTAAGACAAATGAAAATGGTGGGCTAGTGATGTAATTCAGTAGTAGAGTGCTTGCCTAGCATGCACAAGGCCCTGGGTTCAACCCTTGGCACTAAGAAGAGAAAAAGACAATGAAAATGGAAACACAAGCCTATGAGATACATCAGAATCAGGTCTAACATGGAAAGTTATAGCAATAAATGGCTATCTCAAAAAAATTAGAAAGATATCAAACAACCTAACATCTAGGAACTAGAGAAACAAAATTAACTTAAATTCAAAGTTAAAAGAAGGAAAGAAAGCATAAATATCAATGATAAATAAGCAAAACAGAGACCACAAAACAGTACAAGAGATCAATGAAGCAGAGCTGGTTTCTTACAAAGATTAAAAAAAAAAAAAAATTGACAGGCCATTATCTAGACTAAGAAAAAAAAAGTATGGCCAAAATAAATAAGCAGATATGAAAACAGAGATATTACAGATGATACCAAAGAAATAAAAAAAATACACACAAGAAATTATTATAATCAACTATACAACAACAAATCAGAAAACCTAGAAGAAATGAATACATTTATGGACACATACAACCTTCCAAGATTGGATCATGAAGAAATGGAAAACCAATCGAAACCAATAACAAGTAACAAAATTGAATCAGTAATAAAAAGTCTTCCATCAAAACAAAACAAAACACAAACAAGCAAAAAACCTAGGACCTCATGGCTTCACTACTGTTTCATAGAAATCAAACATTTAAAGAGCTAATACTAATGCTCAAACTAATCCCCCAAACTGAAGGATATGGGATTCTTCCAAACCCATTCTTTCAGGCCAGCCTTACTCTGATATCAAAACCAGAAAAGGATACAACAACAATTTTAAAAAAAAAGCCAATAACCCTGATGAAAATAGATGCAAAAATTATCAACAAAATACTAGCAAACCAAACTCAACAGCACTTTTAAAAGATAATTCACCATGATAAAAGGAGAGTCATCCCTGGGATGCAAGTCTGGTTCACACACAAATTAATAAATGTGATATATAGCATTATCAGAACAATGGACAAAGTTATTATATTATTTCAATAGGAAAATGCATTTAATAAAATTCAATACACTTTTATCATAAAATCTCTCAAAATAATAGGTATAAAGGGAAAGTACCTTAACCAATAAAAACCATATCTGACAAACTCACAGCTAAATAAACTGAACAGGGAAAAGTTGAAAGCTTTCCCCTTAAGATCCAGGACAAGATACAGATACCTGATTTCAGCAATTCTATTCAACATAATACTAGAAGCCTTAGCAAATGCAATTAAAACAGAAGAAAGAAACAAAGAAAATCCAAATTGGAAATGGGATGTCAAATTGTCCCTGCTTGAAGATACCATGGTTTTACATAGAGAAAACTCTAATTACTACCCCCCCACACACACACCAAACTAGTACAAACTAATAAACAAATTTTATAAAGTTGTGGGTTAAAAAAAACCAACACAAAGAGCTAGAGCTAAGTATAGTGCTGTGTGCCAGTATAATTCCAACTACTCAGGAGGCTGAGGCATGTGCATGGTGAGTTTGAGGTCATTCTTGGCAATTTAGCCAGATCCCATCTCAAAAGAAAAAAAATCAACATAAAAATCAATAATGTTTCTATGTGGTAACAGTGAACTACTATCTGGAAAAGAAATTAAGAAAACAACACCTTTTATAATAGGTATAAAAAGCAAAACACCTAGAAATAAATGTATCCCAAGGAGGTAAAAGATCTCTATAGTGAAAACTATAAAATATTGATGAAAAAAGTGAAGGAAAAATAAATAAATAAAAATATGTCACATGGTGATTGATAGGAAGAATTAATAGTTAAAATATCTATATAACCAAAAGCAATCTATACATTCAACGCAATCCCTGTGAAAATGCCATTGACATTCTTCACAGAAATAGAAAAATAAAATCCTCAAATTGATATGGAACCATATAAAAACTTGAGCAGCCTAAGCAATATTGAGGAAAAGGAACAAAGCTATATGTATCATCTTAGCTAACTTCAAAATATAATACAAAGACACACACACACATACACACACAGACTAGTGGAACAGAACAGAGAACCAGAGATCAAACCACACATTTGTAGCTAAGTGCTTTTCAACTAAGGTGCCAATAACATACTGGGGAAGGGACTGTCTCTTCAATAAATGGTGCTGGGGAAACTGAATAACTGTATGCTGAAGAATAAAGCTAGAGTCCTATTTCTCACTATATACAAAAATCAAATCTGAATGCATTAAAGAATTAAATGTAAGAACCAAAACTATTCAACTACTAGAAGAAAACTTTGGTGAAACACTTCCTGACATTGGTCCAAACAACATTTATTTTGGAGAAGACCTTAAAAACATAAGTTTAGAAAGTAAAAAAAAAAAAAAAAAAAAAAAAAAAAGACCAATGGAATTACTAATTAAACTAAAAAGCCCCTGTAAAGCAACGGAAACAACACAGTGAAAAGACAACTTAGAAACTGGGAAAAATATTTGTGAACTGAATTTGCAAGAAGTTAATACCTGGAATATACAAGGAACACAAACAATGACAATAAAGGAAAGAAAGGGAAGAAGGGAGAAAGAGAAAAGAAAAAATAGAATTTAAAAAACTGGGAAAATTACCAAAGTAGATATTTCTCAACATAAAATATACAAATGGCCAATAGGTATATGACAAAATGGTCAACATCACTATGTACCAGGACAATGCATATCAAGACCACAAAGATGTATCACCTCAGCCCAGTTAGAATACCAATTATCAAAAAGACAAAAAGTAAATGGCAAAGATGTGGGGAAAGGGGAACTATTATAATACTATTGGTGGGCATGTAAATTACTACAGCCATTGTGGAAAATAGTATGGAAGTTCCTCAAAAAGTTAATAATAGAACTACTGTGTGGTCCAGAAATCCCTACTAGATATATGTCCAAAGGAAATGAAATCAATATGTTGAAGACAAATCTGAACTCTCTTGTTTAACTGCAGCATAATTCACAACAGTCAAGATATTTAATCAACCCAAGTGTCCATCAATGGATGGGTGGACTTTAAAAAACATGGTAGATGATATATACAGTGGGATAATATTCAGCCTTAGAAGGGAAGAAAATCCTGTATATTGCCACAACATGGATGAACCTGGAAGACATTATGTTAAGTGCAATAAGCCAGGCACAGAAATTCCATCTCACTCATGTGGAATCTTAAAAAAGTTGATCTCATAGAAGTATAGAGTAGAATATTCATTGTGAAAGGCTATGGAGGACAGGAAGATAGGAGGATGAAGAGAAGTTGGTCAAAAGATACAAAGTTACGGTTAAAAAGGAAGGATAAATTTTATTACTCTACAGTGTAGTACAGTGAATACAGTTAATAATTGTTGATTTCAAGGAAGGATTTTTAATGTTTTCACTATGAAGAAAAGATAAGTGTTTCATGTGATGGATATGATAATTACCCTGACTTGATTATTACACAAATTATACATATGCTAAAATGACACAATATAGTCCATACATGTGTACAATTACTATGTATTAATTTAAATAAACAAAAAATTAAAAAGATTGATATTTACATTAGTAGAATCTCTACAGTTCTTTCTTGCCTCTACTTTTGTTTTCCTCCTTCTTCCCCCAATACAATTCCTTATCTCACCATTGAGTCCCACATTCTTCTCTTTCTCTACTGTTAGTGATCACATTGAGGTCCTTGTCATTCCATATCAGATTTACAGAGCAGAAAGACAGAGGGCAATATAGAATATTGGTGTGTGGACTCATGTAATAGATTGCAAGAATCTCTCAGCCAATCTCCCTATTCTAGTTTCTGTCTCCAATTCCTAATCTATTATGTTGTGCCACCAGAAATGTTTTCTGAAACAAACATGAAATCAGGCCCTGTCTATGTTTCAATGAGGTACTTGCTTTCAATAACAACAACAACAACAATAGCTGTTATTGAACTTAAAACTCATTCCTCTCCTTAATATCCGTCTGATTTATCCAGTCAAATAATTTTCTGCCACTTTCAACAAACCAATCCCAACAGTTCATATTTCAAGCATCCATGAAATTTCATGAATAGCTGTTTTGCTTTGTGTTCTTAGAAATTTTTCTAGAACACACTTCTCCCCTCTTCAAATTTTCTTTTTCACTGAAAAGTTTCTACTCAACCATCTTGAACAAATTCTTCTAGAAGTCAATTATCCCTGTCTCTACTATCATATAGAGATACATTCTGCCTCTATTTTAGAAATTGTCAAGTCTGTCTGACTGTTTTATAGAAATTAATAGACATGTTCCAGGGTATCATGCATTTAGCAAATATGATGCCTTGCAAGGGAGCATCATGTTGAGGGACAGGTTGTTTCAGCACAAGGCTGCATTCATTGAGTAAGTGATACCTTTTTCTTTTATATAAATGAGCTATATGTTCAGCAAGCGTTTCTCATGAACCTGGAGGGGCACCTATACTTCAAATCCACACCAAGTTGCTGTGTGAGCTGTTTGAGGGTGGCAAATTTAAAATTTCCTATAGTTATTCTCTGTATTAACAGTTTCCTTCAAGAATGAGAGGGTTTGTGGGTCTGGAGAGGTAGATCAGTACTAGAACATTAGCCTAGCATTCAGAAGGCCCTGGGTTTGATCCACAGCATTGAAAGAAAAAAGAAAAGTATGAGAGGGTTCATAAAAATAACAAAAATTTGGGAAAATAGAAAGTATTGTCCCTTCGTTTGCTACAGGTCATTTGAGATAGTGTCCCCTGGAGCTAAAATGTTGGTACCCCAGGGATGTAGGATCTTTACAAACTAGTTGCTAATACTTTTGATAAGGAACCCAGAAGGTATCCTCAAGAATAAGTACATATCAGGTACAAATTTTCATCATCAGATTTTCTCCTTATATTTTACATGGAAAAGGCTACAGTACTTAGTGTAAGACAAAGACTTTAAAGTTGATAGGAGAAAGGAAGGTGGTGAACTGAGAAATGGTCTTGCAGTGGAGAGAAGTCTGAAACTTTGTGTATCTTTGTGAATATTTACCACATTGATGGAGACTTAATGGTTTACATAATTCCAAATTCCTGGGGGGCATTATGAGGTAATTTAATGTTTCAAAGTATTTTATGGGCCTGAGAGTATTTCATATTACCTGTTTTCTCAAAAAGTTAGGGGTGTGCTTTATGGGATGGAGTGTATATTACCCTCTCCCATAACAAAGAAAAGAAGTAGCTGGGTGTGATGGTACATGCCTGTATTCCTAGTGACTTGGGAGGCTGAGTCAGGAGGATTGCAAGTTTGAGGCCAGACTCAGCAACGTAGCAAGGCCCTGTCTCAGAATTAAAAAAATAAAAATAAAAAAGGGCTAGGGTTGTGGCTAAGTGGTTAAACACTCCTGGGTTCAATCCCCAATCCCCTTCCCCACAATAAGAAAAGCACTTGTGACAAATTGAATAAAAAATTTAAAGAGCAAATGAAATATGCCTTGCCATTTGAAATAAAAAATAAAAAGTAATAACCTTCAAATAAAACTCAGTTCCTCAAGTTATAAATGTACCTTTAACAAAACTTCAGTTACTTTGACTAAATTTAAAATTATATAAAGATTTCAGCATAATATGATTTCAAGTTTTTACCTTCACATTTGATAAATGGAATCACAAATCAGTATTACTAAGTTCTGCACCTTAATTATAATTGAAAAAAAATTATATTTGTTGTAGAATATTTAAAATAAATGAAATAAAGATTGTCAACTTAACCTGTGCATTAGTACAGACAGAAAGACATAATAGACTAAAAGACAATGAACTGATGCATAGTGTAAAGAGTCAGAGAAGTGGCCCCATATATTTATGCACATAAATACAGAGTGGCATTCCATATTTTTAACAACTATTGGTAATAGCTGTAAACTAAATTATTATAGACCATAAATCCAAAAGAAGGCCTTGCAGGTCTTTTGTTTGGAAGTAGGCATGCTTACCCTGATAATTTTTAGCTTAACTTGGGGAGGCTAAAAGTTTCATTGATATATGGAACCCTGCTGTGTTACTGGACTGATTTACATGAGTTGCTCAGGGAAGTTGGCTCCCCTCCAGGCTTCCACATGTCAACAATACTTGTATTTGGCTCAAATTCTTCTGATTAAGGTTTGTAAACAGAAGAAGCCAAGGCCTGGAAGATAAATCTAACAGAGGAAAGGTAGGTGCTAGATTGGCTAAATGAAAATGCTCAAGGGTTGGTGGGAGAGAGTTGGTATATCACAGCAAGTAGCTGCACTGGAAGCCACTCTTAATCCAACTCCCAAGAGAAGGATCTCTGTTGATTCCCCCATTTCCCCCAAACAGCTGAGTTTAGCAATACCAATGATTTCTTACTTGGTAAAGCAAATGTTCATATGCTGAGCACCAAAGTGAAAATCAAGAAATGTGTCATATACTGCTGTGTACTTTTCGGTGTTTGTGTGCTTTGTAAAGTAATCTGTTAACCTCTCCTTCCTGGAGATACAATTCCTAAGGGACTGAGTCCTGATTCCACTTGAGGTTCCTCCATTTAATCTGCTCATTCCACATTACAGCAGAAATTAGTTTGGGTTTCTGGCATCTAATAAATTTTTAGGGCTTTCATAGGTTTTCCCCTAAGCTAAAAGTTTTTGTGAACATTGATAGAAGTTTTATAAAACCATTTCTACTTTCTGTTTAACATTTTTTTTAGTTGTAGATGGACTCAATAACTTTAGTTTTTTTTTTTTCTTGTTTTTTTTAATGTGGTGCTGGAGAATGAACCCAGTGCCTCACGCATGCTAGGCAAACACTCTACCACTGAGCCACAACCCCAGTCCTATTTCTACTTTCAAACAGTTGTTAAAATCACTTCAATTATTTGAAAGTTCAAATGGAACAGCCAAACTGAAACAAATAGCCATTCCTTGATAGCACTCTTAGTAGAAATGTTTTTATTAGAAAGCTATCAAATAGAGGCCTAAGTATTTTTTTTCTGAAAATGTAAAAAACTTTTAATAGCAAATTAAGTATGTTCAAATGAAAAAAAGCTTTAAATTCTGATTTACCTTGGCACCTTTTCCCTGTGCATTTCTATTACTTTTCCCATCTGTTCAATGGACAGATTCCTTCCTCCACCCTCTTTAATAGAGAAACTTCACCCCTATGCAAACTATAATGATTACCATTACATTTTTTAAAAATGTACCCTTTAATCTTTCCGACATCTGGGTAATAGCACTCCCTTCTCCCCACCCTCCCCACCCTTCTGGACAGAGAGGTGATGTTGTATTTGTAGATTTTTCATATATGTTGATGTGAGGAAAGCACTAAGTTGCAGTGACCTATATTGTTAAAGAATTTTATCAAATAATTTTTTCAAAGAGGGTACACAAGAAATAAACTTCCTAAATTCTTCCATATCAAAAAATATCTTTGTTTTACCCTGAAAATAAAATGCCAATTTGGCTGGATACAGGATTCTAGGGCAAAAGCCTTTGTCCTGAAGAACTTTTATGATGTTGCTCCATTGACTTCTAGCATCCAGGGTGCCCAGTGATAAGTCTGCTGTCAATCTGATTCTTGTTCCTCTGTAGGTTATTTCTTTTTTCTCTCTAGAGGAGGCCTAAGTATTTTATAGTTTTCAACAGGTGATTCTCAATGACAAAGGAGTTATAACATACTTAATAAGATACAGGCGCTAACCAGGTGGGCTTGGATATTTTATTATCTAGTTAAGCATATAATTGCATTTTTCTATGTAATTAGCAATATAATTGAATGTGTAAGTTAATAGATGTATTTCCCCATATAAGTCATTATAATTAAATACAATCCTTTAAATTGGGGAATTGTTTCTCAAGAGATAGCAAAATATTTCCAAGATTATTAGATTTTTTCTTATTATTTCTCTGACAAGGACAAAACATAGGCAATCAAAGTCATGTTTTAATAAATTTAAATATCAAATTAAGTATAATTATATTGTGATTAATTTAGATTAGATTTGTGTAAACAATCTAATTATATAATCTATTAGCCTATTTCAAAGAAAATGATCAACCTCATGACTAGACTATTGAGAATTAATCCTAGTATTTTTGAAGGATATATAATAATTTAATTGAAAAAGGGATTTTAAAGCACGTGATCAAACTACTGGTTGCTATTATTTTTCACAAATTTTATGTAGGGAAGAATGTGGTTAAATTTTGCACTACTTTTTGTTGTTGTTGTTTGTGGTGCTGAAGATGGAACCCAGGGCCTTGTGCATAATAGACCTGCACTCTACCACTGAGTTACATCCCCAGCCCCTAAACTTTTTAAAGGAAATAAAGCCAAGTTTTAACATTGTTATAAAAAAGGATTTTTTAAGTGGCAATTTATGTGTAAAATTGAAATGTATTCTATGTGTTTAATAAGCTGTATTATTTTTCATCTTAAATGATTCTGTAGATACCAGAAAAGTATAATGTCTCTTTCAATTACCAAATGGTAATTTTCATTGCATATATACTCAATATAGGGTATATACAATGGATACATTTGGGGCTATATCATGGGGATTATAAATTCCCTCCTCTAGTCAGCACATAGCTGTGCTTTCTGAAAGAGGGTAACTCTATAGTAACTTAGATACAGATGGAGCCACATCAACATTAGGCACATACCACTCTGCTCCCATGATACTTCCCTGTTCATCTACCATAAAATTCACCCACAACTAGTAGAACTCTTTGAATATTTTCGAGGATAAACTCCTTGCCTAGCAACTTGGATACTGAAATTATATATATTTATATAGTATCCAGCTCCCTTTAAGTGGTCTACACTAGTGACCTCATTACAGTGGTAGGCCATGATAGAAGCATAAACTAGTTTTGTTCTCACCTTTTTGTTGTGCAAGATGATGGCACAGTAACGTATGTGGATGTCAAATGGAAGATAGTAGAGCTCTAGGCTTGAAGATCCTCTTCCTTCCAGGGAAAGATTGTGTACAGAGCAGAAGAACTCTCTGTTGAAATTGGATTTAATTGCTACCAAAAGATGATGTAGAGCTAGTTGATACATAATAAGTGCTATTCAAGTAAAGGAGCTGCTTAAATTAGTACACATTTTAGGATCTATAAGATATTTATAGCATTAGAACACAAGATTAGAAGATGATACATTCACATATATGTGATATATTTTAAAATGAAAGTATGGGTGACCCCAGGTCAAGCTAGTTATTACAAAATGCATAATGATGACCCCCTATAATAAAAATTTCTTTACAAAGGGAACCTCACTACTATTTAAAATTAACCTGTATACACATGGTAAAAGAGCCACTCATGAATCTCTAACATTTTGTGGATTGTGTAATGGTTTATGTTACAAAGTGTAATGGACAGTTTGAACAGGAAAGGAATGACTGACTTATATGCTGAAAGATATGCACACTTCTCTTTTTAGTAGTTTTAAAGTGGGTCCATGCATTCTTTGATACTGCCTTGAAGGTGGGGATATGGTACACCAGCCTTAGTGATGTCATCCTAAAAAACAGTATGCTAAAATGTGGAGTGGTGAAGCAATAAAATTTTTGACACTAGAACAGATAATATAACACAATTTGTGCCTACTTATCTCACTTTCTTGGATCACTTGCCTTTAGAACCGAGTTGCCATTCTATGAAAAAGCCTAGGCCACAAGGAGAAGCTACCTATAAGTGTCCAGGCTAATGGCTCCAGGTGAGGTACAGGACAAAAGGCAGCATTAATCATCAAGCATGTGAATGAAAAAAGCCTTTGAGATAAGTCAAGTACCAGTCTCCATCTGATGGCACAGCTTGAGAGACATTGAGCTAGAATCATCCATCTGAGCCCAGTCACCCACAAAATATGGGAGATAATGACTATAATTTGTTTTTATTGTTTCATACCATTACATTTGGGGTGGTCTGTTCTGTGGATAGGGATAACCAGAACTTTCCTATATTAATTTTCCTGTCCAATGTTTCTAGACCTACAGTTTTTTCATACAACAAAGTAAATCTGTGCTATCTTTACAATTCTAAACTTTGTAATATTTGTCAGGTGAGTATGTTTAAACAGTTCAAAATAATCCAAAAGAGAGAAAAAAGTCACATATCTAAACACATTACTTATGCAGTAAGGAGAACGGAAACTTAGTAAAAGGAGAGATGTGGGCAGAATCATTTAAAGGGTTAACAATAGAAAAGGCAGGGAGCCAACACTTCAGCCTCTAATCCTACCTGAGATCCCAGGGTTTGCCATTCTGACTATATTTGCAAACACCCCTTGATAAATATTTCATTTCATATTATGCTTTGTGCATAAATGTCAGACATGAAAACCCATAAAAACTTAAGATACTCACAGGTTTTTAAGCCGGTTTTTATATGGAAAGAGTCCCGAGTGCCATCACATCCATTGCTAATCACATCATCACCATCACAAGAAAATAGGAAAACAACATCAACAGCAAACAAAAATAAAATTCAGAAACAATTATTCATCTTAATTAAGTCTTATGGAGCCCTAAAAATTACGACTACCTACAATATGACATGCAAAGACCACAGATGTATTTTATGCTTATATTGTTTTAAGAAAGTAAAAAGAAAAATGAAAAAATAATAAGGAAAACACCAACTGACCATATTTCTACCAAACTTTTTAAAAACTTGATAAAAATGATACCCTTTTACCCTTGTAGAGAAGTACAAATTTGATAATAATAACCCTAATAACTCAAAGAAAAGATGATCTTAGTTAAAAAAAATAAGTAAGTAAATACACTCTCCTTTTGGAGTGTTAGAGTGTTTCTATAGCTTGATTACTTGAAAAAAATATCTTTTCTAAGTTTATTATTTATACTTTTGTCTTGGGAGGATAGGGAAGGAGGATCATGAGTTCAAAGCCAGCCTTAGCAATTTAGCAAGGCCTTAAGCAATTTAACAAGACCCTGTCTCGGAATAAAAAATGAGAAGGACTATGAAAGTAGTTCAGTGGTTAAGCACCCCTGAGTCTAATCTCTGGTACATAAATAAATAAATAAATAAACAAACAAACAAATAAATGTGTGTATAAAATTTCCATATTTGCTTCTTTTTAATAATTAGTTATATTTTTAGAAACAAATTAGCAAATCACAGCCTGAAGCAACTGCCTTCTTTGACAGGTTCCATGTCTTCTAGAACCACCATCAATTTCCCACATATTGCACTTCTTTAGTATTCAGGACCACTTAGCTCAACAAGCTGTCAATTAATATTTGGCGTTGCTGGGCATGGTGGCGCACACCTGTAATCCCAGCACTTTGGGAGGCTGAGGCAGGAGGATTTCAAGTTCAAAGCCAGCCTCAGCAATGGCAAGGCACTTGGCAACTCAGTGAGACCCTGTCTCTAAATAAAAAATACAAAAAAGGGCTGGGGGTATGGCCCAGTGAGTGTCCCTGAGTTCAATCCCCAGTACCACGAAAAAAAAAAAAAAAAATATATATATATATATATATACATATATATATGTATATATATACATATATTTGGAGTAAAACACATTGATTGCCTTATTTTTTTCTGAGAATACAAAAATTTCATAATTACTCACTTTGTCATTTGCTTTCATCTGAGTCAGATGCTCTAAAAATATACTTTTCAAGTAATGTTATCCTAAATACCTACATTACTTTTTTCCCATTTTAATTTTATGAATAACACTGTCTTTTCATTGCAACATACTCAATGATGTTATTTACCACTTCTAATTGTTCAGTGCTTTTTTTTTCTACTCATAGGCATTATGGCTAGCAGCTTAGGTACTGTAATGCTTTCTTTTATTAAGTAAAATGCATTTAATATTTTACATAAATTGAGCATTTGATAGACACTTTAATTTAAGGCTGCCATAGACATAATAATAATAGATGGACATTTCACATTCATAAGGAAGACCATATGCAGAGTGGAAAGAATAACAAAGAGTGCTTATTATTTATCCATATATGGCTCCATTGTTGTCTCTTTGATAATGGAGCTCTGGGTAGAATGCCTGATTAAAATCCACATTTCATTCAATACTTGCAATTTCTAGTCCTTCAATCATTTTTATCATAGTGTGTAGAAAAGCACACCAATCTGGGTTTCGTATCCTTTTTCTTTTCCTTGCCTATTTTGTCGGAAACAAGTAACAATGTGCCTTTGAAGAAGTCAAGAATTGCCTCATTTCAAAGAAATATCTCAAACTTGTATAAAGATACCTATACTCTTTGTGGTAAAGAAAGACAGAAAACTTTGTGGATTTAGAAATTTGTCCTGGCTTTTTCATGAAACAAATGATTATCATGATCGTTAAAGACATCAGAAAATAATTTTAATTAAAATTACTAGCTTGTGAAAATTCTATTATACTTGATTAATGTTCCTGAGTCTAGAAATTCCATGATATACCTAATTTACTTATCAAACTGTATCTTGGATATCCAACAGACAAAACAGAAAACAACTCATTTACTTTTTTGTTATTCCCTACACATAGATCTATGCAACCATTTTTCTACATATTCATAGATTATGATTGAAACTATAGAAGAGGGAGCATGTTTAAATGCTTTCTGGTTTTAAGGAAAAATAGTATCAAAAGAGGCTAAAATTATGTAAAATTCTATGATCAAACAATGGAATATTTTCTGGTAATTCAGGGAGTGAGAGTCAGGGAGTAGAAGCTATCTTGAGATGCAAAGGGGTGAATTTTTTTTTTCCTATGCAGTAGTGGTATGTAGCTCTTCTCAAGATAAAATAATTAAAAAGTCATTGGGTTGGTTAGCTTCCAGGCTTGAATAAATAGCCCTAAAGGTGACTTCCTACTTAAGCCTTTATCAAATGGAAACTCTTTATTGTAACCTCCACAAAATTACCAGAAGGGATTATATTGGGATTTTATCTAAACCAAATAGCAATATATCTGGTTCAAGTCTAGTGAAAACATCATGGAAGGATATATGAGAAAATCAAGTTTTAGACTCATTCTATCCTCCATGTGATCCAGTAGCTCCTCAAAAATGGGGTGGGGTAGGGAGTTTGTCTCAGTAGCCATGTAGAAAACAGTAACAATGGTATGTTTGCTGCTTTTTTTGTACTACTTTGGCCTCTGGGCAGTTGAAAAATATCTAAAGAAGGGGCCCTAACCTGAGGTCTAAGGGTAAAACGGATCTGGGAATTTGAATGGTGAAAAATCCATCTTGATTTCCACTAACTTATAACCAAAGCCAGACTCAGCAACTTAATAAGACCCTAAGCAACTCAGTGAGATCCTGTCTCCAAATAAAAAATAAAAAGGGGTAGGGATGTGTTTCAATGGTTAAGTGCCCCTGGGTTCAATTCCTGTATCAAAAAAATTAAACTAAACTAAATTTAATTAAATTTTAAAAAGTTATGAAATCAGAAAAAAGAAAGTTTCTTTACTTGTAACTTCGGAGTCCAAGGATTCAACAATTCTTAGAACTTTGGATACAATAAAAGTCATTACAGAATATTATATAAAGTAAACATGCTAAAATTGGAGATACAGAATCCCTATTGTGTATTGCAAATCATAAAAGTAGACTCAATTTTGCTATTTATTGCACTGATTTGATTTTGAGTTATTTATGCTCATAGATTGCTACAGCATTGATTTGGGACCTAACTCTAATTTAATATATGATATATAATTTTTTCATAAGTAATGTGAATAAATTATTTCAAAGGTATTTAGGCAAAATCTATGATAACAAAACAGCCACTTATTCAAAAAGAGACTAAAAGATTAAAAATATATATCTAGGAGAACTGTTAACCAAAGTGTTTTCAGCAATATTAGTATTCCATATCTACAAAGAAATTTTTTAAAAATACCTTAATCCTCTTACTCTTATGGTACCCACAGTGCTATCTTACAGATCAATGTATTAATTCATGTGGGTATCACTAAAGCAAAATGGGCAAGAAACACTTTGAATGTCCTACTTAAGCATTTAATTAGCAATCAGTAAACCAATGCAATGAGCCAAAAATTGTTTTCTTCTTTAACAACTTTACTCATAGATTAGCCATTGAAGAAATCAAATATAATAGATAAAACCCTTATGCTGTCCCAGAAGTATTGATTTAATATATTTAAATATAATTTACCATTGGAAAATAAATTATACTCATTTTAATTTTATCAAAATTTACAAAAGCACTTTAACAGTTTCTCATGACTCTAACATTGGGAATTCCTATGTTATCAAAACTGCCAAATTCTTGCCTCCTGATACTTTTTTGCCTAAAAAATGACATTGATACTGTCAAGGACTACATAAAGATGAACAAAGGTATAAAATACACTAACATCATAATATTAATGGTGAACGTATGCATGGTTTTCATTAACAGAAAACTACATTATTTTCATGAGATGGATATCATTACCCTAAATGCATGTATGAAGTCATGAATGGTGTGAATATACTTTGCATACAACCAGAGATTTGTAAAAAAGTGCTCTATATATGTGTAATATGAAATGTAATGTATTCTGCTGTCATTTATAACATCTTAGAATAAAAAATAATTTAAAAAAAGAAAACTACATTATTTTCTTTCTGCCATTCTTTAATCTAGGTAACACTGTTTTAAAACATACTTCAATTTAAACACCTATTTTGTAGCTTAAAATAGGTGAGAAATATAAAATAATTTTAACTTTTAAAAAATTATGCTTCTCTACTCAGGACTCAAAGTTCCTTTTTAACCTAAATATAGACCTCATGATATAGGAGAATAAGTTAAAACACAGTTGATCATAATTATACATGAATTCTGTTTCCAATTTTGCTCATTTGCAAAATTTATTTGTAACCCTAAAATCAACACTCATGGTATTTTCACAGTGTTCAAGGACATGTGCAGATTACTAGTCAGTGATTGTTCCAATTAGCTATTAAGGCGAAAGTCTAGGGACAGGTGGACACATTTTGAATCATTTCCTTGGCACCTATTAGTTGGGCGGCTATCAGTCAAGTCATTTGGAAATTAAGGAAACTGGAATCTACCAATATGGTTTATTTCTAAGATTTAAGATTATAATCAGTGCAACTCTATGTATCTTTCTTCAAGGAGCAATGGTTCAGTATTCACATTGAGTATTCATGACAAATTTGTAGAATGTGACTCCCATGAATAATGAAAATCTACTATATTTAATCAAGTGCATATTTATACAATTTTCTTGCACATAATCCTAGTAACACCTAACATATATTTGAATAAGAGGGTAAATAATGTCAAACACTTTGAATAAATCAAAACTATGGTATAATTGTATATATAACACGTTTCCTGGAGTGCTAATCTCTCATAACTTTTACCCAGATACTTTTGAATATAAAATATATAGACATTTACTCATAGCTCATGTGTTGTCCAGATTCAGATAATTGTGATGGCAAATAGGCAAATGTTGTGGATTCCACCAAAATGACACTGAAAAAGATAAATAATGATTTTCAAATGTATTGCAACAAAATGTAGATGACCAGAAAATATTCTTTTACATTCTTTCCATCATTCATAAAACATAATGAGGAACAGAATAAACCACGGTTTAAAATGTTCATGTTTTCTTGTTCTGCAACTAAAAGCATATATGTTAGAAAGAAGGTAATCATCTGGAATCAAAATATGTGAAATATTATTTTATATGGAAAATAAATATAATATTTTTATATGGAAAGGCAACACTGAATTTTCACAGCAAGGAAATTCAGAACATAAACCACTGCCCAAATTATATTCCAGAAATAAGCCAGAAATCACAAACTGGTCTTAAGGCATAGCCAGAACTATATACATTTCACAATTCCTAATCTTATTTCAAAAGAAATAAATATATATTTTAGGAATAGACATGTAGACATGAGATATGGGTAGCTAATTAATCACTAAGTTATCAAGATGTAGCTCACTGGAGGAGCTCTTGCCTAGCATGCACAAGGCCCTGGATTCCATGCCAGAACTATAAAAAAATAAAAATGAAAAAAAAATTACAGAACATTACTGATTATGCCATCTTCTAAAATCACATAGCAATGTAGTCCTTTTGATATGACTGTTATAGTTTAAGTATGAGGTGTCCCCCCCCCCAAAATTCCTATGTTAATGCAGGAATGTTAGGAGGTGAAATGATCGGACTATGAGAGCTCTAAGCTAATCAGTCCATCCTTGTTTGAAGGACTAATGGGGAGGTTAGGCAGGTTAGGCAGGTGTGGTAAGGCTGAAGGAAGTAGGTCAATGGGGGCATCTTCCCTGTGGCCTCTTCCCCGCTGTTTTCTCTTTGTTTCCTCCCTGCTATGAAGTGAGCAGCTTTCCTTCACCTCCCACTTTTGCCAAGACATTCTGCCTCCACTTGGGCCCAGAACAATGGAGTCAGCTGTCTATGGATACAGACCTCTGAGACCATGATCCCCAAATGAACTTTTCCTCCTCTCTAAGTTGTTCTTGTTGAGTATTTTGGTCCCAGTAATGCAAAGCTGACTAACTTAATGCTAATGCTCATTTACTCAAGAAAGTTAAAAATACTCCTTTTGTGTATTAGGTGTTAGTGTGAAACCAAGTGCTGGAAAACAGAAAAATGAGCATGTTATCCTCCCTTCCTTAGGCTGCCCAAATTGTAGGGAAGGACAGCATTAAAATAATACTATAGCATTAGGTGAACAATGTCACTAATAATCATGTTGGGTTTATACATTTAGTGCTGGACTAAAAAGACTGTCAATGAAGAATTACATAAAGCAAAACTATTCTTCAAAAATGAAAGAGAAGGGCTGGGGTTGTGGCTCAGTAGTAGAGCACTCGCCTAGCACATGCAAGGCCCTAGGTTTGATCCTCAGCACCACATAAAAATAAATAAATAAAATAATAGTATATAAAAAAGAGAAATTAATACATTTCCAAATAAGCAAAACCTGAAAGAATACATTGATAAGAGAAATGCCATGTAAGAAGTATTAAAAGGACTCCTTCAGCTGAAAGAAAAGTACACTAGATGTTGAATAAAAACCACACAAATAAAATCCACCAGCAAAGATAAATACATAGGTAAGTACATAAAAAATTATAAATGTATTTTTTACAACTCTTTTATTGTGCTTTCCCATTTAAAAGAGAATGGAGTAAGACAGTAAATATAAAACTGTTTTATGGGCATATAAGGCATAAAAAAATGTAACTGTTATAACAATAATAACATTAAGGAGGAGTTAGGAAAAAAGATCACAGCACAGTTTCTGAATTGAATTGAAATAAATTGGTATTAATTTTTGCTAGATTGTTTTAAATTAGGATGCTAATTATAACATTCAGGATAACTACTAAGAAAATAACCTGAAAAACAAAGTAAAATAAACAAATGGAATAAAACTGGCATACTTAATTTTTTTAAACAATATCAGGTTGTAATTGAGAAACAGGTAAACAAAAACATAGGTATAGAAAACAAATATACAAGTGGCAGACAAATTCTACTATATCAGAGATTCTATTAAATATAAATGGATAAAACACCAATTGAAAGGCAGAAATTGACAAAACAGAGAAAAGAAAATAGACAAAGACTGAATTCAACGACACAAATTGAGCATAAAAAGATAAAAAATGCACATCATGAAACTAACAAAAATAGAGGTAGAGTTCCTATGCTAATGATAGATAAAATAGAATTTAAAACATTGTTACAATATGGTACCATGTGAACTCCATGAACCCATACCCAGAGTGGTAGATGATAACTATAAAGAGCAACTGTTTAAAATCTCTGGAAATGGTTCCAAGGTCATATGACTAATGGAGAAAAGTGTATTCAACAATATCTACTAAAATTCTGTAAGAAAACCTAAACCTATAAACTCTGGTATTTGAATTAAGAAAACTTTCTCCCTCCTTCTCAGTTTGGTGAGA